>JAANYP010004771.1:1266931-1776931 GCA_020465985.1 Centrapalus pauciflorus | reverse complement strand
CATGCATGAATTCAACCACACTATTATATCCATCCCCCACCTAGCTCTATATATACATATACATGGCCATCTAGGAGGAATTAAACCTAACAAAAAAAATGTTGAACATAAAGCAGAAAACAGGACATAACCAACTTTGGTTTTGGTTTTGGTTTTGGTTTATGTAACAACAATTACAACCATCACAACATAAAGTTTTTCAGAAAACTAGTTCGTATGCAATTTACATTTTCACTTTTGAAATATTTGAAAGCAAGCAAAGAATCACAACAATGAATTCCCATTGCTTAGCCACAATATCCAAGATGCAGTAAAATGAAAAATGTGATCATCTATAATTCTTCAAACAAAATCCAAACAAATGCAGAAAAAATCATCCAACAAAATGAAGAAAAAAATCAAAGATGTAGCAAAGAATCACAACATATGTGGCTTATTCTTCAAACAAAATCCAAACAAATGTAAAAAATAACATAATTAAAACTTAATACCGATTTTAGCAACGTATTATAGAAGGGCTGGAAAGAATGAGGACGACTAGGGTTTGGTGGTGTTTCACGGCGACGATTAGACTTGATTGGTGATATTTCTAGATGAGAATGTAAAAAAGAGAACCAAGAGAAGCATTAAAATAAATCTTATCAAGAAAAACCATGGAGATTATCAAAAAATAAGTAGAAAAATACCTGAAAAATCACGCTTCAAAAATACGAGTAGGATGTCGAAGGTTAGTGCTTCACTGTGAGGGCGGTGAAGGTGGGTTGACGGTAGGGGTGAGCGACGGGTACCATTTCCCGAACCCGAACCGGTACCGGTACCGACCGATACCGAATTAATATATTCGGTTCGGTATTCGGTTTTTAAATTAGCTATAATTCGGTATTCGGTACTTTCGGTTCGGTATTCGGTTCTTAAATTAGCTAAAATTCGGTATTCGGTACCGAACCGGCACCATATAAAATTATACGGTTCGGTATTCGGTTCTTCCAAAACCAATAATTCGGTTTCGGTATTTTCGGGATCGGTACCGTTTCGGTTCGGTACGGTACCGAGCTCACCCCTAGTTGACGGTGGCTAATCTCGGCTAGGGTTTGTGAAGGGGGATGGGTGAACGAATGAGAGACCCTATTTTCTATTTTGAAGCGTGCATTTTTTATGTGTGCGTCTCTGATGAGAGTTGATGAGGCCCCTGTTTCCTTCTCATCCCAATAAGACACGGTAAGAGTCTTTCACCTCTTTACCCTTATTGAATCCAAACTCTCTTATCAGATTTGTGCGTTTAATGTTCAAATTTGTGCATTTAGTGTAAAACTTGATGAATTTAAATTTTAAATATAATTTTAATGTTAGATTATGATATTTATTAATATTGAAAACCAATAATGATTCTAAAATTGCATTCATATAGCGGTAAATAGCACCGCTAATAGCGGGGCCGCTATTTCTCACCGCTATTTGGTGAAAGTCCGCTAGCCGCTATAGCACCGCTATATCCCCGCTATCAACTGCCCAGAATAACACGCTATCAGTATATATGGAAGTAAATCAACATTTGAGGTATCAGTATACACATATGGGAAAATATTCAGTGGTATCATTATTAGTTTATCAAACACGTGGTACAATTTGTTAGGGAAGATATATGTTGTGTTCATGAACCTTAAAATATGAGAATGCATGGCTGCAACTTATATTTGTTCATGTACTTGAATCAATAACGTTCCTATTTGTTCATGAACCATAACTAACAAATCTACAAGTCATGGCTGTCATTGACTTTTCTAGAGGAGAATTTGTAAAAGAGTGCCAATTGTTGAGGTTGTAAATATTTATTATTTCGTAAGTAGAGAGATAAAATTGAAGAAAGCAGACAAATCGAAAATATTATCATTAATGCACCCAAGATATGCAAGCCAAGATGAACCCTTTAAATATCCCTTAGTTTCTTCAGGAGCAAACCACAAACACTTGTATTGAAGAGATTTACCTTAATTTGTTACCCAACGAGAAGAAAATACCTCTCACCTGTGAAACATATATGGCACGCACAAGGCAAGGCCGCCAAAAGATCCAGATGGAGAAAATTGGCAATGAAACTAACTTGTCGGTAGCCTTTGCCAAATGGCGGTCGGGGGTATTTGATAAGGCCAGCGAGCTTTGCACCCTTTGTGGGGTTGAGATCGCTGTGATCATATTCTCCCCAATGAGAAGAAAATACTTCTCACCCGTGAAACATATATGGCACGCACAAGGCAAGGCCGCCAAAAGATCCAGATGGAGAAAATTGGCAATGAAACTAACTTGTCGGTAGCCTTTGCCAAATGGCGGTCGGGGGTATTTGATAAGGCCAGCGAGCTTTGCACCCTTTGTGGGGTTGAGATCGCTGTGATCATATTCTCCCCAATGAGAAGAAAATACTTCTCACCCGTGAAACATATATGGCACGCACAAGGCAAGGCCGCCAAAAGATCCAGATGGAGAAAATTGGCAATGAAACTAACTTGTCGGTAGCCTTTGCCAAATGGCGGTCGGGGGTATTTGATAAGGCCAGCGAGCTTTGCACCCTTTGTGGGGTTGAGATCGCTGTGATCATATTCTCCCCAATGAGAAGAAAATACTTCTCACCCGTGAAACATATATGGCACGCACAAGGCAAGGCCGCCAAAAGATCCAGATGGAGAAAATTGGCAATGAAACTAACTTGTCGGTAGCCTTTGCCAAATGGCGGTCGGGGGTGTTTGATAAGGCCAGCGAGCTTTGCACCCTTTGTGGGGTTGAGATCGCTGTGATCATATTCTCCCCTACTGACAAACCGTACTAATTCACCCATCAGTCAAAGAACTTGTTGACCGGTTCCTTGAACGAACTCCTGCAAGTACAAGCACATCCCAGCTTGTTGAACAGTTTGCCATTCAAACATCCAAAAAACCAACTCGAAGCTCACTGGCCTCCATGACCAACTGGAAGCGGTGAAAAAACTGGTGAACAACTTGATAAGAAAGCGAGGAAAAAAAAAAAGGCAGGTTGACTTATGGTAGGATGCTCCTTTAGAGACTCTAGAGACAGAAGATCTTGAGAATTTAAAGCTCGCAGTGCCGGACTTGAAGTTAGATGCTAAAAAGAATGAAGAGAGGCTTGCGGCGGAGCAGGCAGCTAACCCTATACCAATGCTACCTGTTGCTTCTTTTACTGGGGAAGGTGGTGTGGGGCCGTAAACATGAGTTTTCTTCTTATTGTTTTTTAGTTACAAATCGTAACTTTTTCTTGATGCTATCGCTAGAAATTTCCTTACAATTGAGTGTCACATATATAATGATAAAAATGCAATTAAGTGTGGCCCGTGTGGTCATTTCATTTCTAAGTATAATGTTTAATGCAAAATGGTCACTACTCGTCATGTCATTATTCCACATTGATAATTTCTTAACTCATACTTGCTCCCAAATTTATGCGAGTGCAAAACAATTTTCGAAAGAAATGACCATGAATTAACTAACCAGTAAGTCATGGAAATCATAAAGCATGATTAGGATTGGAGTGAATCAACATGTCAAACATACATACATACATACATACATACACGTATGTATGTATGTATATGTATATGTGTATGTATATGTATATGTATATGTATATGTATATGTATATGTATATGTATATGTATATGTATATGTATATGTATATGTATATGTATATGTATATGTATATGTATATGTATATGTATATGTATATGTATACGTATGTATGGAAAACGGAATATAAGGCTATTATGTATCCAACCTTAGGTGTAGAATCCTTCTAACTATGCCGTTTCACTGAAACATAAGTTCAGTTGCTTCCCTGCATATGCGGCCATCCACCTTCCTCTAGAATCCGATTTTCCAGTCTGGTTTTTCCAAACGTGCATTTTGAACCAGTTTCCTGCTCAAACACAAATATTCAAACATTAAACTGGTAATCAAATCATCCTCTTCTTAGAGTCCCTGCTTTTCTTCAAACCTGCTATGATTTTCTCGACTTCTGCTTATCAAGAAAACATCATGGTTCTGCCATCAATGTAAGTTTTATATTTTTTAAAGATTGCTAATCGACCGAATCAATTTGGTAATCAATTTTCTCCACAGGATTCATTTGGTAATTGGCTTCTTCTTTCTATTGGCATCAAACGTAGTGGATCCATTTGGTAATCAATCTGATTGAACTTACTTTTTTCTTGATTTTGTTTTTTTCTTAACATATTTATGGTGTGGTCTGATATATGATCTTGTTCTATATAGAAACATGTTTATGGATATTCTCGACACATGTTCTGTTAAAAATGCGACATGTTCATTACTGCACACAAGGTATTTGACATTGATGTTATTTCTTTATCATTTTAACATCTATAATTATTAGAATTGTAATTAACACTTTCAATTTGATGCATGATTACTTATTTAATTTGAATTATAGTGTTCAATCCAAGACTGAACTTTCTTGTGTTTTGTTGGCTGATGCTTATCTAAGTAACCTTATGGAAATGTTATCACCACCTTCTCTTGTAGGTAATAGAATCTGTTGTAACGAACCAATAGTGTCTTATTTCGGTATCTTGAACAAAATCGCATGACTGATTATGATGAAGCATCTAAATCTGAGTGCATCATGGCATGTTCTTGTCATCTTGTGGATACCTTGCAATAACGTTTTCATCTATAAGTGAAGACCATGATACAGATTTTGATGCTACAGATCGATGTGAAGACTCCATTCCTCATTGCACTGGTATCTTTCATTAAAACCACTATTTGTGGATTTGCTGACAAAAGGCATTAAATGCACTCATTATATTTTCAAGATTAAAAATCATGAAGGCAAATAAAATATGTGTGGACAATGCCAACCGAATACCATCATTTCTTGAATTATTTTTTGCATATCATGTGTTTTGTTAGATCTCTAAGCTCAATAGTTAGAGTGTGTGATAGATCCATAAGCTCAGTGTCAGACTTCGGAGCGCCCATATTTTTATGGGAGGGCAATGGTTCGATTCCAATTTGATCTCCTCTTTGGGTTTAATCCCCATTAAAAACAAAACCCCCGAAAAGCATCGTAATTTCGCCAACTCAACCAATCAATGTGTGATACCTGATGTTTTGACTTGCATATATGAATGATATACCATGGTGATTGCTTAGACCTTTGTAGATACGTAGTTAAACCTTGTTGAGAAGATATCTATGCCAAACCTTGTTGTGTGCTTGCTTGTGAGAGTTCTCGAGCAGGCTCGCTAAAATGCATGATAAGCCTGAACTCAAACAAACTAGAGACTTGAGGCTTGTATGGTAAAAGTTGGTAGTTTAGTGAGTTTAAATTGTGATGAACGAAATTTTAGCAGGTACAACTTTGCACCAAACCAATTCAAAAAACCAACATGTGCCATAATCTAATATAATACATGTAAATTACAAACTATCGGCAAAGAAATCCAGGTAAAATCGAATCATCATCCTCCTCATAAATGGGCGCTCTTACCAATTGAGTTTATGGATCTAATATCATGAACCTTCTGGAGAATTCGATTGAAATGGATTATTAATCAAATTTGAAATTAAAAAACAAGTATAAAGTGATCTTCTATAACATAACCAAGTATAAAGAACGTAACTAACTGAGAATTAAATATAACTTGGGTTAACTACATCTTCTAAATTGAAATCATATTCATCTAAAACATTCTCATGGAGAAAGAATCCAACTTGGGTTGAATACATTTTGAAGAACAAAAAGCATTGTGGAATCTGCTTGTGAAGTGTGAACAAACAAGTTTTTATCAATAGAAGTTGTCAATTACTTGATAATAAAACAATCGCTTGAATCCAAATGTGCCTCGATTTATGTCAGGCAGAATGGCAGATTATAAAGTATACCTCTAACCTTTATAGAATTTGAAGTCATCAATGGAGATGAGCAGATCTGAACATGATCTGGTAGAATTTGCGGCAATAACAAGTGTTATAGATTTCAAAGTTTGTTAGTGTTTCCTGAAGCACGACACCGTTTCAACTTCTTTTGTAGGGTCTCATACAATCATAGGGTCAAGAGCATGAATGGTGAGAAAACTCCAGCATAATTTGTATGGAAGGATTGCTGACCTGGTAGAAAGAAAACACCTTTCCAGAATCCCCGTATTCTAGCTTCATCAAAGACTTCTTGAACCTACAGAAAACAAGCCACTTGAGTTGGAACTTCAAGGATTCAAAAATTCATCAGATCTATAGTGAGTTAAGCACAACCATTACCATTTCTAGCTCCAAAACGTAACCATTCCATTGCATTAATCTCTAAATATTTTGGGCATTACAGTTCACTTCACAAGGATTATATATTTAACTTTTCGAGAAAGTTCAAAGTTGTCCAGAGTATCAATCAAATGCAACAATTGATTTTCAGGTAGTTTTATCACCAAGTCTTTTCACTCAACACATCTATATATGGAGGCCTCACATGCAGAGATACATTGTTAGTGCCTCATCTCATTTTGAAGTGGATATTTGAGGAGTAACAGCCAACAGTTAGAGGCTAGCCTGTGATTTCTTTGGTGTTTATTATTATTTTTCATTCGGAACAACATGTGCTAATCAAGTAAATAATTTCAGTTTGGGGCTACTTCTATTTAATTATCTAGTCCCTTGATAACTACAGATGTCATGGTGGCACCCTGCTACGTTCAGTGGTTTATTACCATCCTTGTGGGTTCAATGGCTTATTATTGTTAAGTGACATCTATTCAGTTCTCTAGGCATATTAGAGCTCGATATACCAGGAAACACATGTCCCAGATATTTAGTTACTCTTCTAGACGTATAATCAGTTGGTTTTAGGAAGAAAAAAAATTCACCGAGGCATTTCGTCGAGCATATGACGTGCATTTTAAAATGCAAACAAATATACAAGTAACTGATTGATATACCATGCCATATAATCTCACAAGCCAAAGTAACTTATACACATTAGACTCACGAAAAATGTATCAGATTTCATTATAAACAAAGAATGTATAGACTCACCAGAGAGGGTTCGGTATGAGTCCTGCAATTTTGAAGAATTGCGTATACGATTTGGAGAAGTCAACAAGAGAATCGAGAGAATTGATGGAAGATTTCAATATCAAATTCATAGGAGAATCGTGGGGATAGATACGTAGGGTGAGAATCAATCAAGGAGATTTGAGACCAGGAGAGTAGTCATGGAAAAAAAAACTCATACCGACCGGCCTCGACCCGATTTGACCGGCGAATCCCTTGGTTGACCAGGGACGGGATAGGGAATACCCGATTTAGGGGATGGGAGACACTTTAATCCCGACCCCGATTATGTTTTATGTTTTAATATAAATTATTATATATATTTACCTTTATAATGTAAATTATTTATTACATTTTTTATGATATATTAAATATTATTGTATATGACTTTTTTATAGTTTAAAATACTATTGTTTTTTCATTTTAGTGGTTTAATAAATCTTTTACAAACATTTCTTTGTTTTAGTTTCATTATAAATTATAAATTATATATGTAAATAACTCAAATATGTTTGAATTAATTTGTTTTAATGTTTATTTACATAAAATTTTCTACTAAATTACTATTTATAGTTTAAACTTAATAATATTTTAGAAACTTGAAAATCTGATTACCCGAAGGGGATCCACGGTCCCCGATTGGGACGGGGATGGGGATAGAAACTCATTCCCCGACGGAGATGGGGCCGGGGATGGGGGAGAGGATTAAGAAGCGGGGATGGGGATGGGAACTGGAATCTCCGTCCCGCCCCATTGCATGTCTACATGAGAGAGTCGAACGACGCCTAACAAAATTTGATGGAAGGGCGTAGTTTTCTTGGTTAATTAAGAAAACGATGTGTATATATATTAGCAGAAAAATGTTATGTGAACACAGAAAAAAATTAGGTCAACGGAAAAAACAATAATGGCGTTTGGTTTGCAGATTTTTTTTCTCTTGGATTTGCATTTTGTCAAAGGATTTGCATTATGCAGGATTTGCATTTGTCAGTATTTTGTCAAAAAATTCTGCATTATCTTATTAAAAATTTTCTTAATCTGAAGAATATAAGGTAACTAGGATTTAAAATCCTAGGGGGAGGCTGAGTTTTTAAATAACAAAGAATGAAGAGATTTATAAAATCTAGGGATTTTAAATTCTTACTGAAACTTGTGAACTAAACACAAGATTTTTTATGCAAATCCCAGCGAATCCCAGAAAATCCGCGAACCAAACGCCCCCTAAGATTTGGTGCAGAAATCTCATGGACTTTGAAGAGAGAACAAACATGGCTTATTTTCTTGCACCCATACACCTATCTTTCTTGATGCCTAATAGATATGTAAAAGTGGAAAAGAACAAACCAGCCTAAAATAAAGTGAAACCCCGTGTGTTTACTATTCATCTCACATTTAAAAAAAATATGAAAACTTGTTTACTTGACAACAATTTCATAAATTTTCATTTCACATTTAAAATATCACTTTTAATATTCTCTCTCTTATTTTTTTTATTACCTACCTTATAATTGTTTATAATACTCGCTTTTTCTCTTTTACTTTTCTATCATCTATCCTATTTTTCTTATTTTATAATCATCCATCTTATGTTTCTTAAAACAAAAACTTCATCATCTAAACAAGTTTTCACTTTTCATAGAATTCCTTGTTTTTTACTAAAAACAATAACTTGAAAACTGAAATTGGAAAATGACTAGTTTTCGTTAACTAAACGCAACCTATAATCAGATATTAAGCATTGCTGGCCCGTTAAGAAATGGATTTTTGGATATATATATATATATATATATATATATATATATATATATATATATATATATATATATATATATATATATATATGTGTGTGTGTGTGTGTGTGTGTGTGTGTGTGTGTGCGCGTGCGTGTGTGTATGTATGTATGTACGTATGTTGGGTTCAACGGAGAACCTCTATGCATCGAAGAACATTGGTGAACCACGATGTATCGCTAGAAAATCCAATGCATCACGTGGAAGTCGATGCATCACGCGGGAATTTGATGCATTTGTGGTGGTGTATGGAGGTTATTCGGTGCATGTAGGTTTTGCAATGATCTCAACCCTATACACACACACACACACATGAATCGCGTGAGAAAAAACTTAGGATGAGAAGAAATGAGAATGAATGAAATTATGTCACGTGTCATTAGTTTCATAATCAATGTTAGAGGCAAATCAGTCTTGTTAATATAAATTTCTCCCTCCAAATTTATGGAAACCGTTCAATTTAATAAATAGATATAATATTTATAGAAACCGTTGATGTTTATTTAAATCATTAAATCATAGAAAAATGTTATTTCAACAACATAAATACATTGATTTACTAATGCAAATATACATATTCACCCGCACAAAAACATTGATGCACCGATACAACACAAATGCATTGATTCATAAAATTAAAAACGTCGATGCACTAATTCACTGCAATATATCATTCTTAAAAATGAAAAAGTGCACTGATACATTGTGATACACATCGATGCACTGATACTCTACAACAACGATGCACTGGTACACATCATTCTTAAAAATGAAAAAAATATTGATGCACTTGTTCACTAATACACTGTGATCTTTGTCGATGCACTTATTTTATAAACATTGATACACTGTGACACACTGCAACATCAATCGTACTTAAAAAAAAACATATCAAACCCACTCAATCCAATCAAAATCCATGTGTCGGTTGTGATGGAGTACTCGGCTACGAAGGGAAGCATTAGGTGATCGATCCACAAAACATGCGTCGATTGTGATGGAGAGCGTTCGTGATGATTGACAAAAATATCTAGTAAGGCGACAAAAACCTAATGGAGTTATTTCACGACGGGGGTGGTAGAAAGAGAGGTTTTCGTTTATATTAAAAGAGAGAGAGGAGATATCTTTGTTGTGTGTTTGAGAGAGAGAATGGTGGAAAGTAACTCCTCTTTAATTAAAAAAAAACATTAATTTATAAATTAAATTAATTATTGACTAGACTATCCTTTACATTATTTATTAGGTTATAACACATGTCATCTATTATGTCTTTACACCTCTCCATACGGTAAGTTTATTCTCACGTAATCTCTCTCTCTATATATATATACATACACACACATACACACGCGCGCACACGCACACACATACACACATACATATACATATATATACATATATATACATATATATATATATAGATTGAGGTTCAATTGAGAACTTTTATGCATCGGGGCACCTCGAGGCACTTTTGTGCATCGGATAATCCACCAAGGGTGCACAAAGGGCATTTAGGGAAAGCTAAAGACATGATAATTAATTTATTTCTAAAAATCATTAAATGATAGATAGGAGTTACACTTTGAATTAAAATCTCATATTGACTACATTCCTTCCTCCTCATTTCTCTCTCTCTCTCTCTCTCTCTCTCTCTATATCTCTCTCTCTAACTCTAATCATGTTCTTCATGATTTTATTAGTGATGATGATTTGAAGACGAAGAATAACGATGAACAACGATGATGATGAACATGAACAAGAGAGGTAACCGATGATAATTATGAAGAACATGATGCATAGATGGATGATGAACGATGAATAATGATAAAGCATAGATGGATGATGAACAATGACAATGCATAGATGGATGATGAACGATGAACAACGAAAAATGATGATGCATAAATGGACGATGAACAATGACGATGCATAGATGAATGATGAACATGATGCATAGCTCAATGAAGAATATGAACGACAAACACGATGCATAAAAGAATGATGAACAAGTTGAACACGATGCATAAATGAATTTTTGTATTTTTTTGTTAAATGCGTCTTTTTTTAACATGATGCATAGATAAACAAGATTAACGATGAAATGCATTGATATCCATCATTTTTTTTTTTGAATTTGTGTAATTTTTGTTAAATTTGGAAATGTATCAATTGAATTTATTTGGCATTTATTATTTGATTATTTGTTGAAATATTAAATTTAATGAGGTATGCACATTCCCCAAAATGCCCTTCCTTGTTTGTTCCTATAATGCACAAGTTGCATAAAATTGTCCAACTATTTACCCTTTTTCCATTAATCTAATTCATACAATTTTTTAATCTAATGGTTGATATGGGTTCTTTTGTACCTCGATGCATAAAAGTTCTCAATTGAACCTCCCTCTATATATATATATATATATATATATATATATATATATATATATATATATATATATATATATATATATATATATATATATATATATATATATATATATATATATATATATATATATATATATATATATATGGGTGGGTGGGTGGGTGTATCAACAAATGTGGATGTTGTAAAATAAAATTTTTATGCCAACACATACCCAGGGTTGCACAATGCACTCTATATGCAGTAATGCAGATATGGTACTTTAGGAAGGTTGGGTTTTGGTTTTTATGGCAAGTGAGAAATTAATTAATCGTCTAAAATAAATTAAACATATACAACATACTATTTTTAAAGTAAGGTGATTTATTCCTGCCCGATTATTATTAAAATATGTAAAATTTAATTACAAGTTTAACATATCACGTAAAACGATGTCGATGTATTCGTGCGTTTTTAGAAGCAAAAAATGTCAATTATCTTGTCATAATCTGACAATCGAAATTTTTTAAAATCTACTTTCAATGCTTAGTGTTGCTAATCAGTTTAGCCTATATTAACTCATTATATTTTGTAAATAGAATACAACTTGAATGCACATGACTCTGGTTAACTAAATTGGGACATTGCTGAAAAATAACATGTTTTTTTCATATTTATTTTTTTGATCAATAAGAATTCAACTAATAACACTCAAATTAAGCCGATTAAACCCCATTACAGTCAATTCTTAGAGCTAACTAGATAAAAGACTTTACCAATAATTAACATATATACCAATAGCGTTTAGCCCATTTAGTAAGAGGGATGTTATGTAAGTGAAGTGTAATATGAATGCACCTTGTAATATGATGTTGTGGGCCTTAGCTCAAGCAGGAATAATAGAGTTAAGTGGAGCCGGGCGGCTTGGAAAATAATCATTTTGGATATAGTAGACCCAGACCCTTTTCTATCGTTTTTGAGGCCCAAGGTAAAAACTTATAAAATGTCTCTTTAAACATGTATGTATACATATATATAACATTAATTTAAAGGTTAAAGAAAACAACCATGTAAATATGTAGGTAAATATCACAATCAAACAACTAGCAAAACAAGTAAGTTACTAGTCCTAGCCTAGCTATCAGAAGTAAAAAAAAAAAAATTTTGAGGCCCCGTGGCCACATCCCAATAGGCCTTGAATAGACCTAAGCAATAATTAGGGGTGAGCTCGGTACCGTACCGAACCGGTACCGATCCCGAAAATACCGAAACCGAATTATTAGTTTTGGAAGAACCGAATACCGAACCGTATAATTTTATATGGTGCCGGTTCGGTTCCGAATACCGAATTTTAGCTAATTTAAGTACCGAATACCGAACCGAATATATTAATTCGGTATCGGTCGGTACCGGTACCGGTTCGGTTTCGGAAAATGGTACCCGTCGCTCACCCCTAGCAATAATACCGGGGATAAATAAAATAGATGGTGAACCGTTGAGCAGATCGAGGGTGTTAAAGGGCGTTTAAGCATAGATTGAGGGTGTTAAGGGCGTTAGCTCAATAAATATTTTGTTATTTAGTTTTTATTGGCCTATAGCCATTAATACGTACCTCGTAATAGCTTGTTAACCAATTAAAATCCAAAAAAAATAATTAAACTAATAAATAAATAGGGATGCGATTGCGCGCACATCGATCAGATTATAAGAGTAAGAGTAAGCCTTGTTTGTTTACCTATTAATGAAATCATTAAGAGATCATTTTACTTTTGAATGAACTTCTTAATGATTCAATTAAGAAGTAAACAAACAATAATTTTCAGGAATAGGGAAAAGAAATAGTTGGATTTGATCACACGTACGTGCGTACATTCATAAGTTTAAAGTAGAAAGCATAGCTAGCTAGACATCGATCGATCTTCCTGATCGATTGTAGAAACACAAACATCGATCAGTAATAATAATTAGTTTATTACTTGGCTTTTCGAAACACAAACTCAAAAGGAGCACCACTGGTAGCAAGATGCCTCACCCCGTTTTCTACGTAAATGCTTACGTTGAAGCAACTTTTCGATCCTGCACCACAAAAATACGGACAGTGTTGAAGCATGTAACTATGCACCTTTGCGATTGTTGGCTTCGGATAATCCACAACCTGGAAACACGACTCCGCCGTGTCAAAAGACCCCCCACTCGTAATAAAGTTTGACGGTGCCTTTGCTTCTGCATCGGGGATCTGCCAAAACGTCGACTCTTTACACGTATCACTGATGATTGTGCCTGAGTCAATACCAAGAATGGTTGACGTGACGAGATACTTTCTCTTAGCAATGTGAGTGAAGCTGAAATGACCACCAATGTTAACCTCACCCGGATCCTGAACCACGTTGAACGGGCAGATTTTCTTGCCGTTTATGTGGTCGGTTAACTTGATTCCGCCACCCTTAGCCCAAATGGCGGGGCCAATGTAGTAGGGGACATTATTCAATACTTTCTTTCCGGTAACATCATATACTAGGTCATCGGCAGCAGCTGTGGTGCCGATGCCGATGCCGGTGGTGATGGAGATTAATGATGGTGTAGTGACGACCAAGAGAAAGAAGAAAACACAAGAGGTTGATGGATTCATTGGATGTTATAAATCAAAATCAATCTATTGATTTGATTGATGAATTAATTCAATATGGATGTGTGGTGTAAAAATTTAGAGGAAGGTCGGATCTATTTATAAGGATGACTGGATAATATGTAAATGTGAGGTTACGGGTTTGACTCTGTTGGAGACAAGTTTGAATTTAGGTGGTGAAAATAAGTTTGAAAGTATCCACTTAGTTAAAAGAGTAATTTTGAAGTTAGAGTAAGTTGGTTTGTCGTTCAAAAAAAATCTAGTAATAAGAGAAACGGTAAATCAAGATTACATTTTGTTAAAGCATATATTTCAAATAATAATACATTATGTATTTCAAAATGTTTTATGACACATACGTTTCTATGCGTAAATACATTATAACATTAGTTGTACTGTTGTAGTCAACACTCGACAATCGACAATTATGAACAGGAGGGAGGGCACCTTTAAAATTTTGAGTTTTTACTGTAATGTGTGTGTCTATATATATCTATTCAAGATTAGTGGGTACCATATTAGACTGGGGTACCAAAGTACCACATTAATTAAATGAACATGTTCAATACGATATATTGTTTAATTTCAGCCAAATTTGCAATATACACATGTTCAAATCTACATTATTGATGACTAGTTCACATCATTTACATGTTTACTATGATAAAATGTTTTATTTGATGCAAAAGATAATGATGAGGAGGATAGAGAGGGGAGCCGGAGCCTGCTCATATACAGTGGCCGGCACATTAATTTTATAGTCGATCACATTTTAAATGCATTACTTTCATGATACAAGATTTCTTTATAATAATAAGAGAATGTTTAATTATATTTCATCTTCACATTTTAAATGCATCAGTTTAGTAATATTTTTTACTTATGTTGTTGTTAGTGGTGATACATACGTGGGGACGACATTAAGAAAAATTCCCACAAAACGGCTTTTTTTAATGCTAAATAAAGGCTAAAGCATGATTTTTTTTAAATTTTTTCTAGACAAAATGATGACTAACATATAGTAAAACGAAGAACCATAAACGTTATATATTTAACAAAAAAAATATATGAAACTTAAAAGTTGTATGTCAAAAATAACCATAGTCTATATATCTTGTAAAAATAAAAATTTGAATCATAAATTCGACGTTAAACCATTCTTTAGATGTCAGACATTTTCAAAATAACGACCAAAACGTAAATACATAAACTTCAGGTGATTTTCAAAAATTTCGTTGATCAAATTTATTTATTTAGTAATTACTTAGTGAAATTAAAAAAAAAGTAATAAATTATATTTGAGTAAAACATAAAGTATTAAAGGTTATTTAGGAAAATGATCAACCTGCTTTACTAAAATACATGATTATAACAACCTACTTTAACAATATCAGTTGTAACTTATAAATAGAAAATAGATTGTTACAATTGATAACAATCTCCTTAAATTTTATAAAACACACGCAACAATTTATTTTTTAATTTTTACGATTATACAACTAGTTAATTATTTATTTAACATGTCAATCATTGAATAACGTGAAAAGTAACTTGACAATATAGGTTGCATTATTGGTAAAACTATTTATTGGCAGGGGCGTCTTTTAGAATGTGCGGGCAACCGCACAGGGTCCCCAAATCCGTAGGATCTCACGGTCATAATAAAGATCCAAGTTCGAAACAATAAATCTTTTTGCATTTGACGCCTACACATTGTGCATAGGTGCGTTAAAATGTATTCATGTCAAATTTAATTTGATTTGTATTATACATATTAATCTCTCACTAATATATTTTTTTGTCGTTAACGATTTCCAATTCACTTATTAAAATTGAGTCTCAAAACGATCAATTTACTATTTTAAATATTTAAGAGTATATGTTGTAATCACAAGTATAGTGCCTCCAAAATCCATGGGACGACCCTATTTATTGGTAGATTAAAATAATTGATAAATTTTAAATTAGGCGTTATAATTTTGCACTTTAACAAAGTATATTATTAATTTTTACAATTTGTCGTACCAACTTTCTAAAGTCCTGTTCTTTTACGTAAATGATAAGTGACTGAAAACTTATTGCAGTGTTGAATGCTGTAAACTGAATTAATAATTATGTTTCTTCTGTATGCCGAATCAATATTAAAAAAATTTTAGTTTATAAAATATCAGTCTTAATTACATATAATTCTATGCTATACTTCTACACAAGAACAAAACTAGAAATTTAGAACAAAAGAGCATTAAAGGATGAACGAATTTGTATATAAAAATCAACTTTGAATGAATCTGATATTTAATATAAAGAAATCAAGTTTTAATACAAAGAAATCCAAATTTCAATTACATCTAACAAAGCCACACCACAACAAATAAAAACAAAACTAAAAAACATGAATATGATATTTGTTATGGGCGGAGGAAGAGGACGCAGAGGGACAACGGCCCAAGAGGAGGTTTGTTGGTTTGTCATCAGTTGAATCTGTATAAAAAAAGTTTAAAAAAATATATATATATATATATACTTGTTTGTAGATGAGTTTTGATCAGTTGAATCTGTATAAAAAATTTTTTTGAACAGCAGAACACACACTCTAAACCCAGTACCTAAATCTACACCTTTGTCCACAATGGGACTCGAACCCTCAACCTTGAGGTCACCTTAAACACCATATACCGCTGACGTTTGTCACCAAACATAGGATACCACCGTACCACCAATATATATATATATATATATATATATATATATATATATATATATATATATATATATATATATATAATAATAATAATAATAATAATAATAATAATGGCCTGTCTGCATATATATTATTATTATTATATATATAGTGACTTGCTTTTTTAAAAGCAAAACATGAAAATTGAAATGGAGATGAGAGACTATATATATACTATACCTACCACAAAATCATTTAGAAACGTACAAAGATAAGTTCCATCATATTGTATCAGCTTTTTTTTTTTTTTTTTTGGCGTGAACTTGTTTCTGGAGAAATCATTCGATAAGAGGATGGGACCTCTTCAGATTTCTCAAGATAAACACAGATACATTTATTGTCAATTTTTGTATTTTATATTATCATTCTTGACAAATTTCCTTTGTTTTAATTCATTTTAAATATTAGTAGACCAATTAAGTGACTCCTAAAGCTCATTGCGATTCGATCCAAACGATGTAGATGATATTCACTAGCTAAGAAGGACGTACGCACATGTACATGAGATATATAGGGATGGATATCAATATTCAATAATATAACCGCTTGACATAGATCAAGTGGCCACCAACAAAGGTGGAGAGTTTTTCATTGGTTGAGGTACCGAGTTCGAGTCTTGTCAATGGCTTTTTTTCTTAGGTGGAGGTGTGTAGTTTGGTACTCACCTCAAGATGTGTAACAATGAAAAGAATGTTAACCACTAACATTGGTTGTTCAAAAAAATATTCAGTCATATATATACATGAGCACATAGATGAGACTTGAGAGCAATAGAGCATGTTCTTTCATTTAGAAGATCCAATTAGATATACATTCATGCATGTTCCAACTTAGATCATGTTTGTTTACCTCTTAATGATTATTTTATATTTTAATGACTTATTAATGATTTCATTAATAAGTAAACAAAAACTTGATTAAGGTGGTGCTTAGAAGGTCCAATTAGATATAAAATCATGTCTAGTTCACTTATATGAAAGAAAGTTTATTCCTATAATTCGTAGAATCAAAAATGAAAAAAATGAAATTGAAATTTGTTTATTATTATGTTTTGATGGTAAGTGAAAAAGATAGTTTTTAGTATTGAATTGGAATCTAAAGTATATATGAGTTGATAGAAATGTCAAATTTCTATAAACAAAAAATTTGATGATAAATATATAAAATTTAACATTTTACCATTATTATCGAATTCCAAATAAGCTAAGCTAATTCTTTTGAATTGTGATTTCTTTGGGCCAAAGCCCAATTACAATTTTGGGGATATCAAGTTATGCTAAATTGGTTATGTTGTGGTCTAATTAAGTTTACTTAGGCTAACAATAATGGAGAGATACAGTGTTGTTTTCATAAGGGCAACTTATCAAAAAAGATAACATAAAATACAAAAGTTAACAATAAAGGGTAATTTGAAATATTTTAGGCCAAGAAAGATAATATAAAATTCAATTTTAACAGAAAAGGGTATTGGTAACCAATTAAGAAGGTAAAATTTTAATTTATGTTATTTTTTGGGTAAAAGAATAACATTTGATTATCTTTCTTGGCCTAAAAATTGAATTACATGTCTTCAATTTCTCGGTCAAAATAGAAATTCTCATTATCTTTATCGGCCATGAAATTTTAGAATACCTTTATTGTCAAATTTTGTATGTTATATTACATTTATTGGTAATTTTTCATTTTCATAGTTAGCTCATCTTATGTCAAATTGAAAACAAATTTGAGTATTATCTTCCTTATTTCATTACCTTGTCCATTCCATTCAATGACGTCAACCGAACATACACTTAATTAGGGTACGTTTGGTACGTTGGAATGAAATGTAATGGAATCAAATGAAATTTACGTGTATTTTTGTTATGTGACGAGAACATTAAGAGTAAGTGAAGAATTGAGTTTAGTACAAATCATATTTCTTTTTATTTCGTTCTAAACATGGAATGATTGATACAAAAGAGAGCCAATGAACAAGAATCCATGTGCAATCTTCCACCCTTCTTTAATTAATACTTATTTCAATTGATCCCATTGATGGATTATAATTTAATTATGCAGATGAAGGAGCTTTCTTGAATACAAATTCAAAAGGAGTACCACCACTTGAAGCAAGATATTTGGTGCCCTTGTAAACATAAGTGCTAATGTTAAAGCAACCATGAGGACCCGCACCGCAAGCCGAGGGACAATGCTGCAGCAGGTAGCTTCCTACTTTGGGATCATTTATTGGCTTTGGGTACTTGACAACCTGAAAACATGAAACCGCAGTTTCAAACAGCCCACCGCTCGTCATAAAATTTGATGGCGGTTTTGATTCGGTGTCATCAATTTTCAAGAATGATGTTTCCTTACATTTACCGTTGGAATTAGACAAATCGAAGGAGATACCAAGAGGATACGATACACGGAGAAACTGTTCTTTGGCTGCATTAAGTGTGAATTTGAACGCGTCACCTTTGGTAACCTCGTTTGGGTCTTGAATCGCGTTCACGGGGCACTTTGTGTTGGTTAACTTGACTCCACCACCCTTGGCCCAAATGACTGGACCAATGTAGTAGGGAACATTTTTCTCGACCTTTTTCCCAGCAATGTCGTAAATAAAATCATCGGTTGTCGCAGCAGAGATTAAGATTGATTGTGTGGTGAGACTGAGAATGAAGAGTAAGAAGGGAGCAAGAAACAGTGATGGCTTCATATCGATATTTTTTTTTTTTAATTTTTTGTATATTATGGGAACACAGTCACAGACACTGTATTTATAGACTAGTAATTTATTTAAATCTATTAATTGCACGTTTTTTATCTGTACAATAATAATTTGGTGATGGAACGAAAAGAAGTGGTACTGTGTACAATCTATTTGTCCCGGACCAAAATTTCAAGCTAGCTAGCAAGATGCATTGAATCAAAATTACAAGTTGAAATATATATAAAATTGTACGATACCTTATTTGCGAAAATTAAAAAATTTACACTGTTGTATATATCACGAAATTAACAAGCATGTTGCAGGGGATATAATTATAAATAATATTTTCACCGGCCACTATATATCATAATAGCTAAAAGCATAGTTATAATTGGTAAATCGAGTTTTTTACAAAACTAAAAAACTGGATTCTAATAGTTGAATTTCACTAAACCATTAAAAAAATTTAACTTCAGGATTTTTTGGGAAAAAAATAACATGAAAAGACGAAAACGTAAAAGACGTGAAAACATATTGGTTTTTTAATAATAAATCCCAAAAATGCATTCGTTAAATAATTGTATATTTAAACTTATTTATAGAGTTTATTTTGAAAAAAACCAACATATTTTTTTTTTTTGTTTTTTCGTTCATTCATGTTTTTTTTCCTACAATTCTACACTAAATTTAGGTTCTGCAACGATCTCATCTCTCTTTGTATACTTGTTATAGGTCTCTCCAACAATAATTGGATTTCTTGTCTCTTTATCATTCTTCATATATTTTATTCATTCATGGCGTTTTAACTTTTCCTGTGGACCTTATGATTCATTATTGAGTATTCACTAAAGTGGCAATGGATATTTTGCTTATGAGTTAGAGATCAAAACAAAAGCATGTTTCAAAATATAGACAGTGGCTAAACAACACCACCAAAGGCCAAATTAAATAGTAACGAACCCAAAACTATGCAAACTCGATCAAAACAGTAACATCTTAGTCTCACTTACTTTATCGATCCCCCGGAAGCCTGTATAATCTTGTCTGTATATTTTCTTTTGTGCTTGTTGGTTATGTATTCTAAAGAAAAAGAAAAAATGGTGTAAAGGTTCCATGAAACACAATTGATGATGGATTAATAGGCCAAAAGATCGAAATAGCGAATTTGATTGCTGATGGCTAAAGTATATAAGCATTATAGAAATTGGTATGACTGAAAGATTAACGAGTATTATATTGAAAATAAGAGTACAATGATATGGTTTAGAGAAGCTAACAAAGGCCCTATATATAGATAAAGAAACCCTAAACTATGCAAACCCTAAAAGCCCAAAGGCTAAATGGGCCTAACATTATTGTAACCCTAATAAGCATAGCTAGCTAGCTTGTTTTTTGGAATGCATGGACTCATAAATATTCCTTATTTTGCTCAAACTCCGGATGTTGAAACATCATGAGTTATTTGGAAACCTTATAAAACACAAGCTCAAAAGGAGTACTAGCTACCCGTGGAAGCAAGGGCGCATCCGACACCATCATGTATATATGTAAATGCTTACGTTAAAACATTTTTGAGGAATGGCACCACAAAATTAGTGACAATGTGGAAGCCATAACCTTTCGATCTCCACGCTACCCATGAAAAACTATTTCATCTTGACGGGCACCTCGAGTAATCTTGAAAAATTTGATTCTTTTACAATCCTTTTTGTAAATATTTGACCCCAAATTGAGGATTTCTCCATGCTACCATAAAAAATATTTCATCTTGACGCACCTCGGGTGATCTTTAAATATGTGGTTATTACGCGATCCTTGTTTTATAAGTTTAGTTAATTAGTTTTACGTATGATTAATAATTAAATGCTTTCACAATGCATATGTAGGCACATGTACATGAGCATATATTGAATACAATTAATTTTTTTTGGCTCGATCTCCGGTTTAATTTGGTTCTTCATTAAACCCTACCATACCATATGTATATTCGGTTGAAACATATATTTCAAAAAAACTTGTAAACTTCATATGTGATTCCATTTCATTCTATTATACCAAACTTCCCTTAAAAATACGGCAAAGTGTGATCTCTGGGTACGTATATATACAAGCATAATGCATTTTATTGGAATAATTAAAGTCGATCCATACATAAATATTCCTTATTTGATTAAATTGCTCTCAAAGGATAAAAGAAAGGACATATGTATATATATAGGAAGATGAGTTTTTCAATTGGAATTAAACCTTATAAAACACAAGCTCAAAAGGAGTACCACCAGTGGAAGCAAGACGTCTGACCCCTTTATGTACGTAAATGCTAACGTTAAAACATTTATTAGGACCAGCACCACAAAACGAGGGACAATGTTGAAGCAAATAGCTCGGCACCTTTGGATTTGTTGGCTTAGGATACTCAACAACCTGAAAACACGTAAGATCCGTCTCGAAACTTCCACCCGTCGTAATCAAGTTATCTGGTGCCTTTGTCGACTCAGCATCAGGGATCGTCCAAAACGTCGACTCTTGACACGGGCCGCTCTTTGGATAGCCCGAATCGATACCAAGAATACTCGATTTGCGAAGATACTTCTCCCTGGTGCCAATGAGAGTGAACATGAACTGGCCGCCTGGGTTGACCTCGGACGCAGTATCCTGCTGCACCACGTCGAATGGACAAATTTTGGTCGTGTTGGTTAACTTGATTCGGCCACCTTTAACCGGACCAACGTGGTAGGGAACATCATTCAAGACTTTCTTTCCGGTAGAGTCTTTAACAAAATCTTGGGCGGCTGATGCGGTGCCGGTGCCGGTGCCGGTAGAAAAAATGAAGGGTGTGGTGGTGGTGATGAAGAGTAATAAGACAATATAAGATAGTGTTGGCTTCATTTTGTAAAATCACTTATTTGTTGATAACATGTATAATTGTATACGTACAAATAAATAAGAGGTTGGTATTTATGGTATATATAGACGCGTGGGCTTACATCAAATTTCCATTTTTAGTTAGATATAAAGCTAAGCTAGCTTCATTATACCAAACAATTTTATGCTTTTAATATATAATGCTTTTTGACATGTTTAATTGGTGCTTACATTATAATTAATTAATTGGCAGGTTATTTATATATAGATCTTTTTATTTGATGTAAAATATATTATATATATATATATACAATTAGTTTTTTATTTTAGATACAAAATAGTGCGTATTAGAAATTGTGTATGGCTTTTATTTAAAAACATACTTCAATTCGTTTCTACTTAATTTATGATATTTTTATCGTTTTACATATTTAATCAATGTAATGTAGCATTAATTTTATGACGTTTATAAGTTAAATACTTCTAATTTTTTTTCAAACAATTAGTTAATTAGTTTTCTAATCTTTTAAAATCTATCATCCCAAAACTGAAATTTATATTGGCTTTTAGTAGATATGTAACTTGTTGACATTTTAAAATCATACAAATTTAAAACGTTTTATTATTTCTTTACTTTAAAATTGCTTTTTTATAACTATATAAATTATTATTTATTTTATATATTCACAATATCATTATATATATCGATATACAATCAAATCAATTAATCTGATCACATATATTTTATATATTCACAATATCATTATATATATAAATTATCTAATATAAATAAATATATATATATATATATATATATATATATATATATATATATATATATATATATATAGAGAGTCAGGTTCAAAAAAGTACCTCTCGAAATCAAGTGCACCCGAAGGTACCAACCTTAAAAAACTTTTTTTAAATTTTTTTTCTCATAACCATGTTTAATTTAATGTTATACACATGATATATGAATTTCACATACATTCACACTTTATGTGTCCTTAAAAATTATGTGAATGGTCAATGCATATTTATGTGAATGGTCATCCATGTGAATGGTCATTTCACACCATGTGAATGATGTTAATGATCATTCACATGATCTTTTTTTACCATTCACAAGATTTTTGATGTTGCTTCTTTTGAAAAACAGTCTTATAATGTTGTCTTATACATGTCTATTCAAAAAAAATATATGTGAATGATCATTCACATTAGCGTACGCTGGAATCTCATAGGTACGCTGATGAACCTGATTCTATATATATATATATATATATATATATATATATATATATATATATATATATATATATATATATATATATATATCACATATATTTACGAGTGGTATCATGCATGGTTCTCCGTACGCAAAAGAAATACATAATTCCTAGCTTCTTAATTAATATATTCATATTATCGTATATGTACACATTATATATATATATATATATATATATATATATATATATATATATATATATATATATATATATATATATATATATATATATATATATATATATATATATATATATATATATATAGGTTCAATGGAGAACCCATATACATCGAAAAACCGGAAAGCCAGCTACTTTATAGTCATTGGATCAGGTGATACATAATGCAAAAATGTTAATGCATCACGTGGAAATAATGATCGATACATCACGTGGAAATTGTGATGCATTTTTGGTAGTGCATGGAGGTTCTTCGATATTCTTTGATGCATGCACATTCTGCATTGAAACCTCTCTTTCTCTCTCTCTCTCTCTCTCTCTCTCTCTCTCTCTCCCTCTCTCTCTCTCTCTCTCTCTCTCTATATATATATATATATATATATATATATATATATATATATATATATATATATATATATAGATAGAATCAGGTTCATCAGCGTACCTATAAGATTACAGCGTACCCTAATGTGAATCACTACAAGAAAAACAAGAAAATTTGACGGAGGCTTTTTGCGGCGACTTGTGTCGTCGCCAATAGTCCACTAAAAAGACAAAATAACTTTGCTTTTTGACTTCAACTGGTCAATATTCGGGGAAGACCTTTTGCGGCGACATTGTCGTCGCAAAAAGGTAGCAGGAATAATTTTTTTATTTTTTTTTGGCAGGAAAATAGCTTTTGCGCGGTAGAAAGACCGCGTTTTGTTTTAGGGAATCAGCGACGACATATTTAATGATTTGCGACGACAAGTTGTTTTGAAATATATTAGATTTGAGTTTGTTGGAACATATCAAATGCTGCAAACAGGTTTATATAACCCGATTGGGGGCCAAAAAAAGCCAAAATCTGTGCATTTTTGGCACTTTTTGCGACGACATTTTGGTCTTTTGCGGCGACATGTCGTCGCTAAAGCCTTCTAACTGGGCATTTTTGGTCACTTTTTGCGACGACAATTAAACAGTTTGCGGCGACATGTCGTCGCAAAAAGTATGTTTTGGCGACGACAACGTCGTCGCAAAAGATATTTAATTTAATTTTGATTTAATTTTCATAATACTTTTTGCGACGACAGTGTCGTCGCAAAAGGTGATGACGTGTCAACAACTAATTGCTGGAAAGAGTCGCCGCAAAAGGTTGAAAATATCGTCGCAAAAGACTTTTAGCTACGAGGTTTCGGCGACGACGTTTTTGCGACGACATGTCGCCGCAAAAGGTCATTTGCGACAACTTTGACGCTTTTAGCGACGACTTTTGTCGCCGCAAAAAGGTGTTTTTCTTGTAGTGGGAGCTTCGGCTCCAGTTCCGCAAAGGTAGACTTTTTCCAGGTTAGCTAGAGAGAGCGATATTCATCTTTTATAGCTTGTTTATTCATTCACATATTTTTTTTAATAGACATAAGACAACATTATAATACTTTTTTTTCAAAAGAAGTAACATCATAAATCTTGTGAATGGTAAAAAAGATCATGTGAATGGTCATTCACACCATTCACATTGTGTGAAATGACCATTCACATGGATGATCATTCACATAAATATGCACTGAGCATTCACATAATTTTTAAATACACAGAATGTGTGAATATATGTGAAATTCATATATCATGTGTATAACATTAAATTAAACATGGTTATGAGAAAAAAATTTTAAAAAAAGTTTATATATATATATATATATATATATATATATATATATATATATATATATATATATATATATATATATATATATATATATATATATATATATATATATAGGGTTGGGATCACATAAGAACCCTTCAATTCCGTGAGAACATTAGAATCCTCCAAAATGCACAAATTTATATATTAAATGCACAAATTTTAAAATTAAATTTGTAACTTAAAATCATTATTGGTTTTCAATATTAATAAATATCATAATCTAACATTAAAATTATCTTTAAAATTTAAATTTATCAAGTTTTACACTAAATGCACAAATTTGAACATTAAATGCACAAAGTTTGTCAAATGCATGAATTCGTACATAAAGTGGACAAATTTATCATGATATGGTTAAATTTTTATATCAAATTTATAAATTTTAACATTAAATGCATAATTTTATACATTAAATGCACAAATTTTAGAGAGGTTCTCACGTTCTCACGGTAATGAGGATTCTTACCGGAACTCAACCCTATATATATATATATATATATATATATATATATATATATATATATATATATATATATATATATATATATATATATATATATATATATATATATATATATATATAGGGAGGTTCAATTGAGAACTTTTATGAATCGAGTTACAAAAGAACCTATATCATCCATTAGATCAAAATATTGTATGGATTAGATTAATGGCAAAAGGGTAAATAATTGGACAATTTTATGCATATTGTGCATTATAGAAACAAAGAAAGAAGGACATTTTGGGGAATGTGCATACCTTATTAAATTTAATATTTCAACAAATAATCAAATAATAAATGCTAAATAAATTCAATTGATACATTTCCAAATTTAAAAAAATTACACAAATTCAAAAAAGATGATGGAGATCGATGCATTTTATCGTTAATCGTGTTTATCTATGCATTGTGTTTAATAAAACGCATCTAACAAAAAAAATACACAAATTCATTTATGCATCGTGTTCAACTTGTTCATCATTCTTTTATGCATCGTGTTTGTCCTTCATATTCTTCATTCAGCTATGCATCATGTTCAACTTATTCATCATTCATCTATGCATCGTCATTGTTCATCATCCATTTATGCATCATCATTTTTCGTTGTTCATCGTTCATCATCCATCTATGTATTGTCATTGTTCATCATTCATCTATGCATTATCATTATTCATCGTTCATCATCCATCTATGCATCATGTTCTTCATAATTATCATCGGTTACCTCTCTTGTTCATGTTCATCATCATCGTTGTTCATCGTTAACCTTCGTCTTCAAATCATCATCACTAAGAAAATCATGAAGAACACAATTAGAGAGAAAGAGAGAGAGAGAGAGAGAGATGAGGAATGTAGTTAATATGAGATTTTAATTCAAAATGTAACTCCTAATTATCATTTAATGATTTTTAGAAATTATCATGTCTTTGGTTTTCCCTAAATGCTCTTTGTGCACCCTTGGTGGATTATCCAATGCACAAAAGTGCCTCGAGGTGCCCCGATGCATAAAAGTTCTCAATTGAACCTCAATCTATATATATATATATATATATATATACATGTATATGTATATATACATGTATATGTATATATACATGTATATGTATATATACATGTATATGTATATATACATGTATATGTATATATACATGTATATGTATATATACATGTATATGTATATATACATGTATATGTATAGATACATGTATATGTATATATACATGTATATGTATAGATACATGTATATATATATATAGATACATGTATATATATATATAGATACATATATATATATGTAGATACATATATATATATATATATATGTATATACATATATATATATGTAGATACATATATATATATATGTATATACATACATATATATATATATATATATACATATATATATATATATATATATATATATATATATATATATATATATATATATATATATATATATATAGATTTAGGTTCAAGTGAGTACCACCCATTATGCAGCGCACCAGAAGGTACCGGTCCATTATGCAGCGCACCAGAAGGTACCGGTCTTAAAAGTATTTTTTTTGAAATTTTTTTTCATGGACATGTTTTAATTAACATTATGAAGATCATATGTGAATTTCACGTAAATCCGAACACTCTAAGTGCATGAAAACACGCATCACATAAATGTGCGTTCACATGCATTCAAAATTATGTAAGTGTGTGTTCACATCACTTTTTAGGAGCTAGGAGATGTGAATGTATGTGAAATTTACATACGATCTTCATAATGCTAATTAAAACATGTTTATGAAAAAAAAATTTATAAAAAGTTCTTTTTAAGGTGGTACCTTCTAGTGCGTTGCATAATGGAGGAACTCTCTCGAACCATATTCTATATATATATATATATATATATATATATATATATATATATATATATATATATATATATATATATATATATATATATATATATGCATGATTAAAACGAGCTTAGGTCAACTACTAGCTTATGAGCATGAAAGAGACAATGGATGGAGAGGGAACATGGAGAATATTGTATTGGCCCTCAAAAGATAAGAGGAGAGAGTGCGTTGTTTGTATTTGACCACACCACTCCAAAAAGTATGGTTTACCCTGTTCCTGGTTATCATGTATCTGTAATAGACTCCAGTTTTTTTAACCAGTGTAAAAGGAGAGGCTGTACGTTGATAGATGACACCCTAGTTTTTTAACCGGGGTACAAAGTACGTACGTCTTTTGGTGCATGTTCACAATTAATTATGATTTGATTTTTGATGTACATGAAAGACTCAAATTGAGAATAAATAAAAAGAGGCCAGGTGGAAGAATATTTAAATCATATTTTATTTTAAAATTAAATGATATATTACACATCATCGCTTTAGATTAATCTTATTATATACATGTGTATATTTTCAAATAATGCATATACATACATGTGTACCATTACTTTTCACTTCTTACGGCCTCTCATGGTTTCTTCGAATAGAGGTTTTGCTTACACTCTCTTCTTGAATTAAATTAAACTAAGAAAAGAAAAACAAAACTGAGAATGATGGAAGAAACAAAATAAAGTTATGTTTTTTTTTTTTGGGTCATTTTTAAGGAAAGAAAGCATGAAAAATGATTTTATTTTTTCTCTTTTTCTCTCATTATTATTTAAAGTTTATTAGGGGTGATCTTGGTTTAGAATTTTCTTTTTTCTTTTTACCTCCAAAATCTCTCATGAAGAAGTGGTTATCGGCTAAGCAGCATAGAGTGATGTGTAAAGGTTTTTGGCAGAGTTCGTTTTTTAATACCAATATGTAAGAAAACAAAAGAGATATACATACAACACAGCTTATTATTATTATTATTAAAAGGGTTTGTATTTATAAAATCTTTTGCTCAATCATCGATCATCAATTTTGGGTTGTTCGCTAAATGAAATGAGATTGACTAGTTACGATTGGCATCACAAAATTCACAAATCGATTTTGTTTTCAAGATCAGTTGCAAGTCTGATTTAAGAATTTGTTATGATTGATAGAGTATTTTGTTTTCAATGGGCTTCAATGTTAGATAGAAGTTGTTGGGTAGTGTTGTTCTCTTAGGCCCATTAGATTCAAGTTTTATTTGTTTTTTTTTGTTGGACCTAGGCCTATTAAGTTTTGAGATGTTCAACTCATGTTAATCCATTACGGGTACGTATTGTAATTTAGTTTTTGTCAAGTAATTTTAATATTGTAATATTTCATATTCGTATTGTAATTTAATTTCAGAAATAATTTCTTATTTTTTATAATTAGTATCGTACTATTTATTTCTACAACTTTTGGGTTTGGAAGGGCCTTAACGGATAAGTAGAGTTCGGTGTTTCCGAGCAAGTGAAGTTTATGAATTTCAACATTTGAGTTCGATCACATTTGACATATTTTGGGCTTTGTATATAAATAAAAAGGTTTAATTAATCTTTAATGAATCCTGGCCAACATATAATAACTAAACTTTTTTTATTTAATTACGAATTGGAATAGAAGACGTACATCAGTCTAGTCTATATATGTCGTTTATTTTTACACACAAATATATATATATATTCCAGATTTGAACCATATTTATTCTTGACTTAATTATACCTTCCTAAAGTTAATCATGAAAGGCACATCACTTATAGCTAGACGTCTGCGCCCATTTTCAGCGATCTTAATACCAATATCTCCGCAAACCGGCTTACAAAAGCTGCAGACCGTGGGACAGAACACGAGTTTGTAGTCATTTTTATACTTCTCAATCTTGAACCAGTTGCTTAATGTTTCCTGACCAGGGTTTCCTGACACACCATGACCCGATACGATATACTGTCCCTCGTACTTCTCAAGCATCCACACGTTTGATTGAATACAGATTGAAACAGCCGAGCGAAACATAATGTTAACATCTGTGGATTCCCGAATGACCCCTTTCTTGGGGTTCACCGGAGTGAATGTCACTGGCAAGCCATAATCAAGCTCAAAGTTTTCTTGGACCACGTCAAGTGGGCATGACTCGTTTCTAGTGGCGGCTAGTGTTACGCCGCCACCCCTTCCTCGGAACACAGGCACGATGTAGTAGTTTGTGGCAGATCGGAGCAAGTTTCCAGCAATGTCGCGAACGGGAGGTGGAGACGGTTGGGCCAAAGAAAGTGATATGGTGGAGAAAAGAAGAAAAAATAACGTGTTCATCTTGCGCATTGTGTTGTAACGGTTTCTTAAAATAAATGTGGTGTGGATTTAATTGCATGGATATATACATCTATTTATAGGAAAATGGATAAGCCTTTGAGAATAGTTAAGTTGTAGGCTGCACGTAATTGTCACAAGTCGCAGGATCCTATCTCATTGTCAAATATATAATTTAAAGTTAGGTATATAATCGATCTTCAGTCAATCGATCTAAAGTTAGGTATATAATATGATTAATATAATAACTAATTAACTAAAATTAAATTATTTCTTATAACTTTTAAATTATACATATTTATAAATATTTGCTTTTATAATTACCCCTCGTAATACATGAGTATTATTAACATAGTATAATATAATATAAGGAATACGAATTCGTTGCTAATTAAATTAATTTTTTGAGATATATATAGGGTTTTGGTCAAAAACCGACAGATGTGGTCGGTGTGCTAAACTGCTAATCATACAATTATATCCATATGTACATATATGGTAAGTACGCGCGTGGTTTTTGTTAACAAATAAACTTTTTTTAAACATAAATACATACATCGTGGTCTCTGCAATCACAACTTAATGGTTGAAAATATTGAATCCACGGTTAAGGTATTTATCAAACCTTGAGTCCTTCACATATGTTTATTAACTATGAGTTACATAAATTAACATTTTTATAATGACTATAGGGTCGGTTGGAGTGATGAGCATTTGGACCAAAAAATCCGAAAACCGGCCAGGACCAAACTGTTATTAATAAAATTGGTCCGTTTTGGTTTTTTTAAATCACTATTTTCGGTTTTCTGGGTTCAGTCCACCGATTTTAGGTTTTTAACCCGGTCCAAACCGGAATTTAAACTTTATGTTATCAATTTTAAAGTTTATGTTATATTGTTATTTTTTGTAGTGCACAAGGGAACAACATTTTTAATAATATTTTTCTAAATCATATAAAAAGTCATGTAATATCTATTGAGCGCTTTCGTAAATATATAATAATGTAAAAGTCAGTGCAAATAATTTTTTTGTTATAATATTGTAGAAATAAAATATAAAAAACTTAATATAAGTAAGGTATGTTTGATCTTTTATTTTGCTTAAAGAAAAAATATGATAAACTTGATGATTTCACAAAGATAACGAGTTGAGGACAAAAGATAAACAAAACAATAAAATATTTATAAAACTTGTACTAGTTCCATCCGGTCTGAAAACCGAAAACCGAACTGGACCGGACCAAACCCGTATTACAAACATCGGGCTGGTTTTCGGTTTTCAATTTTGCTAATTTCAGTTTTCGGTTTTTTAGTCCAGACCGATTTGGTCGAAATGATCATCCCAAGTCGGTTGGTAGGAGGCTCGTTGATGCTAATGTAATAATCAACATGGATGTACATAAAATGGCACATTTGTCCAAATGCCATATCATATCCCTCCAACACAAACATGCACGTAGTTGACATAAAATTGATAATTATCAGAATTCTCACCTTTTTTTAATGAATTTGATGGTTTAATTGACATCCATTTCCTTGTTTTCCATGATAAATCTTGCTTTCTTAGACAGTTTAATGAAGCCCATCACGTTGTTGCATATAACTTCAATGATAATTAAGTAACATTGATTTAGTATTTATAAAACTTAATGTTTGTTTACCTAGGAAGGATTACAAGACTATATAATCTAGAGTCGTTTATTCGTACATATTAATTGTTATTACATGGACACTTGCATATATTTAAGTAAAGAAGATCGAATTAAAACCGTTGATTAAGTCATTATGCCTTTCCGAACATAACCTTGAGAGGCACCTCACTTAGAACCAAACGTCTAGTTCCATCATCATCGATCATAACACCAATATCCCCACAAACAGGCCTGCAAATGTCTCAAACCGTAGGGCAAAACACGATCTTGTAATCGTCTTCATACTTCTCTATCTTGATCCAGTTGCTTAAGGTTTCCTGACCAGGGTTTCCAGACACTCCATCAGCTGCAACCACAAGCTGTCCATCATACTCCTCCAGCCTCCAAATGTTGGACTGAAAACAAATCGATGAAGCCGAGAATATGATGTTAAGATCTGTTGATTCCCGAATGACACCTTTCTTTGGGTCAACAAGTGTGAATGTCAAAGGCATGCCTCTATCAACTTCTAGGTCTGCTTGAACTAAACCTTAAACCCTAAACCCTAACCCCTAACGCTAACGCTAAACCCAAACCCTAAACCCGAACATTAACCCTAACCCTAAACCCTAACCCTAACCCTAACCCTATACCCTATACCCTAAACCCTAACCCTAACACTCAACCCTAACCCTAACACTCAACCCTAAACCCTAAACCTAAACCCTAACCCTAAACACTTACACTAACTCTAACACTCAACCCTAAACCCTAAACCTAACCCTAACACTCAACCCTCAACCCTAACCCTAACACTCAACCCTAAACCCTAACCCCTAACCCTAAACCGAAACCCTAAACCTAAACCCTAACCCTAACACTCAACCCTAAACCTGAACCCTAAACCTAAACCCCAACCCTAACCCTAAACCCTAAACCTAACCCTAAACCCTAACCCTAAACACTAAACCCAAACCCTCTAACCCTTAACATAAAATCTAAACCCAAACCTTAAACCTTAAACCCTAACGCTAACCCTAACCCTAATAATCCTAAACCCTAACCCTAACCCTAACACTCAACCCTAAACCCTAAACCCTAACCCTAAACCAAAACCCTAAACCTTAACCCTAACCTTAACCTAACACTCAACCCTAAACCCTAAATCTAACCCTAACACTCAACCATCAACCCTAACCCTAACACTCAACCCTAAACCCTAAACCGAAACCCTAAACCTAAACCCTAACCCTATCACTCATCACTAAACCCTAACCCTAAACCCTAACTATAAACCCTAACCCTAAACCCTCAACCCTAAACACAAACCCCTAACCCTAAACCCTAACCCTAAACCTAAACCCTAACCCTAACGCTCAACCCTCAACCCTAAACCCTAACCCTAACACCCTAACACTCAACCCTCAACCCTAACCCTAACACTCAACCCTAAACCCTAAACCCTAACCCCTAATCCCTAACCCTAAACCGAAACCCTAAACCTAAACCCTAAACCCTAACCCTAACAATCAACCCAAAACCCAAAACCCTAACCCCTAACCCTAAACCTTAACCCTAACCCTAACCTTAACCCTAAAACTCAACCCTAAACCCTAAACCCTAAATCTAACCCTAACACTCAACCCTCAACCCTAACCCTAACATTCAACCCTAAACCCTAAACCCTAAACCGAAACCCTAAACCTAAACCCTAACACTCAACACTAAACCCTAACCCTAAACCCTAACCATAAACCCTAACTCTAAACCCTAAACCCTAACCCTAATCCCTAACCCTAACACTCAACCCTAAACACTAACTCCTAACCCTAAACCCTAACCCTAAACCTAAACCCTAACCCTAACCCTAACGCTCAACCCTCAACCCTAAACCCTAACCCTAAACCTAAACCCTAACCCCTAACCCTAAACCGAAACCCTAAACCTAAACCTAAACCCTAACCCTAACACTCAACCCTAAACCCTAACCCTAAACTCCTAACCCTAAACTCAAACCCTAAACCTAAACCCCAACCCTAACCCCAGGGGCGGATGTACATGATGTCAAGGGGGGCTAGGCCCTCTATGGCCTGTTTAATTTTCTTCTAGCAGCCCACAAAAAATTATTCTAGGCCCTCACTGAATTTTGCAGCAGGCCCCCAATATTCTTTAGAAGCCCAAATACCCCTAACCTGTTGCTCACGTTTAGAAGTTGCAAACCACAATCTGGAACGGAACCCTTGCTCACCCAGTCACCGCCATCGCCGCTCACGCAGTCACCGCCATCGCCACTGCCCGCTTGAACCCTGGACGCCACCGCCAAGGCGCCACCGTGACTGCAGCGACCTGCACCTGCTGCTTCGCCGTTTGAACCCTCGACCACCGTCGGTCCGCTGGTCTGCAGCGACCTGCTGCTTCCCCGTCCGCCCCTGGCACTCTGCAGCGACCTGATGCTGCTTCACCGCCAAGCGCCCGCCGACCACCGTCGGTCCGCCTTCTCTCTGTCCTGAGTGTCCTCTCACTCTCTCAATCTAAGGTTAACATTAAGAAGGTAAAAGTTTGCTAATTTTTTGTCTAAATTGATATTATTAGTATTCAAGTGATTTGCTAATTTTTGGTTTTTGATTTATGTTAGATTGTTGATTTTATGATTTATGATTATTGTTTGTTGTGAATTTATTGAATTGAGTTTTATAAATTCTTTGTAGGATTGTTAAATGGTCTAAATTGAGTTTTATAAATTCTCTGTCGACTCGGTTTCTTCTCTCAGGTAAAAACCCTACCTCTCCTCTTAAACACTAGTTCTGTCGACCCTTAATGGTTGAATCTGATTTGCTAATTTTTTATTTTTTATTTATGTCTAGCTGTTGATTTATGATTATATATTGTAGCATTGTTAAATGGTCTAAATTGATTTTTGATTTTTTAAGTGTTAACATCACTTATTTAGGATAAAGATTTATGCTTAATGGGTTAAAATCATGTGGTCATATGTTCATTTTAAAGTCATGTTGGAATCGCTAAGATCGAATCTGAGAATGTTTGTTATTAGATTAACTATTAGGGGTTTTAGTAGGTTAAATTAATTGATAAGTTGTTACGGTTAAATTAGTTTAACCGGATCAAATTTTATAAATGGAAGAACCGGACCCGAAACTTAAGTTAACGATCCTCGTGATGAAAACGATGAACACACCTATACGCTATGCCCCCAACGTGAAAATTTCCTAGATCCGCCACTGTCTAACCCTAAACACTAAACCTAAACCTAACCCTAAACCCTAACCTTAACCCTAACACTCTACCCTCAACCCTATCCCTAACACTCAACCCTAAACCCTAACCCCTAACCCCTAACCCTAAACCTAAACCCTAACCCTAACACTCAACCCTAAACCCTAACCCTCTAACCCTAAACATAAAACCAAAACCCAAACCCCAAACCCTAACGCTAACCGTAAACCCTAACCCTAACCCTAACGCTAACCCTAAACCCTAACCCTAACACTCAACCCTAAACCCTAACCCTAAACTCAAACCTTAAACCCTAAACCTAAACCCTAACGCTAACGCTAACCATAACCCTAACCATAAACCCTAAACCCTAACACTAACCCAAACCCTAAACCCTAACCCTAAAACGCTAACCCTAACACTCAACCCTAAACCCTAAACCTAAACCCCAACTCTAAACCCTAACCCTAAACCCTAACCCTAACACTCAACCCTAAACCCTAAACTCTAAACCCTAACCCTAAACCCTAACGCTAACGCTAACCCTAAACCCTAACCCTATACCCTATACCCTAACTCTGAACCCTAACCCAAACCCTAACACTCAACCCTAACCCCTAACCCTAAACCTAAACCCTAACCCTAACCCTAACTTTAACACTCAACCCTAAACCCTAAACCCTAAACCTAACGCTAACACTCAACCCTCAACCCTAACCCTAACACTCAACCCTAAACCCTAACCCCTAAACCCTAAACCTAAACCCTAACCCTAACACTCAACCCTAAACCCTAACCCTAAACCCTAAACCTAAACCCCAACCCTAACCCTAAACCCTTAACATAAAACCTAAACCCAAACCCTAAACCCTAAGGCTAACCCTAATCCTAATAACCATAAACCCTAACCCTAACCCTAACACTCAACCCAAAACCCTAACCCCTAACCCTAACCCTAAACCCTAAACCTAAACCCTAACCCTAACCCTAACACTTAACCCTAAACCCTAAATCTAACCCTAACACTCAACCCTCAACCCTAACCCTAACACTCAACCCTAAACCCTAACCCCTAACCCTAAACCGAAACCCTAAACCTAAACCCCTAACCCTAACACTCAACACTAAACCCTGACCCTAAACCGTAACTCTAAACCATAAACCCTAACCCTAACACTCAACCCTAAACACTAACCCCTAACCCTAAACCTAAACCCTAACCCTAACCCTAACGTGCAACCCTCAACCTTAAACCCTAACCCTAACAGTCAACCCTCAACCCTAACCCTAACACTCAACCCTAAACCCTAACCCCTAACCCTAAACCGAAACATTAAACCTAAACCCTAACCCTAACACTCAACCCTAAACCTTAACCCTAAATCCTAACCGTAAACCCAAACCCTAAACCTTAACACTAAACCTAAGCCCCAACCCTAACCCTAAACCCTAAACCTAAACCTAACCCTAAACCCTAACGTTAACCCTAACACTCAACCCTAAACCCTAAACCCTAACCCCTAACCCTAAACCGAAACCCTAAACCTAAACCCTAACCTTAACACTCAACCCTAAACCCTAACCCTCTAACCCTAAAAAAAAAAACCTAAACCCTAAACCCTCTCGCTAACCCTAAACCCTAACCTTAAACCGAAACCTTAACTCTAACAGAAATCCTAAACAAAACCCTAAACCGTAACCCTATCCATAAACCCTAACCCCTAACAAAGTGTGAGCCTTAGACCGTAAACCGTAAACCTTAAACCTTAACCCTAAATACCCTAACAAAAACCTAAACCCTAAACCTTAAAATTATAATATTAAATGCTTTTAGTTAGTTTAAAAAAAGTTGTTTAAGAAATTAATATATTTAAATGTACCAAGTACATCTAATAAAGTGTTCATTTCAAAATATATTTATTGTGCTCGGCACCCTAACCCTAAACCCTAAACCCTAACGCTAACCCTAACCCTAATAACCATATACACTAAACCCTAACCCTAACCCTAACACTCAACCCAAAACCCTAAACCCTAACACCTAACCCCTAAACCTAAACCCTAACCCTAACTTTAACCCTAACACTTAACCCTCAACCCTAAACCCTAAACCTAACCCTAACACTCAACCTTCAACCCTAACCCTAATACTCAACCCTAAACCCTAAACCCTAACCACTAACCCCTAAACCGAAACCCTAAACCTAAACCCTAACCCTAAACCCAAACCTAAACCCAAACCCTAAACCCAAACCCTAAACCTTAACCCTAAACCCTAACCCTAAACCTAACCCTTAACCCTAAACATAAAACCTAAACCCTAACCCTAAACCGTAAACCCTAACACTAAACCTAAACCCTAACCCTAACACTAATGCTAACCCTAAACCCTAACCCTAACCCTAACACTCAACCTAAAACCCTAACCCTAAAATCAAACCTTAAACCCTAAACCTAAACCCTAACGTTAACGCTAACCCTAACCCTAACCATAAACCCTAACCCTAAACCCTAACACTAACCCTAACCCTAAACCCTAACCCTAACCCTAACACTCAACCCTAAAACCTAAACTCTAAAACCCTAACCCTAAACCCTAACCCTAACCCTAAACCATAACGCTAACCCTAAACCCTAACCCTAAACCTAAACCCTAACGCTAACCCCTAACCCTAACCCTAGAACCTAACCTAAAATCGAAACCCTAACCCTAACCCTAACCAAAATCTTAAACCTAAACCCTAACCCTAACCTTAACCCTAACACTTAACCCTCAACCCTAAACCCTAAACCCTAACCACTAACCCCTAACCCTAAACCGAACCCTAAACCTAAACCCTAACCCTAACACTCAACCCTGAACCTAAACCCTAAACCCAAACCCCTAAACCGAAACCCTAAACCTAAACCCCAACCCTAACACTCAACCCTAAACCCAAACCCTAAACCTAAACCCTAAACCTTAACCCTAAACCCTAACCCTAAACCTAACCCTTAACCCTAAACATAAAACCTAAACCCTAACCCTAAACCGTAAACCCTAACACTAAACATAAACCCTAACCCTAACACTAATGCTAACCCTAAACCCTAACCCTAACCCTAACACTCAACCCTAAAACCTAACCCTAAAATCAAACCTTAAACCCTAAACCTAAACCCTAACGTTAACGCTAACGCTAACCCTAACCCTAACCATAACCATAAACCCTAACCCTAAACCCTAACACTAACCCTAACCCTAAACCCTAACCCTAACCCTAACACTCAACCCTAAACCCTAAACTCTAAAACCCTTACCCTAATCCCTAACCCTAACCCTAAACCCTAACACTAACCCTAAACCCTAACCCTAACCCTAAACCCTAAACCTAAACCTAAACCCTAACGCTAACCCCTAACCCTAACCCTAAAACCTAACCTAAAATCGAAACCCTAACCCTAACCCTAACCAAAATCTTAAACCTAAACCCTAACCTTAACCCTAACACTTAACCCTCAACCCTAAACCCTAAACTTAACCCTAACACTCAAGCCTCAACCCTAACCCTAACACACAACCCTAAACCCTAAACCCTAACCACTAACCCCTAACCCTAAACCGAACACTAACCCTAAACCCTAACCCTAACACTAAACCCTGAACCTAAACCCTAAACCCAAAGCCTAAACCTTAACCCTTAACCCTAAACCTAACCCTTAACCCTAAACCCAAACCCTCTAACCCTAAAAAAAAACCTAAACCCTAACCCTAAACCCTAATGCTAAACCTAAACCTTAACCCTAACAGTAACACTAACCCTAACCCTAACACTCAACCCTAAACTCAAACTTTAAACCCTAAACCTAAACCTTAACGTTAACGCTAACCCTAACCCTAACCCTAACCATAAACCCTAACCCTAACCCTAACACTTACCCTAACCCTAAACCTTAACCCTAACCCTAAACGCTAACCCTAAACCCTAACCCTAACACTCAACCCTAAACCCTAAACACCAACCCTAAACCCTAAACCCTAACACTCAACCCTAAACCCTAAACCCTAACACTCAACCCTAAACCCTAAACCCTAAACCCTAACCCTAACCCTAACCCTAACGCTAACCCTAAACCCTAAACCTAAACCATAAACCCTAATGCTAACCCCTAACCCTAATGCTAACCCTAAAACCTAACCTAAAACCCAAACCCTAACCCTAACCAAAATCTTAAACCAAACCCTAACCCTATCCGTAAACCCTAAACCCCTACCAAAGTGTGAGCCTTAAACCGTAAACCTTAAACCTTAACCCTAAATCCTAACCCTAACCAAAACCTAAACCCTAATCCTTAAAATTATAATATTAAGTGCTTTTAGTTAGTTTAATAAAAGTTGTATAAGAAATTAATATATTTAAATGTACCAAGTACATCTAATAAAGTGTTCATTTCAAAATATATTTCTTGTGCTTGATACCCTAACCCTAACCCTAAACCCAAAACCCAAAACCCTGACGCTAACCCTAACCCTAATAACCATATACCCTAACCCTAACACTCAACCCAAAACCCAAAACCCTAACACCTAACCCCTAACCCTAAACCTAAACCCTAAACCTAATCCCTAAACCTAAACCCTAACCCTAACCTTAACCCTAACACATAACCCTAAACCCTAAACTAACCCTAACACTCAAGCCTCAACCCTAACCTTAACACTCAACCCTAAACACTAAACCCTAACCACTAACCCCTAACTCTAAATCGAACCCTAAACCTAAACCCTAACTGAAACACCCATACAACTAATACGAGTATTTCGATACCATTATACGTTAATTTATACAGAGTACTTGCGGAAATACGATCAAATTAAAACTTTTGCAATTAATAATCATCATCGTGATTCCAAACACTTTGCATAAGACACAACAGAGTGTCGGAAATCACAGAGCAATGTAACTGGTGTTACAAGATTAAGTTATCAATTTAGTTACAAACGAATTAATAAACAGTGACTAATTCGCGTAAGTCCAAAAATGGAAGTCTGCTACTCCCGCCCCAATTATCCACAAAATATTGAGCTCCTATCCGAGCTCCAAATGATATCTAACAACTCGGGCCAGCCGGGCCTTTGCCCTTAACAGATCCTGAAAAGAAATAACAACTATCGGGTAAACAACAAAGTTGTTTAGTGAGATTCTAGATTAAAGTACCATGCGATATATGAATGATGCCATGCAATGCCATGAATTCGACTAACAAATTTGGAGGCCAACTAATGGCTATAAGCTACCACATTGCGGTTACCATACACAAGCTTACCGTACAATGGGTTTACAATCTACTGCTCGATTACCATACCACAGGCTTATCGATATGCAGTTTACAATGATGCCATACGATTACCACCACAGGCTTATCGTTTTACAGGCAATAATGGTTACCACACTCAGGCTTACCATTATGATTCCGCTGGGTTACCACACTCAGGCTTACCGTCTCGGCGGAGAGGTCAAACGAACGATCAACAACTTATCAACCGAGTGAAAAACAATAATTATGATGTATGTGATGGCAAAGCATGAAAATGACAATAATGATACGAAAGCAGTAACATACAATTCATGATATGCATGCAAATACGTTAATACTAGAACTCACAGTGATATACAATACGCTCTCGGCCTCAAAACCGAGTTATAATCGTCGAAGTAAGAGTGATAGCCTTCACGTGATTTAACCCGTCAAAACTCCTACAAGTAGGTTCATAATATAATATTTATAAGTCTCACCGCTTATAATTTCTCAACTTTGATCCGGACATATTAGTCGTAAGACCTAATTAATTTTCGGCATCGACCTACGTAATTATTTTGGCCTAATTATTCCTCATAATTGGTGACCTAAGTTATTATGACAAAAGATCCCGAGGACTAATTAAAATTACAATTTCAGGCCAACACTGGGTCGAACTCGCCGAGTAAGGGACCGAACTCGCCGAGTTCTCCCATCCGAATTCGGGTCACACCGAATCTCAAGCCATCCGGATTCGGGTCAGGGACCATCCGAATTCCGGATCCCTTCCAACCGAAGCACGGTCCGAACTCGGTTCAAACCACATCCGAATTTCGGACCACCCCATCCGAATTCGGATCCCAAGCCATCCGGATCCTTTAACTTTGAAATTTTTCTTTCAAAAATCAAGGGGGAACTCGCCGAGTTCACCAGGGAACTCGCCGAGTTCAATTGCAGGTCTGCACTTTTTGCCCTTCGGATTTAATGCTCAAAACTACCAACATTCCTTACATTTAATACAAACGGTTTGGAATCATTCCCAAACATATATATACTTTTCTAAACTCATTTTTACATTAAGAACACCATTTCATTCATTTTTAAATCCATGGGAGTTCATAAAACTCCATTTTCGGGTTTTTAAACTAAAACCCACCAACATTCGTAAAACTTGAATAATATGTTTTAAAATGATGATTCTAACTACATTTCATCATTATCCTTCAAGATCTAAAGATTTCTCCATGCTATTCATAAAAACCCATTTGGGTTTCTCATCTTCTTCAAACGAAGATGGAGAGGAGAAGAACAAGCAAGAGATTTATATAAATAAATGAGGTTACCTCTTGGATCTTTCAAAATAACCGAAAAGCTTCCACAAATCTGATTTCTTCTTCTTCTTCTTCTCTTTTCTCTCTATTTTGGAGTTTTGGTAAAAAGGTGAACACACACATATGGGTGTGTGTTCCCTGCGTATGTATAAAGCAAGAAAAAGGAGGTTTCTCCTTCTTTTTCCTTTCCAACCCACATCTTTCATACATTTACCATTTCTACCTTGGAATTATTTGCATTTCTTTTAAAGTCCTTTCTACATATTCAAGACTTATATCGTAAAAATTCGTACACCAACATTCATTCATATGTTTTGGACTTAATTAATATTCCGTATCGTATTTTAATACAATAACATTATGAAACGCCTCGTTCTAATAACGCGGCGCTTTTACTATAATTCTGCAACATAATCCTCGAAGTAATAAAATAAAGCGTTCGAATCTCAACTTCAATTTCAATACGTAAATAAACTAAACCACCACATTCAGAGTGCGCTAAAATATAACATCTAATTATTACAACCAAATTGAAAGTCTAGGGATCTACCCATCCCAAGTACAAAATATAAATCAGAGTAAATGCGGAAGTCCTTCTGATACCATAAATGCTCAAACTCAAGATCCTGAAGCTGGTGCCTTTCCCTTATCAGCTAAACCTGAAAATTTGTCCCCACAACCGGGGTAAGCCGTCGCCTAGCGAGTAACAGATTTAAAAGCACAGACAAGCATATATAACATGTTCAACACAAATATCAGCTCAAATTCAACATGTGTAGCATTACGACTCGCTCGATTTAGCATACACGAAAAGGGTATTGTTACCGGCTCGCCCGATAACAAGTACACGGCGTACGACTCGCTCGGTTAGCACGTGTACAAAAACATGCGGCTCGCCCGCCATACAATTCGGAAGCACACAGCAACCTCGCTTAATCCACATAATACACAGTATGCATACTGGGGAAAGGGTTCACAGATATCGGCTCAAGGCAACGAAATAAATAACAACATTCAAGGCTAAGCATGGTAGTTAAAGAATAATCATGGCAATAGAAACGAAAGAGATATCCAGTGCAAGCATATCATTTATGATCATTTGCGAAATTAAATCAATTACTCACAGTGCCTGCAATCTGTACTCGCCAAGCGTATACCCTGCTAACAGCTGAAAGCACTAACGAGATCCACACACCTCAATTGAATTCACTAAAGACCTGATATCAAAGTACATTGTCTATTTGTCAATATTCTTAACTCTATATTTTTACTAAGCCCGTTATCAATTCTATTAATTAAAGTCAAAGGTTTAAATTAATAAATTCCGACTTATTTGCTAAAGTTCGCTAAACCCCTGCGTTAATAATTAATCTGTACTCCTCCTCGTAATATGATTTATTTTTATTAACAAAATAATTCTATAAATAAACGTAATAATTTAACTTTAGTTATCCCACCATAAACCCTAAACCCTAAACCCTAAACCCTAAACCCTAAACCCTAACCCTAACACTCAACCCTAAACCCTAAACCTAAACCCCAACTCTAAACCCTAACCCTAAACCCTAACCCTAACACTCAACCCTAAACCCTAAACTCTAAACCCTAACCCTAAACCCTAACGCTAACGCTAACCCTAAACCCTAACCCTATACCCTATACCCTAACTCTGAACCCTAACCCAAACCCTAACACTCAACCCTAACCCCTAACCCTAAACCTAAACCCTAACCCTAACCCTAACTTTAACACTCAACCCTAAACCCTAAACCCTAAACCTAACGCTAACACTCAACCCTCAACCCTAACCCTAACACTCAACCCTAAACCCTAACCCCTAAACCCTAAACCTAAACCCTAACCCTAACACTCAACCCTAAACCCTAACCCTAAACCCTAAACCTAAACCCCAACCCTAACCCTAAACCCTTAACATAAAACCTAAACCCAAACCCTAAACCCTAAGGCTAACCCTAATCCTAATAACCATAAACCCTAACCCTAACCCTAACACTCAACCCAAAACCCTAACCCCTAACCCTAACCCTAAACCCTAAACCTAAACCCTAACCCTAACCCTAACACTTAACCCTAAACCCTAAATCTAACCCTAACACTCAACCCTCAACCCTAACCCTAACACTCAACCCTAAACCCTAACCCCTAACCCTAAACCGAAACCCTAAACCTAAACCCCTAACCCTAACACTCAACACTAAACCCTGACCCTAAACCGTAACTCTAAACCATAAACCCTAACCCTAACACTCAACCCTAAACACTAACCCCTAACCCTAAACCTAAACCCTAACCCTAACCCTAACGTGCAACCCTCAACCTTAAACCCTAACCCTAACAGTCAACCCTCAACCCTAACCCTAACACTCAACCCTAAACCCTAACCCCTAACCCTAAACCGAAACATTAAACCTAAACCCTAACCCTAACACTCAACCCTAAACCTTAACCCTAAATCCTAACCGTAAACCCAAACCCTAAACCTTAACACTAAACCTAAGCCCCAACCCTAACCCTAAACCCTAAACCTAAACCTAACCCTAAACCCTAACGTTAACCCTAACACTCAACCCTAAACCCTAAACCCTAACCCCTAACCCTAAACCGAAACCCTAAACCTAAACCCTAACCTTAACACTCAACCCTAAACCCTAACCCTCTAACCCTAAAAAAAAAAACCTAAACCCTAAACCCTCTCGCTAACCCTAAACCCTAACCTTAAACCGAAACCTTAACTCTAACAGAAATCCTAAACAAAACCCTAAACCGTAACCCTATCCATAAACCCTAACCCCTAACAAAGTGTGAGCCTTAGACCGTAAACCGTAAACCTTAAACCTTAACCCTAAATACCCTAACAAAAACCTAAACCCTAAACCTTAAAATTATAATATTAAATGCTTTTAGTTAGTTTAAAAAAAGTTGTTTAAGAAATTAATATATTTAAATGTACCAAGTACATCTAATAAAGTGTTCATTTCAAAATATATTTATTGTGCTCGGCACCCTAACCCTAAACCCTAAACCCTAACGCTAACCCTAACCCTAATAACCATATACACTAAACCCTAACCCTAACCCTAACACTCAACCCAAAACCCTAAACCCTAACACCTAACCCCTAAACCTAAACCCTAACCCTAACTTTAACCCTAACACTTAACCCTCAACCCTAAACCCTAAACCTAACCCTAACACTCAACCTTCAACCCTAACCCTAATACTCAACCCTAAACCCTAAACCCTAACCACTAACCCCTAAACCGAAACCCTAAACCTAAACCCTAACCCTAAACCCAAACCTAAACCCAAACCCTAAACCCAAACCCTAAACCTTAACCCTAAACCCTAACCCTAAACCTAACCCTTAACCCTAAACATAAAACCTAAACCCTAACCCTAAACCGTAAACCCTAACACTAAACCTAAACCCTAACCCTAACACTAATGCTAACCCTAAACCCTAACCCTAACCCTAACACTCAACCTAAAACCCTAACCCTAAAATCAAACCTTAAACCCTAAACCTAAACCCTAACGTTAACGCTAACCCTAACCCTAACCATAAACCCTAACCCTAAACCCTAACACTAACCCTAACCCTAAACCCTAACCCTAACCCTAACACTCAACCCTAAAACCTAAACTCTAAAACCCTAACCCTAAACCCTAACCCTAACCCTAAACCATAACGCTAACCCTAAACCCTAACCCTAAACCTAAACCCTAACGCTAACCCCTAACCCTAACCCTAGAACCTAACCTAAAATCGAAACCCTAACCCTAACCCTAACCAAAATCTTAAACCTAAACCCTAACCCTAACCTTAACCCTAACACTTAACCCTCAACCCTAAACCCTAAACCCTAACCACTAACCCCTAACCCTAAACCGAACCCTAAACCTAAACCCTAACCCTAACACTCAACCCTGAACCTAAACCCTAAACCCAAACCCCTAAACCGAAACCCTAAACCTAAACCCCAACCCTAACACTCAACCCTAAACCCAAACCCTAAACCTAAACCCTAAACCTTAACCCTAAACCCTAACCCTAAACCTAACCCTTAACCCTAAACATAAAACCTAAACCCTAACCCTAAACCGTAAACCCTAACACTAAACATAAACCCTAACCCTAACACTAATGCTAACCCTAAACCCTAACCCTAACCCTAACACTCAACCCTAAAACCTAACCCTAAAATCAAACCTTAAACCCTAAACCTAAACCCTAACGTTAACGCTAACGCTAACCCTAACCCTAACCATAACCATAAACCCTAACCCTAAACCCTAACACTAACCCTAACCCTAAACCCTAACCCTAACCCTAACACTCAACCCTAAACCCTAAACTCTAAAACCCTTACCCTAATCCCTAACCCTAACCCTAAACCCTAACACTAACCCTAAACCCTAACCCTAACCCTAAACCCTAAACCTAAACCTAAACCCTAACGCTAACCCCTAACCCTAACCCTAAAACCTAACCTAAAATCGAAACCCTAACCCTAACCCTAACCAAAATCTTAAACCTAAACCCTAACCTTAACCCTAACACTTAACCCTCAACCCTAAACCCTAAACTTAACCCTAACACTCAAGCCTCAACCCTAACCCTAACACACAACCCTAAACCCTAAACCCTAACCACTAACCCCTAACCCTAAACCGAACACTAACCCTAAACCCTAACCCTAACACTAAACCCTGAACCTAAACCCTAAACCCAAAGCCTAAACCTTAACCCTTAACCCTAAACCTAACCCTTAACCCTAAACCCAAACCCTCTAACCCTAAAAAAAAACCTAAACCCTAACCCTAAACCCTAATGCTAAACCTAAACCTTAACCCTAACAGTAACACTAACCCTAACCCTAACACTCAACCCTAAACTCAAACTTTAAACCCTAAACCTAAACCTTAACGTTAACGCTAACCCTAACCCTAACCCTAACCATAAACCCTAACCCTAACCCTAACACTTACCCTAACCCTAAACCTTAACCCTAACCCTAAACGCTAACCCTAAACCCTAACCCTAACACTCAACCCTAAACCCTAAACACCAACCCTAAACCCTAAACCCTAACACTCAACCCTAAACCCTAAACCCTAACACTCAACCCTAAACCCTAAACCCTAAACCCTAACCCTAACCCTAACCCTAACGCTAACCCTAAACCCTAAACCTAAACCATAAACCCTAATGCTAACCCCTAACCCTAATGCTAACCCTAAAACCTAACCTAAAACCCAAACCCTAACCCTAACCAAAATCTTAAACCAAACCCTAACCCTATCCGTAAACCCTAAACCCCTACCAAAGTGTGAGCCTTAAACCGTAAACCTTAAACCTTAACCCTAAATCCTAACCCTAACCAAAACCTAAACCCTAATCCTTAAAATTATAATATTAAGTGCTTTTAGTTAGTTTAATAAAAGTTGTATAAGAAATTAATATATTTAAATGTACCAAGTACATCTAATAAAGTGTTCATTTCAAAATATATTTCTTGTGCTTGATACCCTAACCCTAACCCTAAACCCAAAACCCAAAACCCTGACGCTAACCCTAACCCTAATAACCATATACCCTAACCCTAACACTCAACCCAAAACCCAAAACCCTAACACCTAACCCCTAACCCTAAACCTAAACCCTAAACCTAATCCCTAAACCTAAACCCTAACCCTAACCTTAACCCTAACACATAACCCTAAACCCTAAACTAACCCTAACACTCAAGCCTCAACCCTAACCTTAACACTCAACCCTAAACACTAAACCCTAACCACTAACCCCTAACTCTAAATCGAACCCTAAACCTAAACCCTAACTGAAACACCCATACAACTAATACGAGTATTTCGATACCATTATACGTTAATTTATACAGAGTACTTGCGGAAATACGATCAAATTAAAACTTTTGCAATTAATAATCATCATCGTGATTCCAAACACTTTGCATAAGACACAACAGAGTGTCGGAAATCACAGAGCAATGTAACTGGGGTTACAAGATTAAGTTATCAATTTAGTTACAAACGAATTAATAAACAGTGACTAATTCGCGTAAGTCCAAAAATGGAAGTCTGCTACTCCCGCCCCAATTATCCACAAAATATTGAGCTCCTATCCGAGCTCCAAATGATATCTAACAACTCGGGCCAGCCGGGCCTTTGCCCTTAACAGATCCTGAAAAGAAATAACAACTATCGGGTAAACAACAAAGTTGTTTAGTGAGATTCTAGATTAAAGTACCATGCGATATATGAATGATGCCATGCAATGCCATGAATTCGACTAACAAATTTGGAGGCCAACTAATGGCTATAAGCTACCACATTGCGGTTACCATACACAAGCTTACCGTACAATGGGTTTACAATCTACTGCTCGATTACCACACCACAGGCTTATCGATATGCAGTTTACAATGATGCCATACGATTACCACCACAGGCTTATCGTTTTACAGGCAATAATGGTTACCACACTCAGGCTTACCATTATGATTCCGCTGGGTTACCACACTCAGGCTTACCGTCTCGGCGGAGAGGTCAAACGAACGATCAACAACTTATCAACCGAGTGATAAACAATAATTATGATGTATGTGATGGCAAAGCATGAAAATGACAATAATGATACGAAAGCAGTAACATACAATTCATGATATGCATGCAAATACGTTAATACTAGAACTCACAGTGATATACAATACGCTCTCGGCCTCAAAACCGAGTTATAATCGTCGAAGTAAGAGTGATAGCCTTCACGTGATTTAACCCGTCAAAACTCCTACAAGTAGGTTCATAATATAATATTTATAAGTCTCACCGCTTATAATTTCTCAACTTTGATCCGGACATATTAGTCGTAAGACCTAATTAATTTTCGGCATCGACCTACGTAATTATTTTGGCCTAATTATTCCTCATAATTGGTGACCTAAGTTATTATGACAAAAGATCCCGAGGACTAATTAAAATTACAATTTCATGCCAACACTGGGTCGAACTCGCCGAGTTCTCCCATCCGAATTCGGGTCACACCGAATCTCAAGCCATCCGGATTCGGGTCAGGGACCATCCGAATTCCGGATCCCTTCCAACCGAAGCACGGTCCGAACTCGGTTCAAACCACATCCGAATTTCGGACCACCCCATCCGAATTCGGATCCCAAGCCATCCGGATCCTTTAACTTAGAAATTTTTCTTTCAAAAATCAAGGGGGAACTCGCCGAGTTCACCAGGGAACTCGCCGAGTTCAATTGCAGGTCTGCACTTTTTGCCCTTCGGATTTAATGCTCAAAACTACCAACATTCCTTACATTTAATACAAACGGTTTGGAATCATTCCCAAACATATATATACTTTTCTAAACTCATTTTTACATTAAGAACACCATTTCATTCATTTTTAAATCCATGGGAGTTCATAAAACTCCATTTTCGGGTTTTTAAACTAAAACCCACCAACATTCGTAAAACTTGAATAATATGTTTTAAAATGATGATTCTAACTACATTTCATCATTATCCTTCAAGATCTAAAGATTTCTCCATGCTATTCATAAAAACCCATTTGGGTTTCTCATCTTCTTCAAACGAAGATGGAGAGGAGAAGAACAAGCAAGAGATTTATATAAATAAATGAGGTTACCTCTTGGATCTTTCAAAATAACCAAAAAGCTTCCACAAATCTGATTTCTTCTTCTTCTTCTTCTCTTTTCTCTCTATTTTGGAGTTTTGGTAAAAAGGTGAACACACACATATGGGTGTGTGTTCCCTGCGTATGTATAAAGCAAGAAAAAGGAGGTTTCTCCTTCTTTTTCCTTTCCAACCCACATCTTTCATACATTTACCATTTCTACCTTGGAATTATTTGCATTTCTTTTAAAGTCCTTTCTACATATTCAAGACTTATATCGTAAAAATTCGTACACCAACATTCATTCATATGTTTTGGACTTAATTAATATTCCGTATCGTATTTTAATACAATAACATTATGAAACGCCTCGTTCTAATAACGCGGCGCTTTTACTATAATTCTGCAACATAATCCTCGAAGTAATAAAATAAAGCGTTCGAATCTCAACTTCAATTTCAATACGTAAATAAACTAAACCACCACATTCAGAGTGCGCTAAAATATAACATCTAATTATTACAACCAAATTGAAAGTCTAGGGATCTACCCATCCCAAGTACAAAATATAAATCAGAGTAAATGCGGAAGTCCTTCTGATACCATAAATGCTCAAACTCAAGATCCTGAAGCTGGTGCCTTTCCCTTATCAGCTAAACCTGAAAATTTGTCCCCACAACCGGGGTAAGCCGTCGCCTAGCGAGTAACAGATTTAAAAGCACAGACAAGCATATATAACATGTTCAACACAAATATCAGCTCAAATTCAACATGTGTAGCATTACGACTCGCTCGATTTAGCATACACGAAAAGGGTATTGTTACCGGCTCGCCCGATAACAAGTACACGGCGTACGACTCGCTCGGTTAGCACGTGTACAAAAACATGCGGCTCGCCCGCCATACAATTCGGAAGCACACAGCAACCTCGCTTAATCCACATAATACACAGTATGCATACTGGGGAAAGGGTTCACAGATATCGGCTCAAGGCAACGAAATAAATAACAACATTCAAGGCTAAGCATGGTAGTTAAAGAATAATCATGGCAATAGAAACGAAAGAGATATCCAGTGCAAGCATATCATTTATGATCATTTGCGAAATTAAATCAATTACTCACAGTGCCTGCAATCTGTACTCGCCAAGCGTATACCCTGCTAACAGCTGAAAGCACTAACGAGATCCACACACCTCAATTGAATTCACTAAAGACCTGATATCAAAGTACATTGTCTATTTGTCAATATTCTTAACTCTATATTTTTACTAAGCCCGTTATCAATTCTATTAATTAAAGTCAAAGGTTTAAATTAATAAATTCCGACTTATTTGCTAAAGTTCGCTAAACCCCTGCGTTAATAATTAATCTGTACTCCTCCTCGTAATATGATTTATTTTTATTAACAAAATAATTCTATAAATAAACGTAATAATTTAACTTTAGTTATCCCACCATAAATGATAAAATTATTACTTAAAATTGCATTAGTAACTCACCAACTTGATTAAAACAACTAAATTAATTTTCATATAGAATATTTAATTCCATCTACTTAAATCCTATTTCAATTTAATGAAAAGTTCAACCCATATAATAAGTATTAAGTCTAAACTAATTTATTAAATTATTTAAATGGATTATCAAATTACAACTCACTTTCTACCTTATAAAAAAAACCCACAATATTCATATAATCAAAATATCAATTCACACATAAGATGAATTTATATTGGACTTAGAAAATTAAAACTAATTCAAACCCAAAGTTAATGATAAATAAAAGAAAAGAAAAAAACAACTAAATTAAAACCCAAAACCCCAACTTTAATCTTTAATATACCTATCAACCCAAATTTCAATTATATGAAATTAGCCCATTAACTAACTTAATTAAAAGCCCAAGGTTTATAACTAAACTAAGCCCATAATTCCCTAGCCCAACACTTTGTAACCCTAACCTAATTTAAATTAAAGGTTTTAAAAATAAATAAATAAATAAAAAAAACTTTTTCCCAAATGTCTCTTCTCTCTCGGTCAGGCAACAGAAAAGAAAAAAAAGGGACCAGCAACCGCCGGCCAAGGGAAAAGGACGCCAGCCAGCGGCGGTTCCGGCACGGTCCGACCACCACCTCACACCACTCTACACACACACCACTCCTCTCCTCTCTCCCTCTCGGTGACATTCAGAAACAGAAAGAAAAGAATAGAAAAGGAAACCCGCCGAGAAGAAGGGTGGCGGCAGCCACCGGCGCCGTGCAGGTCGCCGGCCAAGGGTTTTTCAGGCGCCGATCAACCTACACACAACACCTACAATATCTCACTCCCTCGCCTCTCTTGATGGAACCCAAAATCGAACAAACAGCCGGCAAACAGAGGCTGCGGCGCTGCTGCCGCCGCCGCCGCTGACAGCCTCTCCGGCCGATTCTTCCACCACTCACACTCATTTTTCTTATGTAAGTTTTCCATATTAGTATGTAAAAAAAACCCATGATAGCGAATTTAAACTCATTTATTTTTCACGCTTGTAAGTTGTAACCAAACAAAATGAAAGTGATGGATAATATTTGTTGGTTGATCACTTATACATTTGATACATTTCTTTTAGACAACATTGTATGGATTCTATAATTTCTCTAAATTTTACATACGAAAATTTATAAAATCTTTGGGTTTATGGATATTACCTCAAGATTTAATGATGAATTGTTGATTTGGTGATGATGATGATGAGAATGCAGATCATATCCTTGAATTTCCAGCCCAAAACAAATAAGAAGGAATTTCCAGATTTATGAAAAGGGTTTGTGTTCTTGAGGTGCAAAATAGCTATTAGGGTTTGTGTGTGTATATTCAGGAATTTATATAGAAAATTGGATGATGATGATGATGGTTATATTTATAATGCATTTCATGCAATCATGCATGCATATATATATAAATATATTGGTCTGTAACCCTTTCAATTTTCTTAAAATTTATAATAAAAATTCAATATTCTAAATACCAATCATGGAATTTGATAATTTATATCCTATTTTCTCGAATTTATAATTAAGTTAAATAACTTGAAATTAGTTAATTCTATCAAAATTTACGGGTGTTACACATTAATTACTCATTATATTAAATAATTGGGTTGTTACAATTCCTCCCCTCTTAAAAAGGATTCCGCCCACGGAATCAGTTTCTTCCAAACAAAGCGGGGTATTTGGACATCATTTCGGCCTTCGTCTCCCAAGTCATCAGAGACCCACGGTGGTGCTTCCAACAAACGAGCACCATCTCGATCTCTTTATTCCTTAGGTTAATTATTTTGTTGCCGATAATCTTTTCTGGTTCTTCGACATAACGTAGTCGCTCATCGATTTGTACATCGTCCAGAGGAACGGTCACTGCAGGATTTATCGGACTTCGCTTCAAATAGCTAACGTGAAAGGTGTTATGAATTCCTGCCAACTCAGCGGGCAAATCTAACTTATAAGCTTGAGCACCGACACGCTCGGTAATAGGAAACGGTCCAACATATCGAGGACTTAACTTTCCTCGCTTTCCGAATCTCATAATTCCCTTCCACGGAGATACCTTCAGCATCACTGAATCTCCCACTGCAAACTCAATATCTTTATGACGTTTGTCCGAATATGCTTTCTGTCGATCTTGGGCAGCTTTGATCCGCTCACGAATAATCTGGATCTTATCATGCGTCTCTTGAAGCAATTCGGGGCCCGCTAACGGTTTCTCGCCTGCTTCTCGCCAACACGTCGGGGTTCGACACTTTCGGCCATACAACGACTCATACGGAGCCATCTTTATCGAAGAATGATAACTATTGTTGTAGGCGAATTCTACAAGTGGCAAGTGCGTATCCCAATTTCCACCAAGCTCGATCACGCACGCACGCAACATATCTTCCATTGTTTGATTAGTGCGCTCGGTCTGGCCGTCGGTCTGGGGACGAAACGCCGTACTCAAATTGACACGTGTTCCCAACTGATCTTGCATACTTTGCCAGAATCTTGACGTAAATCTCGAATCACGATCCGAAACAATAGATTTTGGAATTCCATGGCGTACAATAATCTCATCGATATACATTCGCGCCAACCTTTCCGAAGGAAAATTTTCTCGTATCGGCAAGAAGTGTGCAGATTTCGTCAGTCGATCCACAATAACCCATATAGCATCATGTTGTCTTTGGGTCTTCGGAAGCTTTACCACAAAATCCATCGTGATGTGGTCCCACTTCCATTCGGGTATCTCAAGGGGTTGTAAATTTCCAGATGGTTTTTGATGTTCGGCCTTGACTCGCAAGCAAGTCAGACACCGTTCGACATGATTACCAACGTCTCGCTTCATTCCGGGCCACCAATACTCGGATTTCAAATCCTGATACATTTTTGAACTCCCGGGGTGAATTGAGAACTTCGAATTATGACCATCTTCTAAAATTGTTTTGCGCCATCACCAATCTTCGGTACCCAAATGCGATTTCTAAACATTTTCAGACCATTGATACCTTCAGTTAACAGTCCACTCTGACCAACCATTCTCTCAGACTTAATATTTTCCTCTTTAAGACCCTCGATTTGCCACTTCCGTATGTCGTCAAGGATAGAGGAACTCACAACTACATGCGTTAGCGCATAGCAAGTCGCTTCCGGGTATCTCTTTCGGCTTAAAGCATCAGCCACTACATTGGCTTTTCCAGGGTGATAAAGGATTTCACAGTCATAATCCTTAATCAACTCCACAGCGCGTCTCTGTCGCATATTTAATTCCTTCTGATCAAAGATATGCCTCAGGCTCTTATGATCAGTAAACAACTGGCATTTAGTGCCGTACAGATAATGTCGCCAGATTTTTAACGCAAACGTGACAGCATCTAATTCCAAATCATGAGTCGGACGACTCTTTTCATAATCCTTTAACTGTCTCGATGCATACGCTATCACTTTTCCTCGTTGCATAAGCACGCAACCCAACCCATTTATTGATGCATCGCTATAAATGGCAAAATCTTCGTTTCCTTCCGGCAACGCAAGCACAGGAGCGTCAGTCAACCGACTCTTCAAAATTTGAAACGCCTCAATCTGTGGCTTTTCCCACACAAACTTCGCATTCTTACGAGTCAACGAAGTGAGTGGGACGGCTATTTTAGAGAAATCTTGAATAAATCGTCGGTAATAGCCGGCCAATCCAAGAAAACTACGAATTTCAGCAACATTTTTCGGCGCTTCCCAACTTTTAATGGCCTCGATCTTGGAGGGATCCACAGAAACACCCTCACAAGATATAACATGTCCTAAAAATTGCACTTGTCGTAGCCAAAACTCGCACTTGGAGAATTTGGCATACAACTGTTCGCTTCGAAGAAGTTCGAGCAATTGTCTCAGATGAACCGCATGATCCTCCTCCCTCTTTGAATACACCAAAATGTCGTCGATAAATACTATGACCGACTTGTCAAGCATTGGACGGCACACCCGATTCATTAAGTCCATAAAAGCTGAAGGAGCATTAGTGAGCCCAAAAGGCATCACTAAGAATTCATAGTGTCCATATCGGGTTCGAAAAGCCGTTTTTGGCACATCTTCTTCACGTACCTTAAGTTGATGATAACCTGATCGAAGGTCTATTTTCGAGAAATAAGCAGCTCCTTGTAGTTGATCGAACAAATCATCGATACGAGGCGAATGATACTTATTCTTTATAGTCACCTTATTCAGTTCTCTATAATCTATGCACATTCGCAAGGTTCCGTCTTTCTTACGCACGAATAAAACCGGAGCACCCCAAGGCGAGGTACTCGGCTTAATGAATCCTTTCTCTAATAACTCTTCCAATTGTGCCATCATTTCCTTCATTTCCGAAGGTGCTAAACGATACGGGGCACGCGCAATTGGTGCAGCTCCCGGCACCAATTCAATCCGAAACTCTACGGATCGATCCGGTGGTAATCCCGGTAAGTCATCAGGGAACACGTCGGGATATTCATTAACTACTGGTACATCCTTGAGGTTTTTCCCTTCTTTCTTAGTATTTAACACACAAGCCAAGAAGCATTGACAGCCTTTACTTAAATTTTTCCGAGCCTTAGCCACCGAAATCACTGCGGCTTCCCTTTTACGTCTATCCCCATACACAAATATTTCTTCGCCTTCCGGCGTGAACAAACGAACGATTCTATTAGCACAAGCAATAGTGGCAAGGTTATTGGCCAACCAATCCATGCCAGCTATTACATCAAATTCTTTGGTGTCTATGGGGACAAGGTCAATATCAAAATTATGTCCGTCTAGGGTCAGCACACAATCATAGTATATTTGGGTGGCACTGACCGATTTTCCGCTTGCCACATCAACAGATAAGGGAAAAGGCATTAAAGAAGGTATAATATCTAACTTTCGTGCAAATTCTTTAGAAATAAAAGACACACTTGCACCAGAATCGAACAATACTACAGCAGGTAATGAGTTCAGAAGAAAAGTACCGGTTACGACATCCGGCACATCCTGCGCCTCAGCAGCTGTAATCTGATAAACCCTGGCTTGAGGCTTGGGTGGATTCCCCTTTGATTGGGAGGAACCACCCACAAAATTAGGCTTTGCGACCGAGCCTTTACTTTCGGACGTCGCCAACCTCTTCTTGGGGCAATTCCGAGCAAGGTGGCCCACCTGGCCACATTCGTAGCACGCATCAGTTCGCTTAGGGCACGCAGGACGTATGTGTCCCTCTTCTCCACAGCCATGGCACACAATAGGGGACAAACACTCCCCACGATGAAGTTTCCCGCAACGGTTACACGTAGGCACCGAATTGGAAAACTGAGATTTGGACTGAAAGTTGTTGGAGCTAGCCGGCTTCTTTGAGTGCCTTGACGATTGGGAACGTGAACGGGAGTCCACGTTCTTCGAAAATGATTGTTGGGGTTGCTTAAACGTCCCCGACGAAGACTCAACCTTCGCTTTCTTTGATCCAGCCGCCTCTTGTTCCCTACGGAACAATTCATACTCTCGGAGTCGCGCATACTCCACAGCTTTTTCGAACGATTCCACTGCGCGAACAGTCACCATTTCGCGAATCTCACTTCGCAGTCCTTCCACAAAGTAGTCAGTCTTTTGTTTCTCGTCAGCAATCACTGACCCCACAAACATTGCCTTCGAGTTAAACTCGATCAGATAATCGTCCACCGATAGTTCTCCTTGTTGAAACGTAAGGAAATCTCTTTTTATCTTCTGCACCGCAACAGCCGGGCAGAAATGCTTGTCGAACCTGGTCTTGAACTCTACCCAGGACATTTTCGCCACAACATCTAAACCCATTATCTCGACCTCTGAATCCCACCATGTCAAAGCAGGACCAACAAATTGCGCAGCCGCATACTGCACCTTTTTGTCGTCGCTGACGTCAGTGACTCGGAATAATTTTTCGATTGCCTTGATCCAGTCCAAGGCCTCCACAGTAGTTGCCCGTCCATTGAACGCTGGAGGACGACAACCAATGAAATTCTTATACGACATTCCCCTTTTTGACTTAGAGGAGCCGTGCTTCCGTTCTTTATCTTTCTTGGGCCTTTCTGCCCTACTTCCACTTCCGGCGCCTTCAGTATTATCGTTACTTGCTTGCTCCCCCTCAGCATTATTTTTCTTTCCCTGAACATTCTGGGAAGCAAGTAATTGGGTCATTAGCTCATTCTGCTGGCGATTTTGCTCCAGCATTTGCGCCATCATCTGCATCATTTGGTCCTCTCTGGACCCTCCACCAGTACGGAAACTGGATTCATTTTCATAATCTGGAGACTGATCCCTGCCTCCCCCATCATTTGAATGTTCTACCTCCTGGTGTAGAACGCGATTCGACTGGTTATCCGACATTGTCTGCAACCAACAGTTACAGGTCGGTTCAACACTTCTTTCACACCAAAGTGTGCACATGAAATTTATTTGTATGCATATGTATATATATATAATTATGCTTACGTCAAGTCATAATCTTAAAAGTCTACCCAATATTATCCCATCCTAGGCCAAAGGTCAATTGTAATTGTTATAATATTGCCGCCTAGGTGGGTCAATAACAGCATCTGAAACCGTGCTCAGAGTAGAGTATCGTCGACTATACTCTGTCTATGAGCGCCATCTCTGATACCAAATTGAAACACCCATACAACTAATACGAGTATTTCGATACCATTATACGTTAATTTATACAGAGTACTTGCGGAAATACGATCAAATTAAAACTTTTGCAATTAATAATCATCATCGTGATTCCAAACACTTTGCATAAGACACAACAGAGTGTCGGAAATCACAGAGCAATGTAACTGGGGTTACAAGATTAAGTTATCAATTTAGTTACAAACGAATTAATAAACAGTGACTAATTCGCGTAAGTCCAAAAATGGAAGTCTGCTACTCCCGCCCCAATTATCCACAAAATATTGAGCTCCTATCCGAGCTCCAAATGATATCTAACAACTCGGGCCAGCCGGGCCTTTGCCCTTAACAGATCCTGAAAAGAAATAACAACTATCGGGTAAACAACAAAGTTGTTTAGTGAGATTCTAGATTAAAGTACCATGCGATATATGAATGATGCCATGCAATGCCATGAATTCGACTAACAATTTTGGAGGCCAACTAATGGCTATAAGCTACCACATTGCGGTTACCATACACAAGCTTACCGTACAATGGGTTTACAATCTACTGCTCGATTACCACACCACAGGCTTATCGATATGCAGTTTACAATGATGCCATACGATTACCACCACAGGCTTATCGTTTTACAGGCAATAATGGTTACCACACTCAGGCTTACCATTATGATTCCGCTGGGTTACCACACTCAGGCTTACCGTCTCGGCGGAGAGGTCAAACGAACGATCAACAACTTATCAACCGAGTGATAAACAATAATTATGATGTATGTGATGGCAAAGCATGAAAATGAAAATAATGATACGAAAGCAGTAACATACAATTCATGATATGCATGCAAATACGTTAATACTAGAACTCACAGTGATATACAATACGCTCTCGGCCTCAAAACTGAGTTATAATCGTCGAAGTAAGAGTGATAGCCTTCACGTGATTTAACCCGTCAAAACTCCTACAAGTAGGTTCATAATATAATATTTATAAGTCTCACCGCTTATAATTTCTCAACTTTGATCCGGACATATTAGTCGTAAGACCTAATTAATTTTCGGCATCGACCTACGTAATTATTTTGGCCTAATTATTCCTCATAATTGGTGACCTAAGTTATTATGACAAAAGATCCCGAGGACTAATTAAAATTACAATTTCAGGCCAACACTGGGTGGAACTCGCCGAGTTCTCCCATCCGAATTCGGGTCACACCGAATCTCAAGCCATCCGGATTCGGGTCAGGGACCATCCGAATTCCGGATCCCTTCCAACCGAAGCACGGTCCGAACTCGGTTCAAACCACATCCGAATTTCGGACCACCCCATCCGAATTCGGATCCCAAGCCATCCGGATCCTTTAACTTAGAAATTTTTCTTTCAAAAATCAAGGGGGAACTCGCCGAGTTCACCAGGGAACTCGCCGAGTTCAATTGCAGGTCTGCACTTTTTGCCCTTCGGATTTAATGCTCAAAACTACCAACATTCCTTACATTTAATACAAACGGTTTGGAATCATTCCCAAACATATATATACTTTTCTAAACTCATTTTTACATTAAGAACACCATTTCATTCATTTTTAAATCCATGGGAGTTCATAAAACTCCATTTTCGGGTTTTTAAACTAAAACCCACCAACATTCGTAAAACTTGAATAATATGTTTTAAAATGATGATTCTAACTACATTTCATCATTATCCTTCAAGATCTAAAGATTTCTCCATGCTATTCATAAAAACCCATTTGGGTTTCTCATCTTCTTCAAACGAAGATGGAGAGGAGAAGAACAAGCAAGAGATTTATATAAATAAATGAGGTTACCTCTTGGATCTTTCAAAATAACCAAAAAGCTTCCACAAATCTGATTTCTTCTTCTTCTTCTTCTCTTTTCTCTCTATTTTGGAGTTTTGGTAAAAAGGTGAACACACACATATGGGTGTGTGTTCCCTGCGTATGTATAAAGCAAGAAAAAGGAGGTTTCTCCTTCTTTTTCCTTTCCAACCCACATCTTTCATACATTTACCATTTCTACCTTGGAATTATTTGCATTTCTTTTAAAGTCATTTCTACATATTCAAGACTTATATCGTAAAAATTCGTACACCAACATTCATTCATATGTTTTGGACTTAATTAATATTCTGTATCGTATTTTAATACAATAACATTAATTACTCATTATATTAAATAATTGGGTTGTTACACTAACCCTAACACCCAACCCTAAACCCAAACCCTAAACCGTAACCATAAACCCTAACCCTAACCCTTAACCCTAAACCCAAACCCTCTAACCCTAAACAAAAAACCTAAACCCTAACCCTAAACCCTAATGCTAAACCTAAACCCTAACCCTAACCCTAACACTAACGCTAACCCTAAACCCTAACCCTAACCCTAACACTCAACCCTAAACCCTAACCCTAAACTCAAACTTTAAACCCTAAACCTAAACCCTGACGTTATCGTTAACCCTAACCATAACCCTAACCCTATCCTAATCCCTAACCCTAACCCTAAACGCTAACCCTAAACCCTAAACCCCAACCTAAACCCTAAACCCTAAACCCTAACCCTAACACTCAACCCTAAACCCTAAACTCTAAACCCTAACCCTAAACCCTAACCCTAAACCCTAACCCTAACGCTAACCCTAAACCTAAACCCTAAACCCTAACGCTAACCCCTAACCCTAAAGCTAACCCTAAAACCTAACCTAAAACTGAAACCCATTATGGGGTACGTATTGTAATTTTCTTTTTGTCAAGTAATTTCAATATTGTAATTTTTCATATTCGTGTTGTAATTTAATTTTAGAAATAAATTCTTATTTTTTATAATTAGTATCGTACTATTTATTTCTACAACTTTTGGGTTTGGAAGGGCGTTACCGGATAAGTTGAGATCGGTGTTTCCGAGAAAGTGAAGTTTATGAATTTCTGCATTCAAGTTTGATCACATTTGACATATTTTGGGCTTTGTGTATAAATAAAAAGGTTTAATTAATCTTTAATGAATCTTGGCCAACATATAATAACTAAACTTTTTTTTTATTTAATTACGAATTGGAATAGAAGATGTACATCAGTCTATATATGTTGTTTGTTTTTACACACAAATTAATTTAAACACGATTGAATGTAAAAGTTATCAATACAACGCACTATATATATTCTAGAATTGAACCATATTTATTCTTGACTTATACCTTCCTAAAGTTAATCATGAAAGGCACATCACTTATAGCTAGACGTGTGCGCCCATTTTCAGCAATCTTAATACCGATATCTCCGCAAACCGGCTTACAAAAGCTGCAGACCGTGGGACAGAACACGAGTTTGTAGTCATTTTCATACTTCTCCATCTTGAACCAGTTGCTTAATGTTTCCTGACCAGGGTTTCCTGACACACCATGACCCGATACGATATACTGTCCCTCGTACTTCTCAAGCATCTACATGTTTGATTGAATACAGATTGAAACAGCCGAACGAAACATAATGTTAACATTTATGGATTCCCAACAGTGGCGGACCTAGCCACCGAAGGGACCCGTTGTACAAATTTTCGTCGCGTTCACGGTTCAAAAATTAAAATGATTATTTTTGTCTGGTCAGGTGAACACATTAATATTTATAATTCAAAATTAAATTATAATCTTAAAATAACAAATATAATAATAGATAATACATAAAAGTACAATTTGTTATGGAAATATAAATTATTATGTTAAGAATTTACCTCTCACAGTTGATTTCTTTGACTTTTCATATTTTGGTTACGATCAATAAAAGCTTCAATTGTCATCATAGAAAATACTTCATGTTCAACCACATAAATCAGAACAATGTTTAAAAAATTATGCTCGTGCTTCTTATTTCCACTGTTTTTTTTTTCAAATGTGGGTTAAGGCTAAAAGGGTTAAAAATAATATTTGGTTAATGGGTTTAGAATTTAGTATTGGGTTTATTGAGTTTTAATTTTTAGAATTATTATTGGATGTTGTTGATTTATTGAATTAATTACTTATTTAGATATTTAGGTAATCAACTTATTTTTTGAGGTCTCAAATTATTTTAAATAAAGTTGCACACATAATTTTTTTGGATATTGTAAGTTGCACACATAAAAATTCGTCGGTTGCACATATAAATTTTTTTAAAATTTTCCACTACGAAACGAAGTTATATATTTTGGAGGGGACCCGTTGCACGGGCTACCCCTCCTTCCAATGTAAGTCCGCATGTGATTCCCGAATGACACCTTTCTTGGGGTTCACCGGAGTGAATGTCAATGGCAAGCCATAATCAAGCTCAAAGTTTTCTTGGACCACGTCAGGTGGGCATGACTCGTTTCTGGTGGCAGCTAGTGTTACACCGCCACCCCTTCCTCAGAACACAGGCACGATCTAGTAGTTTGTGGCAGATCGGAGCAAGTTTCCAGTAATGTTGCGAACGGGAGGTGGAGACGGTTGGGCCAAAGAAAGTGATATGGTGGAGAAAAGAAGAAAAGAATGTGTTCATCTTGCGCATTGTGTTGTAATGGTTTCTTAAAATAAATGTATTTATAGGGAAATGGATAAGCCTTTGAGAATAGTTAAGTTGTAGGCTGCACGTAATTGTCACAAGTCGCAGGATCCTATCTCATTGTCAAATTTATAATTTAAAGTTAGGTATATAATCGATCTTCAGTCAATCTGTCAACAAGACGTACCGTCGCTTTAATTTTGAGGCCCTGGACAATAATCATAAAGACCATTTATATATATTTATTGAGTTCACTAGACCGTCACTTGTTTCAGAGGCCATGGGCATTAATCATAAAAAAAGATCATTTATATATATTTATAAAGTTCACTAATATTATAAAAGATTACTATAGATTTTGGGTTTGACCAACTAATATGTATACATAGGTTAAATTTTTTAAAGTCCTACAAATATTTGGGAGATGTGTCATACTGTCATAGCCTGTCTTGCCCTTGGCGAAAACTGGGCATGTCTATCAATCTATTTATCTATGCTATTATAATAAGTAAATAATATACTACGTATCGTGCTATTCTTTAATTTGACACATCTCACCGTCTTCTTTTGCCACTTTATTTTCTAAATTCCGTTTAAATTTTAAAGCAAATTAAATCTATCCAAATCTAATATGATTAATATAATAACTAATTAACTAAAATTAAACTAACTCTATTATTCTTATAACTTTTATATTATACATATTTATAAATATTTGCTTTTATAATTAGCTCATGTAATACACTAGTATTATTAACATAGTATAATATAAGATAAAGAATACGAATTCGTTGGTAAGTTAATTTTTTGAAATATATATAGCGTTTTGGTCAAAAACCGGCAGATTTGTTAACAAATAGACTTTTTTTTACAAGATAAATACACACATCGTGGGCTTTACGATGACAACTTAAAAGGTGAAGACATTGAATCCATGGTTAAGGACATATATTTATTAACGTAACTATGAGTTACGTAAATTTACATTTTTTTATAATGACTAAAGGGTCGGTTGTAGGGATGAAAATTTGGACCAAAAAATCGGTCCGGACAAAAAAAAAACTCGAAAACCGGTCCGGACCAAACTGTTATTAATAAAATTGGTCCGGTTTTGGTTTTTTTAAAATCACTATTTTCAGTTTTCCGAGTTCAGTCTACCGGTTGTAGGTTTTTAACCCGGCCCAAACCGGAATTTAAACTTTATGCGGTATCCCTCTGACACAAACATGTAGTTGACTTTATGACATGATCGAAATTGCTAATTATCCGAATTCTCAACCCTTTTTTAATGAATTTGATGGTTTAATTGACATCCATTTCCTTGTCTTCCATGATAATATCTTGCTTTCTTAGACAGTTTAATGAAGCCCATCACGTTGTTGCATATAACATTCAATGATAATTAAGTAACATTTATTTAGTATTTATAAAACTTAATGTTTGTTTACCCAGAAAGGATTACAAGACTATATATAATCTAGAGTCATTTATTCGTACAATATTAATTGTTATTACATGGACACTTGTATATATTTAAGTAAAGAAGATCGAATTAAAACCGTTGATTAAGTCATTACGCCTTCCCGAACATAACCTTGAAAGGCACCTCGCTTAGAACCAGACGTCTAGTTCCATCGTCATCGATCGTAACACCAATATCCCCACAAACAGGCCTGCAAGTGTCGCAAACCGTAGGGCAAAACACGATCTTGTAATCGCCTTCATACTTCTCTATCTTGAACCAGTTGCTTAAGGTTTCCTGACCAGGGTTTCCCGACACTCCAGTAGCTGCGACCACCAGCTGTCCATCGTACTCCTCCAGCCTCCAAACGTTGGACTGAAAACAGATCGATGAAGCCGAGAATACGATGTTAAGATCTGTCGATTCTCGAATGACACCTTTCTTTGGGTCAACAGGTGTGAATGTCAAAGGCAGGCCTCTATCGACTTCTAGGTGCGCTTGAACTACGTCAAGTGGGCACGAGTCGTTTCTCGTCGGGGCTAATGTTAGACCACCGCCCATTCCTCGAAACACAGGCAAGATGTAATAGTCTGTACCAGAGCGGACCAAGTTCCCGTCCGTGTCGCGAACTGGATCGGGAGATGATTGGGCTAAAGAAAGTGAGATTGTGGAGTAAATAACAAGCAGTACTAGCAATGTTGTTTTCATCTTGATCGAGTAATATATAAATTATAAAGATTTCTGTAATAATTATATATATTTGGGTGTGGGTTTTAATTGCATGGGGATAACGCTAATTTATAGGGAAGAAATATTATGGATATGATTTAGGAATTGAGAATATAGTCGAAGGGATGCAGTGCACGTAATTGTTTGTACAATTAGTCTTGTGATCCTATCTCATAATCAACTTGCAATTTAAAGTTAGGGGCCTCACAAAAGGATTTGTATTTTTAAAGTTTTTTTATTCATCAAGATTTTTTTAATTAATTTACATTCTTTGTTAAGAGTAATTTGCTAATATAAGTAATATGTCGTATCTGGACGGGATTTAAAATCTTAAGGAATGTTGTTGAGTTTTTAATAACAAATAATAATTTAAGAAATTATAAGTAAAACCTGCAAACCAAACATATGAATTCCAAGGAATTCACAAAACAAACGTCTTTTTCGTGTTAATACAATTTTTGTCAAGAATCGAGGGATGGAATAGTACAAATTAAGGCTGCTGCTAATATTTGTATTAGTTGGTGGTCCTTACCCGATGGCTAGAATATAAAGATTTATATAAACAAAATATGTAATCGATGTATCACAAACTTTGAGTTTGTAATATAGCAAAAAAAAAAAAAAAATTTAATGATCACGATAATTACAAAATTAAACTCTCAGTTAATATATGTTTTTTATATTATATGTATATTTATATTTTACAGTTACAACTGTTTTTTACCAAAATTATTTATAACACTAGTAAAAAGCTCGGGCTCTAACGAAAACTTACAGCTTCAAAAGATTCAGCCCATCGTAGCTTTAACTCGACTGAAACTAAAACTAGTTTTATCAAATATATCATTAATCGTGTCTATTGATTTCAAATATAAATCTTTATTTATTATTATTTTGGTAATATTAAATATGTAATTGATTATCAAATACAGTACAACTTACATGTGTGTGTGTGATTTTAATTGAAACCTCCATGCATCATAATTATTTGAAAAAACCACTATGCATCATAATAAGACCATAGTGCATCATAATGTTCATTAAATGTAATATTGAAAAACTTAATTCATTTTATTTGATAAAAGTGAAATTAAAAATAATTACAATTATGTTAGATATTCCAACCTCTTAAATGACGCCAAAGTTTTCAAAGTTTGTTCAATTGAATTAATTGACCATCAAAGTTTTCAAACTTTATAAAAATTTAACAAAAAACCATCTATGTGTTTTTTTCGATTAAGTCTCTCGATCAATTTTTTTGTTTGATAAGTCTCTTACCAAATAAAACTCACGAATTTGGTGACTTTTTAAGGAAAAGTTACCGGTAACCTGTTGAGCGGGTTGCAATTTCTGACGTGGATTTTATAATTCTATTATTTTATCGATTAAGTCTCCAACTAAATTAGTTTGTCTTATAAATCTCTCAACCAAATATTTGCCACATAAATATCTTATCTTGATAAAACTCACGATATCTATTGTTTTATCATTTTAAGTGATTGTTCAATTGACACCCAGTTCACGCATACGTGGATGCAAAAAAAATAAATGAAAAAGATAAATCAAAATGATCATTTTCTTCTTGTTTAAAGTTAATCGAGCTAAACTCGTTAAATATATTTAAATAAATCAATTAAGTCTAAACAAACATCAGATCAAAGTAATCATCATTTATGTTTTTATATAAAACCAATTTATATTATCCGGGACACTAGACTTTTAAAAAATTTTATTTTCAAACTAACATTATGTTTTATGTTTTAATATGTTTAATTAGTTTATGTTGATATTTTTTCAAAAAAAAAAAAAAATCAAGTATAACCGTTTTTGTATTTTGTCAACCCATTTGTTTATTTTAATGAGCTTTGTTAATATATTTTTTTTTCTAAACACGAAATACTAAAAAAAATTAAAATAATTATTGTTTTGACCTATCATTTCGTTACATAAATCCTCAAAAAAATTGTGTTATCTTTGTTTGTTTCTTCATTGAAAACATTGGAATATTGTGTCTACTCAAATTTTGAAAAGGTTTTTAAAGGAAAAAAAAAAAGATTGACGGACTTAATTAATTAAAAATAATTTAAGTATGATTGTTTTCTCAGAAAAATTTTGATTAACGGGCTTAATTGAAAAAAACTATGTTACCAAATGTGCGCCTCCTAAACACAATTTGGTTTAGAGTTAATTTTTAATAAAACTGAAAACATAATGGTTTCTAAAAAAATATATTTTAGAGATGAGAATATGTTTAGATATGTTATAAATAGTTTTTGCATACGTTTTCACTTTTTACTCCCCTTTATAACATAGATATATGTGACTAGATTGAAAACAACATGTTAACTAAACGGGCCATATATAACGTTAGTTAGGACATGAACAACGTTTTATTATCACATATAATTACAATCATAAACATTCATGATTCGATCGTCTATCATTACTTTTATGCCTTCTTGAACATGACCTTAAGAGGGTCGCTACTCAGAAGCAGACTTCTACGTCCATTCTTAGCGATCGTCGAACCAATATCTCCACAAGCTGGCCTGCAAGTCTTGCACACCGTCGGGCAGTAAACAAGCTTGTAAGCCTCCTCATACTTCTCTATCTTGAACCAATTGCTTATGGTTTGCTGCCCCGGATTCCCGACAACCCCATGGCTAGAAACAACACGTTGCCCGTTCGCAACCTCAACCCGCCAAACCCGAGCCTGGACACAACTCTTATCACTTCGCGAAAAGTACTTAATGTTAATATCATTGGATTCGAAGATGTATCCGTCTTTGTTGGTTTTTGCCAGTGTGAAACTCCACGGTAACCCGTTTCTGAGTTCGTTGTTTTCTTGGACCAGGTCGTCCGGACACGTCTGGTTTATCCTTGAGGGGGCTAAGGTTACGCCGCCTCCCCTGCCGCGCACGACTGGCAGGATGTAGTAGCCGGTGCCTGTTCGGAGGATGTTCTTGTCGGTGTCACGGATGTAAGGCGGGGATTGTGCGGAAGAAAGTGAGGATGCGGAGACGAAGAAGACGATGAAAGTGAAGAAAATTGATGGCTTCATTTTTAATTTTGTAAATCTAGCTTGCAGGGAATCTATACGCCATAAATTAAATTCGGTATATATTTATAGTCAGAAGTCAGATGGGACGATAAATTAAAGGGTGAATGTATGGATGAAGCGGTGGTATGTATGGAATCATACACATATGTAGGCGATATTATATCTATCTATACTATTAAAAGAGTAACTATACTCAATTCTGGTGAAGTCACGTGTCATCACCATGAATCGACACGTGGCATTGTAGGTTTTATAAATAACAAAGAAATTTAAATTTAATTTATCCAAATCTAATATAATCTACTTTTGAATTCAAATCAAATCAAATAAAATCTAATACTCTACTAACTTATTAATTATAATATAATATAATATAATAAAAGTTTTAAAAAAATATAAGAAAATAATTACTATTCATATATATTTAGAAATATATAAAATTAATAGGTAATAATAAATAATAATATCATTCTTATATACTTTTTGTTTAAAAATAATAATATTTATACTTTTACCTTTTAATTCATCATATTTAATATATATTAAAAATTCCGCGTAATACGCGGGTAATAAACTAGTATATATATATATATATATATATATATATATATATATATATATATATATATATATATATATATATATATATATATATATATATATATATATATATATATGTATGTATCTGTATCTATTAATGGCAAGTGTGACAGTGAATTGTGAAGCACAAGCCAAATAAATGTCGTACGGATATAAAAAAGGACATAATATTTTTTTTTTGTTTTTTTTAAGTTAAAAAATGTTAGGTTTGCAGGCTATCCTAAATTCCTAATCCGAATTGAAATTCATATTGGATCCGTATCATTAAAACACCACATTTCGTTGATTTTAACACTAATTATTTTCTTTTGTGGGGATAAGAAGGACTTGGTCAAACACTCAAAGTAAAGTCAACCAAGATGGCTGGTCGGTCAATAATTACGTAAGGTTGTGGAGAGTCCTTGGTGAAAATGTCAATAAAAATTGCAACCATGCCAGCTTTATCATCTCTTATCATTTTGATGTCATTCACACGGTGTCAATACCACTTTTGTCAAACCTATTTTTTAAATTATATATGTATGTATGTATATATTTGCACTCACAAATGCCGCAACATTCTCTCCTCCTCTCACGGCATTTGGATGCCGATGCTGCTAAGGTGCTGCATGCCAATGCTAAAGGTAAGGAGCCGTGTTCCCTGGATGCTAAGCTCGATATCGATGCAAATGTAAAGTCACTCACTGTGGCCTAACTAATTCTTTCTTCGATGATGAAAAATATTATAAGAACCAAATAATTATGTTTCTTTTCACTCATATATGAAGTTAATAAAAATTAAAAGTAATATTTTTTGCAAACACATATTATCTGTTTTTAATAATATAATAATATTTTTTTATTTAATATCAAACAACTAAGTATTTTTTATCTTTAATTTAACTAGCTTTAAATTTTTTTATTTTGATTAGATATAAATTTTATAATAATTTATTAAAATATAAAAAATATGTATTTTCTAAATCAACTCATGTAATACATGGGTTGATTAACCTATATATTATAATAAAACAAAACAATTCATGTCATATCTCACTTCTACAATACAAGAAAATTTTATTTTTCCACATCTTTTTTCAAATTTAACACCTTAACTTAATTGCATTAAATTTTGACTTTATTTTTTTTCATTAGTTAATTAGTAATAAATTAGATTTTGTAACATTTAAAATTAATGTTTAACTAAAATAAATATGTATTATTATTATCCATAATAATCACGTAAATGATGGCTATCACGTAAATGTGATAACGTAAAATGTGGCTATTTTGGTTAGATTGATATTATTTGGCTAAAACTTAATAATGAGGTTTGATTTTTGGCTATTTTAGTAATTCTCCCCCGAATTAATTACCCCACTCGTCTTATATATATGAGTTATACTTTGACATGAACACTCTAACCAAACCTTTATTATAATATAACCATTTAATTACTGCAGCAAAAATTCATTAGAAGTAGAAGTAGACGTTAACTAATATTTACGTTTCAATTAGAAGTAGACATTAACTATTTTTTTACGTATAACATTAACATAAATTAATAAATTATTATATATAAAACAATTTAATTATTGCAGCAAAAATTCATTAATTATGCTTCCTTGAACAAAAACTTCAAAGGCACATCATTGATACCCAAACGTCTCCTTCCATTTTTAGCATCCGTAACACCAAGATCCCCGCAAAAAGGATTGGGATCGAACACCGTCGGGCAAAACATAAGCTTGTAACCATTTTTATATTCTTCTATCTTGAACCAATTCCTTACGATGTCTTGCCCCGGGTTTCCTTCCACCCCATGACTTGTCACGATCAGTTGTCCCTCGTACTCCTCGAGCATCCAAACATTGGACTGATCAACACAAGTCGTTGAAGCCGAGAATACAATATAATATCTGTGGACTCCCGAATTACACCTTTCTTGGGATCCACCGGAGTGAATCTCAACAACATGCCGTCATCGAGTTCGAGGTCTGATTGGACTACATCAAGTGGGCATGACTCGTTTCTGGTGGCGGCTAGTGTTAGGCCACCACCCTTGGCGTGCAGGCAAGATATAGTAGTTTGAGTTGAAACAAACCAACTTCCCATCAGTATCACGAACCGGATTTGGTGATGGTTGGCCTAAAGATGGCGAGATTGATGAGAAAAGAACAAGTAGCAATGTTTTCATATTGTGTAATTGTATCGTATTGCTCAGGCCCGGCTCTAGCCCTGTGCAGCCTGGGCCACTGCACAGGGCCCCCAAATATTTGGGGCCTCCAAATGTAATTTTCTGTAGCCCAATATATATGTGTGTGTATTGTTTTGAAATAAGCCCTAAGCCCAACTGATGTTTTCTTTCATTTGAGCCTCAAGCCCTCAACCGCCTGGGCAGTTGTCTGTCTGGAATTTGGAACGAATGGCTAAAGGCGTAAAGGGGAAACGAGACTTCAAGCGACGTTCAGAGAGGAGGCAAATCGGCGAGAGAGAGAGGAGTGAACTACAAAGGGTTGTGTGCGTGCGAAAATCAAAGATACGGCTCATGCTCTTCATCTCTTCCCAAATCAAGAAATCGACTTGAATAATGGTTGTAAGTCTGCAACGAATCACGAAGACTTCAACGTTGATATCGTCTTCAACGTTCAAATCGAAGGTCCAAAGGTATTTTTATTTCAACCCACAATTGATAGTCTATATCTATTAATCTGAAAGTCTTGTTCTTCTTCTATTTAAGCCATTGATTTCAAATTTGAAGCCACCGGTTTTAATTTTCATCTATTGAAAGTTTGAAATTCTTGCTGTCAAAATTCAAAAATCGAAGTCTTGCTTTTCTGCTCTTCATAAAGTCTTGCTCTTCGCTTCCTCTATTATGCTCTTCGCCTCTTCACAATCTGCATAATCGAATTTGGTCTTGCTCTTCACAAATCAGAAATCGAATTGGGACTAGGTCAAAATTCGAATTTGGGAATTTAATTAGTAGTACTGTTAATTGATTACAGTTGTATTATCACTGTTATAGAATGTGAGTTTGTGATTATGATTTCAACGGGACTCCTTTTTGGCTTTTTCTTTGGTAAATGGTCTCGTTTCATCGTTAGCACTCGCCAATCATTCATTCTTACGATATTCATCAGCTCATGTAACATACTTTTCCTTTCTCCTTTAATATTGTTATTGTTTTTTTTTACAAATTATGGCTCCTAAACGAAAATATGATTCTGGATAATTTTCTTTGGAAAAGAACCACAAGTTTTTGCTTATAACCAAAATAACGATAATGAACTTAAATATACCTGTTAAAAAAAATTTTAAGGGCAACTTTTAATACTTTTGCACAGGGCCTTCAAAATCAATGAGACGGCCCTGGTATTGCTATAAGAAAATTTCTTGAATTTTTAAATGGGAATTTTGAAGTTTGGCCTGTGGTAAAATGCCAAAATAATGTTGCTCTTTAAATATATTTTGAAGTCGTGCTGTTATAATTGTGAATAGTTAAATGTAATTAAGGGTGGTATAATGGCATTCAACGAATGCCAAATAGAAGGTTTGAACTTTAATAAATTTAGCATTTTAAGTACCGGATGCATATTCGATCAATAATCATATGTGAAGTTTCACTTTTACTTCATTTTTAAAATTTTATTTAATTTCAACAATAATTAACGTATTGTGAATTATTAACACTAATAATAATAATAATAATAATAATAATAATAATAGTTAATATTTTTTCTAATTATTTGAGACCTTAAACTATGTTTGTCTTATTCAAATGTTAATATTTTTTTACTAGCTACCAGATTAGCCAGTAAAACATAACTGATAAAATTACTCCGTGTAAATCACGGGTCACTAAACTAGTAGGTAGTATAAGCAAAATAAGAGAACGCAACAGTCGCCCTAGCTCACCCCTTCATCTTAGATAGTGTATATAGAAGATAAGTATGGTGTATGGATGATCATATATATGACATGGTCTTAATTATATGTTGCATTTTATATGCCAAAATTACTATATCCACATCATAACGTCAATGGCAGATGTGAAGTACGTACAAGCTCATGCTAATTATAGCATGGTTTGTTATAAAAGATAATCTTTATTGTATTTTTTCTAAAAATGCAAAAGATAATGTACATTTATATATGATGTCAGATTTCAAAAGTTTTAATTCATTATAAATATGGATAAAATTTATCTTGAATATCGATTAGAATTCACTACAAGAAAAGTGTCAAAAGTTTTATTCATATCTTCATTATTAATGACAAAAATTATAATATTAGACGATGGAAACAATGATATTAGAAAATATGACAAATGACAGGAAAAATATTAATGTCAAAATACACAAGTTTTGCTAACAACGAAAATTTTGTTTACTTCTCAATCGAATAATCATTGTCTAATTTTCTAATAACACAATATAATAAGTGGTCAAATCCCTTTAAAAACAGTATATTGTATTTTTAAAAGTTTTAAATAGGTGTTATATTTTTATTTTGCTCTGAGTATGAAAATATTCAGGACCAGCTCTGATTATATATATCGTTTGGTAGTATTGCTAACAAAGATTGAATTTTAAATAAAATATGATATTAATTGTAAATTACATAATTAGAAATGCAGTAAATTAAAAAGTTCGATACCTACATATAGATTTTGTTATATTTTCTTTTTTAATGTTCTAAGAATAATTGTCCCTCAAGTTTTGGCATGTCATAGTAAAGCCAACCTTAATTGCATTTTTCTTGTCCTTTGATCTTTTTAGTTATCCTATTGTGTAATTTATAAAAATAAATTTGCAATTACTAATTTGCCGGATCGGTCTAATTATTTTTGGGCCTTTAGGCAAAAGTCAAAAGGAGCCCTATAAAAATATATATATATATATATATATATATATATATATATATATATATATATATATATATATATATATATATATATATATATATATATATATATATATATATATATATATATATATATATATATATATATATATATAATATGGTTCGAGAGAGTACCACTCAAATGCAGCGCACCAGAAGGTACCACCTTTAAAAAAACTTTTTTAAAATTTTTTTTTCATAAACATGTTTTAATTAACATTATGAAGATCATATGTAAATTTCACATACATTCACATCTCCTAGCTCCTAAAAAATGATGTGAACACACACTTACATAAATTTGAAGACATGTGAACATGCATTTATGTGATATGTGTTTTCATGCACTTAAAGTGTTCGGATTTGCGTGAAATTCACATATGATCTGTGTAATGTTAATTAGAACATGTTCATGAAAAAAAATTTCAAAAAAATTCCTTTTAAGGGTAGTACCTTCTGGTGCGCTGCATTAGAGGTGGTACTCACTTGAACCTAAATCTATATATATATATATATATATATATATATATATATATATATATATATATATATATATATATATATATATATATATATGAAACTTGTGAAAACCGCACTGCACCACCACAAATGCATCAAATTCCCCGCGTGATGCATCAAAATCCCGCGTGATGCATCAAATTTCCCGCGTGATGCATCAAAATCTCGCGTGATGCATCACTTTATTTACGATCATGTCACCGCGTTTTTCATAAAATGCACCAAATCGGACGGTATGCGTAGGTTTCCACAGTTTTCCGGTGCATAGTGGTTTTCCATTGAACCCACCCATATATATATATATATATATATATATATATATATATATATATATATATATATATAAAATAATAATAATAATATAATAGATTATTAATGTAACTAGTTTATTAACCCGTGTATTATATAGAATTTTTAATAAATAACTTTTTCTTAAAATTTTACAAACATAAAATTGAAAAAACTAATATTTTCATTAAAAAGTTTTAATTATTATTGTTAAGATATAATTATTATTAAACATCTTTAAAATGTTGTTTGTTGATCTTTTAAAGGGTCTAATATAATTATTACATCTTTAAAAGAAATTTGTTCAAAATTAATTAATACATTAATTAAAGAAACGTTTATCTGCCCAACGTCTATTTAGACTCTGAGTCTGCCCCAGTGTTGGGTTAAAATGCCGGGAGAGAAGCTCTCTCTACCTTTCCCTCTCGCTCTCCCTCTCCCTCTCCCAGATGCCATTGTCATCCTCCTTTTCTCTACTCGCGTTCCTGCGACCATCATCGTTTGTAATCGCCAAATGCAGAACAAGAACCACCACCACCGCTGTTGTTGGCCTCAGCCTCAGGTTCTTGTTTACTGTTCTTTGATCTGGGTTCATCTTTGGATTCTTGATTACATGCTTCGTTTCTTTGTATTCAAATTCCCAACTCAAGAAGATTTAACAACTTTCAAGATTTATATTCAGGCTTATATTTAATTGGGGCATAAAATATTGTAAAAACTGACACCACGAAAGTGAGAAAATTGCATCAATATGAAATACATGGTTTAGTATTTTGACGAAAGGAGAAAGTAGTTATACCATGAGCTTGGCTTGTATTTGATCTTGATCTTGTTTAAGAAGGTTAATGTCGTAAATAGGAATGTACGTTTCAATTTATCCACTGATGTCACCATGCGTTTTTATTTGTGCATTTCATTCTCGTTATTCTTTCAAAATCCGTTTTACTTAGGTCATTTTGGAGGCCAATGAGTATTTTACTGGCACATACAAATGAGCTATGTGGGACGATTTTTGAAAGTACAATGACTTGTAAATTGTAATGTACCAAAGAAACCTAGTGACCTATATGAATATATTGAAAAACACGTTGCTATTTTATATCATCAACTTCTAGAATTTACAAGTTGCATCAATTTTTTGTGCCACAAGTTTGCAAGCTTTAGAGAATCATTTTCTTTCTATATGGCAGGTGTCGTTGGATCTAGTCAAAAGTTTGTATGCGAAGTTCATTGATTGGGATAAACAGATGGTTGACCAAGAAACTGGCACTTCAGCAAATGCAACAAAGTAAGCACATGCTTTGTAACCGTGTTTACACATGTCTACTTCACATTATCCAGTTTATTACTATATTTTTCTTTTTACACTTACAGAAAATAAGATGATTTTTAAGAGATGTTGCATAGCGGGGTCATTCTTTGGTAATGAGAATGGAGATGCTGTATAAGGTTTGGCTTTTTTCCAAATTATTACTTTTATAATAAAAACGTTTTTGGTAAAATTATAGATTTTGTTGGTTAATCACTGAGTTCAATTGATCTGCTCTATCATCTATTAATGATGACATTTGATGTATTGAGTTTCTACATAGTCAAATCCTGGTTAATTCACAGGAATTTGTACAACAACTGACTATTCTATAGGATTACTTTACACATGCTTTTGATGGCTAGTTGGAGACTTAAGGTTTTTTTTTCAATGTCTTGCTTGTTACAGACGTGGAGCTGCTCAATGCCATCAATACCGGGTCTCCAGATGCTATTAAATTTCTGACGGTTATGGCATTATGCAACACTGTCATTCCTATCAAAAGGTTGTTCCTCATTGATTATTGGTCAGACTTTCTTTTATTTTCACCAAAAAAAACTTGCAAAAATGGTAAACGAGTATATCAATTCATTTTATCTTCTACAAATTGCAGCTCAGGTGGCATGGTCTCGTATAAATCCAGGACGAGGAAGCTCTAGTGCGTGCAGCTGCTTCCTTGCATATGGCTTTTGTTAACAAAAATTCTAATATACTTGGTATAAATCCTGCTTCTCTATGGATTGACCTGATTGATAAAATCATAAGATAGCACTGTAAAGGACTTGTTGATTTGTTTGCAGAAATCTATTTTAATGGTTCATTAATTCAGAAATCTATTAGAGATTGTTGTAGCAGGAAAATCATCCTTTTGTCCAAAGGAGCTGATGAATCTATTCTTCCTTGTGCACATGCTGGTAATCTAGGCATAATGTATCATAAACAATAAGCAAATATACATATATACATGTTATTTGATGTGATAGTACCATTGTTTCTAATGCTTTTTTTAATAAATGTATTCAAAAGCTTTGGGTTTATGGATTAACAAGCAATGGATGCACTTGACCCTGTATTTTTCAAATATTTTGCGACATGTTTTTGTTTTATGAAGGATGAGTATATGTTCATCTATTTGCAAAAAATTGTTGCTGTTGACATCGGTCTTAACTTTTAACTTGTGACTACTGGAACTTTGTAAAATGTGGCAGGACATCAAACAAAGACATTTTCTGAAGCTGTAGATCAATATGCCCAAATGGGCCTACGGACATTGTGCTTGGCTTGGCGTGAATTAAATGAGATTGAGTATGAAGATTGGTCTCTCTCTCTAGTATGAAGATTGGTCTCTCTCTCTCTCTCTCTCTCTCTCTCTCTCTCTCTCTCTGTATACATATATATATATACACACACACACATACATATGCGTGTGTGTGTGTTGGGGGGGGGGGGGGGGGGGGAATCAAGTAAGAACCTTTCTTAAATTAAGAACTATAAGAACTAAACTTATAAATTAGATGGCTGAATATACTTTTTAAGTATATCTTGGTTTTACATATGATATATAAGAATTTAAATCTAGGTTTGAATTTGATAAAATATTGTCTTTTTGATCTTTTTTGTTAATGCCATCGCTTTCTTGAATCTTCCATTTTAAAATTAAATTGAATAAGTGGTTAGAATATCTTGAATCACACAGTTAAGAACCATAAAAGCATATAAAACAATAATATCCGACGATCCAATATATTTGAACGGTTTATCCAAAATAATGTGTGTGAATCTGTAGTTTAGATATTTTGAATCACATCCTAGCCGTCTTTTTTGATTTTAAGATCAACTTAGAGCCATCAATATTTTGACCGTTGACTCATTTATTATTTGTTATTATAGTTCTTATATTACATAAGTTCTGATTGGATCCCACCCCTATATGTGTGTGTGTGTGTGTATACCGAGACATCATTTTCTTTCATGACATCATTTGTTGGAATAATATTTTTTTGCATTTGCTTGTGTGTGGTTATTTTGTTTATCTATTATATAGTGGAGGGTGGCCGACTGGCCGAGGTTTGCCAAAGATTAGAACATGACCTCGAAATACTTGGGGTTGCTGCTATAGAGGACCGTTTACAGGTGAATCTAAGTTGTCTGCTGACCTATTTAAATAGTTAAGAACGTGTAGAAAAACCATTATCCACGTAACTAATAGTATTATTGCAGTTGTATACTTGTATTTGTCTGCTCAGACCCATTTCTATCTTGTATATTGACCAGGATGGTGTGCCGGAGACAATTGAGACCCTTAGAAAAGCTGGTATAAAATTTTGGATGCTGACTGGAGATAAGCAGAATACTGCTATCCAGATTGTTCTCTCATGCAATTTTGTTTCCCCAGGTACTTTATCTACACTAATCCCCATCCTGCTATATTTGTCAAATGTATGGTGAAACATTGATGAACTTCAGGCTCAAGAATCTTGCTTGGAGAAACAAGGAAAATAAGTGACGTTGATTCATAAATGCAAGGGGCATCTGCACACTGTAGCTTACAACTGTGCTTGTGGTGGGACCATAGGTTTCATTCTCTTAACTGGGTTCTCTAAAAAGATCCAGGAATTATTCTTGTGTTTTGACATTTTAAAGTAACGCTTCAATTCATTGTTCTTAGTAGTCATTGGCATTCATGCTTAGTTACCTGAATTTGATTCTAGTCTCTAATTTCTCTTATTCTACAAAAAATTAGAATAAATCATGCAAGACTGTAATTGTAAACTTGGTTTGTCTTGGTTCTGGAGTTATTTTGTTCATATGGCTGCACTAGATCCATAGGGACCATGAGATGCCATTCTTCTTAACGACAAAGTCATCTTTAAGAAGTGTGAGATATTCTTTTGGGATTCCTTGTATGCTATTGTCAAGAATGAATGCACCGTTGTTTTATCTTATGGTACTTAATTCTGCTAGTTTATTGCATGGCCATGCATACAAGTACATTTATGGATCACAGATACTGTTGTGATGCCATCTCAAACATATATTGATCTGCCTTAAACAGCTTTTAGTGACTTCCGTTATAATTTTAAATTGTCAATGACATTTTATTGAAAATTGATTGTCTTTCCCTTATTATGTTCATGGAAAAGAATTCTAAAAGCCCCCTTAGTTCATTTAGTATTAAATTTCTAACTGTGTGTATGCATACATTACATATTTACATACGTGATGTTACATGTACACATGCATATAGTATTGAAAAATAAAGTAGCTGAAAGTAGTTTTTGCTGCAAGGCTTTCTTATTACCACATCGAACATGTATAATAATAAAAATTTGTCAATACAAACAATGAATATTGTGATGACATATGGCATATTTTGAATCTTTAATCCGTATGGCTATGAATTTTTTTAACTGCTTAAATATAAAAATTTATGATTTGCTTATAGCTTATCAGATTCCTTGCTGTTTGAGTCTTACAATTTACTTGCCTGAAATGTGCAGAACCCAAAGGTCAACTTCTGTTGGTTAATGGGAAAACCGAGGATGAAGTTTACAGAAATCTGGAAAGAGTTATACTTACTATGAGAATAACGAGAGCAGAGCCTAAGGTAACAACTTACATATATTATTGAACAAACCCATTAATTTATCAGACTGATGTTGGTCCTACACATTTGTGCTGTTTTCCACTATTGAACATGACCTCGAAATACTTGGGGTTGCTGCTATAGAGGACCGTTTACAGGTGAATCTACGTTGTCTGCTGACCTATTTTAAATAGTTAAGAACGTGTAGAAAAACCATTATCCACGTAACTAATAGTATTATTGCAGTTGTATACTTGTATTTGTCTGCTCAGACCCATTTCTATCTTGTATATTGACCAGGATGGTGTGCCGGAGACAATTGAGACCCTTAAAAAAGCTGGTATAAATTTTTGGATGCTGACTGGAGATAAGCAGAATACTGCTATCCAGATTGCTCTCTCATGCAATTTTGTTTCCCCAGGTACTTTATCTACACTAATCCTCATCCTGCTATATTTGTCAAATGTATGGTGAAACATTGATGAACTTCAGGCTCAAGAATCTTGCTTGGAGAAACAAGGAAAATAAGTGACATTGATTCATAAATGCAAGGGGCATCTGCACACTGTAGCTTACAACTGTGCTTGTGGTGGGACCATAGGTTTCATTCTCTTGACTGGGTTCTCTAAAAAGATCCATGAATTATTCTTGTGTTGTGTCATTTTAAAGTAACACTTCAATTCATTGTTCTTAGTAGTCGTTGGCATTCATGCTTGGATACCTGAATTTGATTCTAGTCTCTAATTTCTCTTATTCTAAAAAAATTTGGAATAAATCATGCAAGACTGTAATTGTAAACTTGCTTTGTCTTGGTTCTGGAGTTATTTTGTTCATATGGCTGCACTAGATCCATAGGGACCATGAGATGCCATTCTTCTTAACGACAAAGTCATCTTTAAGAAGTGTGAGATATTCTTTTGGGATTCCTTGTATGCTATTGTCAAGAATGAATGCACCGTTGTTTTATCTTATGGTACTTAATTCTGCTAGTTTATTACATGGCCATGTGAAAATAATTGGTCTAAGGCTTATGACATGCATGCATACAAGTACATTTATGGATCACAGATACTGTTGTGATGCCATCTCAAACATATATTGATCTGCCTTAAACAGCTTTTAGTGACTTCCTTTATAATTTTAAAATGTCAATGACATTTTATTGAAAATTGATTGTCTTTCCCTTATTATGTTCATGGAAGAGAATTCTAAAAGCCCCCTTATGTTCATTTGGTATTAAATTTCTACCTGTGTGTATGCATACATTACATATTTACATACGTAATGTTACATGTACACATGCATATAGTATAGAAAAATAAAGGTTTGTCAATACAAACAATGAATATTGTGATGACGTATGGCATATTTTGAATATTTAATCCGTATGGCTATGAATTTTTTTAACTGCTTAAATATAAAAATTTATGATTTGCTTATAGCTTATCAGATTCCTTGCTGTTTGAGTCTTACAATTTACTTGCCTGAAATGTGCAGAACCCAAAGGTCAACTTCTGTTGGTTAATGGGAAAACCGAGGATGAAGTTTACAGAAATCTGGAAAGAGTTCTAATTACTATGAGAATAACGAAAGCAGAGCCTAAGGTAACAACTTACATATATTATTCAACAAATCCATTAATTTATCAGACTGATGTTGGTCCTACACATTTGTGCTGTTTTCCACTATTGAACATGACCTCGAAATACTTGGGGTTGCTGCTATAGAGGACTGTTTACAGGTGAATCTACGTTGTCTGCTGACCTATTTTAAATAGTTAAGAACGTGTAGAAAAACCATTATCCACGTAACTAATAGTATTATTGCAGTTGTATACTTGTATTTGTCTGCTCAGACCCATTTCTATCTTGTATATTGACCAGGATGGTGTGCCGGAGACAATTGAGACCCTTAGAAAAGCTGGTATAAATTTTTGGATGCTGACTGGAGATAAGCAGAATACTGCTATCCAGATTGCTCTCTCATGCAATTTTGTTTCCCCAGGTACTTTATCTACACTAATCCTCATCCTGCTATATTTGTCAAATGTATGGTGAAACATTGATGAACTTCAGGCTCAAGAATCTAGCTTGGAGAAACAAGGAAAATAAGTGACGTTGATTCATAAATGCAAGGGGCATCTGCACACTGTAGCTTACAACTGTGCTTGTGGTGGGACCATAGGTTTCATTCTCTTAACTGGGTTCTCTAAAAAGATCCAGGAATTATTCTTGTGTTGTGACATTTTAAAGTAACGCTTCAATTCATTGTTCTTAGTAGTCGTTGGCATTCATGCTTGGTTACCTGGCTTTGATTCTAGTCTCTAATTTCTCTTATTCTACAAAAAATTGGAATAAATCATGCAAGACTGTAATTGTAAACTTGCTTTGTCTTGGTTCTGGAGTTATTTTGTTCATATGGCTGCACTAGATCCATAGGGACCATGAGATGCCATTCTTCTTAACGACAAAGTCATCTTTAAGAAGTGTGAGATATTCTTTTGGGATTCCTTGTATGCTATTGTCAAGAATGAATGCACCGTTGTTTTATCTTATGGTACTTAGTTCTGCTAGTTTATTACATGGCCATGTGAAGATAATTGGTCGAAGGCTTATGACATGCATGCATACTGTTGTGATGCATACAAGTACATTTATGGATCACAGATACTGTTGTGATGCCATCTCAAACATATATTGATCTGCCTTAAACAGCTTTTAGTGACTTCCTTTATAATTTTAAAATGTCAATGACATTTTATTGAAAATTGATTGTCTTTCCCTTATTATGTTCATGGAAGAGAATTCTAAAAGCCCCCTTATGTTCATTTAGTATTAAATTTCTACATGTGTGTATGCATACATTACATATTTACATACGTAATGTTACATGTACACATGCATATAGTATTGAAAAATAAAGTAGCTGAAAGTAGTTTTTGCTGCAAGGCTTTCTTATTACCACATCGAACATGTATAATAATAAAAATTTGTCAATACAAACAATGAATATTGTGATGACATATGGCATATTTTGAATCTTTAATCCGTATGGCTATGAATTTTTTTAACTGCTTAAATATAAAAATTTATGATTTGCTTATAGCTTATCAGATTCCTTGCTGTTTGAGTCTTACAATTTACTTGCCTGAAATGTGCAGAACCCAAAGGTCAACTTCGGTTGGTTAATGGGAAAACCGAGGATGAAGTTTACAGAAATCTGGAAAGAGTTCTACTTACTATGAGAATAACGAGAGCAGAGCCTAAGGTAACAACTTACATATATTATTGAACAAACCCATTAATTTATCAGACTGATGTTGGTCCTACACATTTGTGCTGTTTTCCACTATTGAACATGACCTCGAAATACTTGGGGTTGCTGCTATAGAGGACCGTTTACAGGTGAAACTACGTTGTCTGCTGACCTATTTTAAATAGTTAAGAACGTGTAGAAAAACCATTATCCACGTAACTAATAGTATTATTGCAGTTGTATACTTGTATTTGTCTGCTCAGACCCATTTCTATATTGTATATTGACCAGGATGGTGTGCCGGAGACAATTGAGACCCTTAGAAAAGCTGGTATAAATTTTTGGATGCTGACTGGAGATAAGCAGAATAATGCTATCCAGATTGCTCTCTCATGCAATTTTGTTTCCCCAGGTAATTTATCTACACTAATCCTCATCCTGCTATATTTGTCAAATGTATGGTGAAACATTGATGAACTTCAGGCTCAAGAATCTAGCTTGGAGAAACAAGGAAAATAAGTGACGTTGATTCATAAATGCAAGGGGCATCTGCACACTGTAGCTTGCAACTGTGCTTGTGGCGGGACCATAGGTTTCATTCTCTTAACTGGGTTCTCTAAAAAGATCCAGGAATTATTCTTGTGTTGTGACATTTTAAAGTAACACTTCAATTCATTGTTCTTAGTATTCGTTGGCATTCATGCTTGGTTACCTGACTTTGATTCTAGTCTCTAATTTCTCTTATTCTACAAAAAATTGGAATAAATCATGCAAGACTGTAATTGTAAACTTGTTTTGTCTTGGTTCAGGAGTTATTTTGTTCATATGGCTGCACTAGATCCATAGGGACCATGAGATGCCATTCTTCTTAACGACAAAGTCATCTTTAAGAAGTGTGAGATATTCTTTTGGGATTCCTTGTATGATATTGTTAGGAATGAATGCACCGTTGTTTTATCTTATGGTACTTAATTCTGCTAGTTTATTACATGGCCATGTGAAAATAATTGGTCTAAGGCTTATGACATGCATGCATACAAGTACATTTATGGATCACAGATACTGTTGTGATGCCATCTCAAACATATATTGATATGCCTTAAACAGCTTTTAGTGACTTCCTTTATAATTTTAAAATGTCAATGACATTTTATTGAAAATTGATTGTCTTTCCCTTATTATGTTCATGGAAGAGAATTCTAAAAGCCCCCTTATGTTCATTTAGTATTAAATTTCTTCATGTGTGTATGCATACATTACATATTTACATACGTAATGTTGCATGTACACATGCATATAGTATTGAAAAAAAAGTAGCTGAAAGTAGTTTTTGCTGCAAGGCTTTCTTATTACCGTATCAAACATGTATAATAATAAAAATTTGTCAATACAAACAATGAATATTGTGATGACATATGGCGCATTATATCTTTCTTTTTGAAGTTTACTGGTGTTCTATCTATATATATACACTTGCTTAAGTCGCTAAGCCTAATTTAGACCCACAATTTACGGAATCCTATCATATCTATATTTATGTGATCTAAATAGATCAGGAACTGACTCACATTCTCACAACAAGGTTTTAATTGCGTGCGCGTTACGCCGGGATGAGTGAGATTCAAATATCTTATAAATAGAAAATCTTTAATCTTTAATCTCAAATGTATTGAATACTAGGTTTTTAAGCTTGTTTTAAATAATGATACATGATACTGATCAAATCTTATAAATATTCAGAGAAATTAAGTAATGTTTTATACTCAAGCTTTCAATACAATAACTTTATAATATATAAATATAATTTTTTTGTATATCATTTTAAGTTTAGATTTATTGAAAGTTAAGTATAATTTAATAATAAAAGTATAAAATAAGTTTTAGTTTATAAAGTTACATGTGATTGGAAATGAACGGAGAAGTGGTGGAACGTGCGGAACCACATATTGATTGGATCACTCCAGTGCGGCATGAAGCCGCTGATGCCCAGTCGGCTCCTATATTGAATAATATCATGATATCTGATGAAAACAATGATTGCATAATATCATGATATTTAAGTAAAATATCATGATAAATTGAAATGAATAGTGCTTTTTTTTTTTTTTTTTGCTATAATCGATATATAGTAAGATTTTCTATTCAATTTCCAAAATACTATACCTAGTTACAACCTGGTTTCCTCCAAAGCTCCCACCCCCACCCCTCTCAAGATAGTGTTTACTTGATTTTCGTTTCCAACTCGAACTCAAAATTCTCAGTTATCGAACTGTACACACACAAGGCATGCAGATAAATCTGTCTTCCAAATTCTCTTTAATAAAATTGCGATCAATCTTAATGTGCTTGATTGATCATGTCTTACTTGATTATGGTCTATGCTAATTGCAGTTTTTTTTTTTGTTTTCAGAATACAATATCATAGTAGCAACTTACTTGATTTTCAAATGTACTAAAATAATATTCATCCAGATTAGTTTATGCTTGTTAATACTTAATTGTCATTGCTTGATTTCTACTCCTGCACTTGTTTATGCCACTACAGTTTATATACTTTTCTAAGTCATGAGACTCTCTCCAAGAAACGTGAATATTCTAAGATATTTGCAAGATCCTGATTGTTGATAGTAGATGGACTTTCTTTGTGCTATGCATCACTTAAACTTACGACATTCATAGCGGGGTCATTCTTTGGTAATGAGAATGGAGATGCTGTAAAAGGTTTGGCTTTTTTCCTAAGTATTACTTTTATAAGAAAAACGTTTTTGGTAAAATTATAGATTTTGTTGGTTAATCACTGAGTTCAATTGATGTGCTCTATCATCTATTACTGATGACATATGATGTATTGAGTTTCTACATAGTCAAATCCTGGTTAATTCACAGGAATTTGTACAACAACTGACTATTCTATAGGATTACTTTACACGCTTTTGATGGCTAGTTGGAGACTTCAGGTTTTTTTTTCAATGTCTTGCTTGTTACAGACGTGGAGCTGCTCAATGCCATCAATACCGGGTCTCCAGATGCTATTAAATTTCTGACGGTTATGGCAGAACCCAAAGGTCATGTACACATGCATATAGTATTGAAAAATAAAGTAGCTGAAAGTAGTTTTTGCTGCAAGGCTTTCTTATTACCACATCGAACATGTATAATAATAAAAATTTGTCAATACAAACAATGAATATTGTGATGACATATGGCATATTTTGAATATTTAATCCGTATGGCTATGAATTTTTTTAACTGCTTAAATATAAAAATTTATGATTTGCTTATAGCTTATCAGATTCCTTGTTGTTTGAGTCTTACAATTTAGTTGCCTGAAATGTGCAGAACCCAAAGGTCAAATTCTGTTGGTTAATGGGAAAACAGAGGATGAAGTTTACAGAGATCTGGAAAGAGTTCTACTTACTATGAGAATAACGAAAGCAGAGCCTAAGGTAACAACTTACATTTATTATGGAACAAACCCATTAATTTATCAGACTGATGTTGGTCCTACACATTTGTGCTGTTTTCCACTATTGAACTTGAGGATATTTAATATAGCCAAATAGGAAATAGAAACTTCAATTTGAGCAGAAATGATTTTACTCTAAGGTGGGGTTTATTTTCTCTTCCAACGAGGAACTAAAGTAAACCACCTATTTATCATGAAATACTAACCCCATACAGCAGAAGATGGTCAGACTTTCTTTTATTTTGTTACATAAATACCTTTCAAATTAAATTTTGTCTTTTTTTCGTTTTGATTCACATTACCATAATTTTGAGCAAACGACAGGGACCATTTCTGTAATTTAGCGAGGTTTGTTTTTTATTTTTAGCTCCCCTAATATCGACCTCATACAAAACTTCTATTGAAAAAACCAGAACATACAAGTATATATATTCCTGCAGTCCTGCTTATGGACTTATGTAGGATGTTTTGAGCATTTATATTATGTGCATTTTACTCATCTTGTGCTGTTTTGACTATTACCATGTTTTGTAATCTCGTAACTGAAATTTATTCACTTCTTTTTCTTTCAATTATTTATCTTATCTTTGAAGCTCCTTTACAATATTGCAACATCTTGCCATATGGGGGAATTTGGTGGTTTTCTATATTATCAATTGGATTTTGAGTGCTGTGCCACGATCAGGGATGTACACAATCATGCACCGCCTGTGTAGGCAGCCATCATACTGGAATACAATATTTGTAAGTAATCCTATCCGGTTTTTTTTTTTTTTTTTCTACTCTAGATAATTTTTTATTGTAAGTTACTACGCAGACTACTTCTATGATGTTCTGACTGCAAATGAACTAAACAGAGCTCAAGCTCGACTTGAAGGTGTTAGGCTAAACTTGAACTTAATTCAAATAGCTTGACGAATCTTCTTAATGAAGGCTCGAGCTTGGCTTGAGGAAATTCGAGCTTGATTTGAGAGCTTGAATAGCTATAATTTTTTTTTATCCAAAGTTCCAAACTATGTTTGATAGAGCAAGTTCAATAGCTCAAGAGCTCAACCAGGTCTATAAAAACAATGTTCGGTATAGCAAATTTTATCGAGTTAAACCTAATAATATTATCATGCACATGGAACTCGGAAATCATGATAATCAGAAGCCTATGTTTTATTCTATGAATTTTCTTTGCCACTTTTAGTTTTAATGACTCTAATAGATCGAGTAATAGGTGGTCCTGTGAGAGACATTTTTGTGTTAAAGATTTATATGGCCCAGTGTATATCATCTGACCAAATGATCTTTTTAGCAAGGTACGCTTTGATTTATCTTGCTTTTAAAGAGTCAATTTACTGTATTCTCGTTGTGTGTCAATACGGATTAGGCATAGATTAAACCTTTGAAAATATGGTTTTCATTTTGTTAATCTTTCATTCATTGTACCATACGTTTTTAAGCCCTTCTTTTAATAGTTTATTGAAGAGTTCTAGAGGGAATGGTTTGCCCCAACAGCCGGCACCTTGAGTTTCACTATTAAACTGAATTCCAGAGTCATGAGCCAGAGGTCCGTCTTTATATATTAAAGAAGTTTTACTCCCTGTGGTTCTTGTTTTACTGTTCATTTTGTGTCAATATTTTCATGATTCATTTGTATTCATTATCCTATTCTTGCTTGCTGGTTTAATTTGACTATTTAAAGAGCATTGATATCAAGGAGAAAATCAACAAGATTAGATGGTGTCAGATGGCCAACAGTGCCATGTTTTAGCTATCAACTAATGATAAAACCATAAAGTTTTGGAAGGTAGGAATTTGAAAATTTATGATAGTACTTTCTACCATCTCACTGTGGTTGATGATGTTTTAGGTGTTGTGTCTCCAAATAGGAAATGATGCCAAAGCTGTAAATCATGAAAGCTTCTTAATGCTAATTTGCTCATCCCTACTTGTACTCGAGCATATGGAATGCCGATGATTGGGCCGCCCGAGGAGGTCTTGAGAAAACAGATTGGAAATAGGCACCATTTGTTTCATTGTATAAAGATTTTAACGTTGATGTGTGTGAATGGAAAGACCCGTATCCCGAATGTGTTTTGACGACAATGGAACATTGGTTGTATCAATATGAAGCATGGCACCTTACAAAAACTGAAAGTAAACGACTATCACATGTTATTTTTCCAATTAAATATCATTCTTGCTAAGTGTTGGGTTTACAACACACATTGCAAAACAATTTCGTGCAACGGAAACCTAAAACCACCTTAAACTTTCGTCGTATCCATCATTAAACACGAGAAACAAGTTAGTAGACATTCCTTACTGTAATATGATCAACAATGCTAAAAAAGATGTTGTCGTGAACTCGACACTAGATAGTGAATTGTGCGGTATCCAATTCTTGACCGGATCACAAAGACGAGCACCCTAATGATCCTAGAGTGTTATGGGTGACTTTTCTCTAATCTGGAGAACCCTATGCCGGCTTCTATATATAGGGGAAGGGGTTGGAGAGTTTGATTAGGTTTAAACTCTTTTAAATATTTTAAACTTATCCTTAAGTGTTATCTTTTAATTGATATTATCCTTTAAAAGATGCATCTCTATAATTATCTAAATAATTAGATTAATTAACTATTGTCATTTAATAATTAATAAGACACTTTAATTATGTTTATCTGAAAACATAAATAATATTTAAAAAAATATTAGTTCTATGTCTATAGAAGAACGACATTTATCTATGACTCCAATCTTCTTTCCATTCGTCTTTAGAAAAATAATATGCAACACAACAAACACAAACCACCAGTTGGGTTTAACCCATCTGGTATCAGGGGTAATATGCAAGTGAGAAGTCACGGGTTCGACTACCGTTGGAGGCAAGTTTGAATTTTATGTGGTGAAAGTAAATTCTAAGGTCTCCATTTGGGGCAAATGGATAGTTTAAGAGTAAGAGTAGATTAGTTTTACATTAAAAAAATACATAAAACCACAAACCAAACAAATCATAACGATTGAGATGTTATGAAGCATACGTGACATGATCACCATAATTATATGTTTATTTAATTTCTTATTAGAATATATTTTCCCATAAGATATTATCATTAATTAAACAATTTAATTATTTCGTTAAAAAAAAAAAATCACTAATTAATTATGCCTTCCGGAAAATAACTTTCAAAGGCACATCACTTAAACCCAAACGTCTACTTCCATTGTTAGCAATCGTAACACCAAGATCCCCACATAAAGGCTTGGGGTCGCACACCGTCGGGCAGAACATAAGTTTGTAACCGTTTTCGTATTCTTCTATCTTGAACCAATTGCTTACCGTATCCCGACCAGGGTTTCCTTCAACCCCGTGGCTTGTCACGATCAATTGTCCCTCGTACTCCTCCAACATCCAAACGTTGGACTGAACACAAGTTGTCGAACCCGAGAATACAATGTTAAGATCTGTGGATTCCCGAATGACATCTTTCTTGGGATCCACCGGAGCGAACCTCAACAACATGCCGTTATCAAGTTCAAGGTCTGATTGGACCACGTCAAGCGGGCATGACTCGTTTCTTGTGGCGGCCAGTGTTAGGCCGCCACCCATTTCTCGAAATGCAGGCAGGATTTGGTGATGGTTGTTGTCCCAAACAAACGGAGATTGAGGAGAAAAGAACAAGTATCAATGTCTTCATGTTGTGTTTAGTGACTTATTAAATCAACTTTTGAATTTTGAATGGATAAATTTGCAAAATAATGTTGCTCCTTATATATATGCTTCTGATATTGTGCTGTTATGATTTTGAAGAAATGAATGGAGTTAGAATGCCAAATGGGGGTTAGACTTGTTCAATAAATTCAAAATTCAATTACGAGATGCCAATTTAATAATCCATATGTTAAGTTTTATTTTTAGTCCCTTTTTTTTTAAAAAAAAAATTATTTTTAAATAACATGAACCATGTTGTGAATGATCATTCACATTTTTTTTTTTTTGCATATATAATATAAAAATCAAAAAATAAATCCTGTGAATTGTAAAAAAAATATTGTGAATGATCATTCACTTCGATGATCATCAGGGTCATCCTATGGATTTCAGAGGTCATGTACACATACATATGATATAGGCCTTTAATTATGAAATTTTTAAATAGAAGATTACTCATTTTGCATCTGAGTTTTAATATATAAATCAAATGTCGTGAATGACAAATTTTATGTGTTCGTATTATTCAATAAGACTTCTAAAATGGTATATAATATACTTAAAACGAAATAATGATCAATGAGAAATTAATATTCAAAGTAATTCAGTTGATACTCCGATCATTTTTACAATTGTGAGTCCATACAAAATCGGAGGCCCAGGGCGGTCAATCTTCTCGCACGTCCTAAAAGACGGGCCTGATAACCATTCACATAAATGTACATGAATATATTCACATAATTTTTGATGATATAGTAACCTACATCATCCGGCGATCTGACATATACCGAATATATATATATATATATATATATATATATATATATATATATATATATATATATATATATATATATAGATTTAGGTTCAAGTGAGTATCATCCATTATGCAGCGCACCAGAAGGTACCACCCTTAAAAGTAATTTTTTTGAAAAAAAATTTCATGAACATGTTTAATTAACATTACACAGATTATATGTGAATTTCACACAAATTCGAACACTCTAAGTGCATGAAAACACGCATCACATAAATGTGTGTTCACATATATTCAAAATTATATAAGTGTGTGTTCACATCATTTTTTAGGAGCTAGGAGATGTGAATGTAGGTGAAATTTACATATGATCTTCATAATGTTAATTAAAACATGTTTATGGAAAAAAATTATAAATTTTTTTTTTTTAAAGGTGGTACATTCTGGTGCGCTGCATAAGGGATGATCCCTTCTGTCGTTCTTTCCTTTTACCACTTCATTTACTGATTTTATTATTAAATTTTAAATCAAATCAAATCTATGTAAATCTAATATTGATTAATTTAATAACTAACTAACTAAAATTAAGCAAACTTTATTATTTATATAATTATTATATTATACATATATATAAATATGAATTTTTAGAATTAACCAATGTAATACATGGTAATAACGTTGTATATACAATAAATGACAATATAATTATAAACACAAATTAACCGTCCACTAACTTTTCCGATTATATGGGGTAATATCGAAGCTAAATAGTACAACAAAATAATATGGGTTCATATGTCGTATATTGGTTGTATCTCTCTTCTTTCAAAGGCCCAATTAAAGATAATTTAGGTTTTGACTTTTAGGTTTTGACTAAAATTACATCTAACATTGGTCCGACCCCAAGGCCCAATCCGTTTGAATTCGACCTTTATTTAAAGTAAATCAAATCTATGACTTAGATTTAAAATTTAATTGCTTTCTCGAAAGTCTAATGACTCCAATTATTAAGCATCATCAATGGGAAGGGGATCTATTCGGAATATATTTGGTTAAATCAATGAGGAGTTTGATTGATAGGTTATCATCCACGAATGGTAATAATGTATCTTTTTGACACAATTGGTTACCCCCAAGGATCAATTGTTTTTTTATGGAGACTGTTCTTAAAAAGAATTTCCATGAGGAAAAATCTTATCAACAGAGGGATTCATTTACATTCCACATTATGCCTTTTTTTGTGAAATGGATGAGGAATCTGAAGAGCACCTTTTGTATGAATGTGTGGTAACAAATGATTTATGGAGATGGATTCTTAATTGGTGTAATATTAAGGTGGATCAGCATGCGTCATTAGAGCAATTCATTCTTAAGATTTTGGACTCAACGAAATCTGAAAAGAGAAGGAAATTTTTGGAAGCGGCAATTGGAGGTTTGGTATAGCATATTTGGAAAGCAAGAAACGATGTAATCTTTAAGGGTAAAAGATTTTCAGTGTCACCTTCAAGCAAAATTATTTTGCTTGGATGAAATACAGGGCTAAGTGTAAGTTCTTAATTTGGGCTATCTGGTGTTCTAGTCCGACTTCTTTTTTTTTTTTTTAATTTGTATTGTAATCTTTGTCTAGCATCTTGCTAGTTTTTAATACATAAATTTGGGATTTCTAGTTCGGGGTGATGGCAATGCCGAAGCTCCCTGCTAGTTTTCCTTTCTGCTATTCAAAAAAATCTAAACTTTATAATTCTCATAAACTCATTATATAACATATTATATTTATATATATACAGTTACCAAATGGTATCCACCAATGTGGTTTTTTTTTTGTTAAAAAAATTTAGATTTAAATTTAATATACCCTAATCTTAGTGTTATTTGTTATTTAACCCTTTTATTTTAACAAATTTTCATTTAGTTCTCTGTTAACATTTATTATTACAACATTTCCTTACATACTTAAAATTATGATTTTAATTATACATATGTCTGTAGTTGTCTTTTGAAACTGTTATATTATATTTAATTGTATAAAAAAACGTTATTATTCAGATGCACGATACAAAATTGTAATGAAATTGTTTTATAATTAAATTATAACTATTTATAATTTATAATTTTTTATCAAATATGACCATGTATAACATTGAACATTACTATTATAACGTTGCAAACTCTAATCGATGTATTAGAGACGTTAACGTTATAAATTTAATTAATTTGACCGTAGAACCAATAAATTAAATTGACGACTAAACCTAATCAATGTCAAAATTTCAAATTATGGTTATGAATATTTGATTAATTAATTCTGGTTCCAATCTGATTTAATAAGACATTGTTTGTAATTTTAGCATTGCAAAATCTAGAAAACCAATGATATTAACTGACTAACGGTATCATTTGTCTTGCTTCTTGAATCTATATCGGCTTTCCAATTTCATTCTTCGATGTTGGTTCAGTTGTTTTTCGTTGTTTGAAATATTTTTTTATTTGTTTTATATTTATTTTTGTTGTTTGAATCTATATCCGGAACAATTGAAGTTTTCTTGAGATAGTGTATAAACATTTTCAATCCATATTTATATTCAAATATTAGTTAAACTTCAGCCTAGCCAAAACTCACTAGTATATAAAGTAGTTATGCATGATATTGATACGTACGTGTTGACATTTGTTGCACTCATACATATCTAGGGGTGACAATTTATCACCCAATGGGCAGAACAGTTAAATTGACTCGTAGTAAAATACTTAGCTAGAACATAATTTTTTTAGGGATGTAAACGAACCAAATGAACATGACGAAGATGTGTTCATGTTCGTCCGTTTAACTTCAACTAACAAATTAATAAACGAACACGAAACTTAATTGAACATGATATTTAATAGTTCATGTTCGTTCGGAAGGAATTGGTTTTGTTCATGTTCGTTCGCTTAACTCATAATCGAACATTTAAATAATCATTAAACGAACGAAAATAAATAAACAATTGAACGAACATAAATTAAACGAACAACTCATGCGTTCATATTTGTTCATTTAATTAAACGAACATAAATTTGTGTTCATGTTCGTTCGGTTGTTCGTTAAATAAATGAAAAAACATAAACAACTTTTTGCCGAACGGTTCGTTGAACATTCGGTTAGTTTACGACTTTATTCATATCTTCATTATTAATGACAAAAGTTATAATATTAGACAATGGAAACAATGATATCAGAAATATGACAAGTGGCAGAAGAATATTAATGTCAAGATACAGAAGTTGTGCTAAAAAAACAACAAGAATTTTGTTTACTTCTCAATCGAATAATTATTGTCTAATTAACTAATCACACAATATAAGAAGTGATCAAATCCATTAAAAAAATAGTATGTTGTATTTATAAAAGTTTTTAAAGTGACGTTATATTTTTATCTTGCTCTGAGTATGAAAATATTCAGGATTAGCTCTGATTATATATCGTTTAGTAGTATTGCTAACAAAGATTGAGTTATAAATAAAATATCATATTAATTGTAAATTACATAATTAGAAATGCAGTAATTTAAAAAGTTCGATACCTACATATATATTTGGTTATATTTTGTTTTTAGATGTTTTAAGAATAATTGTCCCTCAAGTTTTGGCATGTCACAATAAAGCCAACCTTAATTGCAATTTTCTCGTCCTTTTTTTATTCTTGGTTATCCTATTGTGTAATTTATAAAGATAAAATAATCTGTAAGTACTAATTTGTGTAATTTTTAATAATTTACAACTAACTGCCACTCAAGGTTCCATTTTTTAATCAATTTGTTTAACTCTAATATTAAGTTGTCATTATTTTAAATAATTAGACCATCTATCCATTCTGTTACAAACTTATTAAAATTGGTCGAACAAATAAAACAATGTTAAAACCCTTAACCATACATGTGTCAAATCTCTTATGATTGCAAACATGCATTTATAATCATTTTCTTTTCAGAATTAATGATTTTGTTGTTAATTATGTTCATGCATAAACTATTTAGTATTTCAAAAATAAGATATGAGGGAGTGTTTGTTTACATTATAATGATTAAAAAAATTTACAAGAGAATCAAAACCAGGGCCGTCCCGTGAATTTTGGTGGCTCTGTACGACAATTACATAGTACACCTTCAAAATGCGAAAATATTTGAATTTATATAAAAATTATTATTTATTAGTAGTCTAGCAATTGTTATATATATGAAAAAATATTTAAAACAATGATATAAGACACGTTCATATAACTTAAACAAAATAATTAATTTCAAAACTATGTTTATTTAAAAGGGCGTTACTATATACTTATTTTTACTAATCATAAATCCTCACACTCACATATTTTTATTTTGTTAATGACATGAGACTCAATGATTAAACTTAAGCAGTCTTTAGCTTTTCACCATTTTTTCTGGTTGACGGTCTATTTTCCGATGAGGCCCTATCAAACTTGGGGCCCTGAGCGGTCGCACTTATTACACACCCTCATGGCCGGCCCTGATCAAAACAACGTCAATTTACGTAAGATAATTAATTGTGCAAGCATATCTTATAGATTATTAAATAACAAGTTTATTACCTGTGTATTATATATGAATTTTAATAAATAACTTTTTCTTAAAATTATACAAACATAAAATTGAAAAAACTAATATTTTCATTAATAACTTTTAATTATTATTATTGTTAAGATATTATTATCATTAAGTATCTTTAAATATTGTTTGTTGATATTTTAATGGATCTAATATAATTACATCTTTAAAAGAAATTTGTTCAAAATTAATTTAGAAAATTAGTTAACACATTAATTATAAATTTTATTAGAGTCTAGACTAATCTCTTTAAATACGCAACTCTCCTTCTCCCTCTCCCAGATGTCAATGTCATCCTCCTTTTCTCTGCTTGCAGTTCCTGCGATTAGTGATCCTAATCCTTCCACCCGATTTTCCTTTCATATCAAAAACACCCATCGAACCGGTTCGTTGATCACCAAATGCAGAACAAGAATCCACCACCACCGCTGTTGTTGTTTAAGTTCCACAATGCCACTTAACGGCTCATCCCTTCAGCCTCAGCCTCAGGTTCTTGTTTACTGTTTGTTACATTCAGCAGTGTTTGCCATATTTTATTTCTATCATATTAAGATTTGGGTTCATCTTTGGATTCTTGATTACATGCTTCATTTCTTTGTATTCAAATTCCCAATTCAAGAAGATTTAACAACTTTCAAGATTTCCACAAAACTAGGTTCTGTCGCTTTATGCTGTGGCCTTTGGAAATAATTCCAAATTCTTGACCAATAAAATACTTTGTGCCATTCATCGGTTGCAGGATGATGGCCTATCCTACTCGCGAGCATACTGGGTCTCCAGGTCAATAGTTGCTTCGGATGTGGATGCTGTTGCTGCTTCATGTTTCTTATACTCCAGTAGATCCGCTACTTTATCGGTTGCACAAAATGGAATTCAAGGTGTGTCTCACCTCTCCTCGTAACTATATCTTTCACAAAACACAATTCTTTAATTTGATACACACAATCTTTCGCATAGGATTGACATTTTTTTTTTTTTACCACAAACAGGCTACGATTTGAAAATTGAGCTTGAGAGATGTGATCAGAGGCTTCCACAAAATGTGAGATAATGGTTTCTAGTAGCATTTGTTTCATGATATAATCATGCGCCTTTACTTGAGTTCCCACGATAATATATTAAAGTTTCCACTTTCCAGGTGAGAGATAAGTTTCCTCATATACGTGATTATAAGCCCTTTAAGGTCCCTACAGCTATCGATCCGACGAGCATACTCAAACACCAACTTGCTGTTGCTTTCTTTGACGGTAAGCATTTACCATAAGAACATCATCAATCTAGTGTATGCATAAACATACTACCTTAAATTTTAGGAATCCCACATGACAGATTGACAAATATCCTTCTATGTTTATGTTGATGTGGATGCTTGGAAGGGTTAAACTCAACCATATTCATATTTAGCAATTCACTTTTCTTCTACTTTTTGCAGCCAGTGGACAGTGCATTAGCGTTACAGGTTTGCAGCTACCTGGTGTTATTGATGACATTTTCTCATATACGGGTCCTCTTGGTGCTATTTTTTCGAAAGAAGTTGTCTCACTTCATCTTTGGGCTCCGACTGCTCAAGTAACTTTACTTTACTTTCTGTCTCCGTTTGAAATATGTTACCATTCTTAATTGGACTTTATTGCACTCACCTGTCTTACAACAGGAAGTGTGTGCACTCATTTATAAAGGACCATTTGGTGGCGAAGCACTTGCCGTTGTTCAACTTGAGGAGTCCAACGGTGTTTGGAGTGTTAACGGGCCAAGAAGTTGGGAGGGGTGTTATTATGTGTATGAAGTATCAGTCTACCACCCCAGCACCTTGCAGATAGAAAAATGTATTGCAAATGACCCATATGCCAGAGGGTATGATGTTCTGCTTATTTCATTTGATGGTCTATTCTGTGTGTGGCATTGCAGCTTCTGTACTTTTACAGAACTGTCATGTTCTTATGTTTTTACAACACTGTTTGCTTGTTTTGGTAGGCTTTCAGGTAACGGGAAGCGGACTTTTTTAGTTAATCTTGATTCTGATGCTTTAAAACCCCAGGACTGGGATAAGTTGGCAAGCAAGAAGCCTGAATTAGCAGATTTTTCTGACATAAGTATCTGTGAACTACATATTAGAGATTTTAGGTATGTCATATACTCATATACCATTTGCCTCATTGTTTTTATAAACATTTTTCTTTGCCAATATGGATGGGATATGATTAGAGATGACATTTTAACCATCTTGTACTATGTTAATTGACAGGATTGTCAAAGATTTAAATGCCCCTAAGGGGCAATAAAAACTTGAGCTTATTTATAGGACACTTTGTTGAGCAGAAAAACAGAAATTGTTTGTTTACTTTGTTGTCCTTGTTCTTGATCTAACGTGTGAATCCATACAGCTCTAGTGACTCTACCGTGCATCCTGAAGTTTGTGGAGGCTATCTTGCATTCACTTCTGAGGTTGGTTTTGATCCCCTAGTTCTTAAACTTTCTAGCAAATAAATAAATAAGCGTTGGTAGGACATCCTTCTTAGGTCTTCTATGCATGTTTAATGACCAATGCATGCATCTATGTTCTCGTATATTTCCTAAGCAATGTTTCCTTGTTACTCTCTCCTAAACAACCAGATATTTAGAAGAAAAAAAAAGATGAAATACACAAGACCTGGTTGAAATAAAGACGAGCACACATTAAAAAATTTGACACTTTAGATAATGGACATGCTTACTTATTTATTGGACATTTAAAATGCTATAAAGCTCACTGCTGAAGTATGAACATTATTTTGTTGAAGGACTCTGCTGGTGTACTTCATTTAAAAAAATTGTCAGATGCTGGCCTCACACATATCCATCTGCTGCCAGCCTTCCAATTTGGCGATGTTGATGACGAGAAGGAAAAATGGAAGTCTGTGGGTAAGAGGTCTTCATTTCTTTTGCTCTTATTATCACATTTACACGTGTCATCTTGAAGTGATTTCTACATAAACTAAAATGAACCAACAGAATGCAATATGTAATACGAACAGAGTCACATAGTATCATGCTAAAGAATTTGGTCATTCTTGGTGGTCAACAATTTAGGATTTATCTTAACGCTTATAGTAAGTTATGAAAAAGATTTGAATTTTTCTTAAAAGTTGAATCTCTTTGTGATTTCCATGGAAATGATCAGATTTGGAGATACTCAAATCTCTGCCACCAGATTCAGCTGAGCAACAAGAATACATCACAGAGATCCAAAATGAGGATGGATACAATTGGGGGTAATTTTGAATACTTGATTATAACGCTAATATATTTTTGTCAATAATTAGGGTTGTTCAAAATTCAAAAATATCTTTCATGAAGATGGAAAACTTATCTTTTTTGGTTATCTTTCGTTATATAGTTATAATCCTGTTCTCTGGGGAGTCCCTAAGGGAAGCTATGCAACTAACCCAAATGGTCCATGCCGTATAATGGAGTTCCGGAAGATGGTGCAGGTAAATATATACTCATCTCCATTGAAGTGAATATTCAAATTGTTAAAAGATTTATTGGACTTTAGTGTTATCCTTTTTTTATGGTTGATAATCCTTATGATGATATAACGGAGTGCAGGCGCTTAATCATGTAGGCCTTCGTGTTGTGTTGGATGTTGTTTACAATCATCTACATGCAAGTGGGCCCTTAGATGATAACTCAGTGCTTGACAAGGTCATTCATTTGATTTTCAAGTTTCATCTTCTATGTTTAATAGAAAATGTATTCCCTCCATCTCATCGAATTACAACATTTAAATGTCTAAAATAAACTTCAATAGTGACCAAATAACGGAATTTTGTGGACGCAATAGCAGTATCATTTCTTGTAAAGAAGAAATGCAGCATTGTTCGTGGATTGGAGGGTAGTACAAAATAGGAATGATAGTCAGCCTTACTTTGAGTTCTTTATAGATTGTTCCAGGTTATTACTTAAGAAGGAATGCAGACGGTTTCATTGAGAACAGCACGTGTGTAAATAACACTGCCAGTGAGCATTTCATGGTTGATCGCTTAATCGTTGATGATATCTTAAATTGGGCAATTAATTACAAGGTAAAGGTACCATGATCCCCTCGTGTACGACAGAAGTATTAATCTGTCCCCTGTACTATCGAGTAATATAGCCATTGTACTATGAAAATTATTTGCCTGGCATTTAAGTCTCATGTTTCAACCATTGTATGCTCGCAGGTCCTGCCTTTGGGCCAAAGCAATTTCATTTGTTCAGTTTTGCCTTCTTATAAAGACAAAATTTTATGCTTGATAAGGAGGTTAGTTTTGGGTAAACCAATAGGTAAATGATAATCGAAACATGAGATACAATGTCCAAACAACTAAATTTAATGGTAGAGTGGCCAAAATCTATTATATTTAATAGTTCGGAGGTCAAGCTTATAATTTTCCTCTCCTTTCCTTTGAGTTCATAATGAGATGTTTTACTCAATAGTTCTACCTTTTATTTCTTTTATGATTGTGAGTTTTAACTACCACATGGATCTATTACAGATTGATGGGTTCCGGTTTGATCTTATGGGTCATATGATGAAAAGTACCATGGTATGAGACTAACCTTATTTACTAATCATATTTCATCCATCCTGTGAAAATTGCAGTGTTTGATAGATCAAATAGTGTCAAAGATATGTTTGAATATTAACCAAATGTCTTAAATACATTTCAATAATGAGAACATAGGGAAATCTTGTGGGCCAAGATTAATATCATCAATTCCTCATATTGATGACAATCGGATGGTATGAAAACCAAAAAGGTAACGACGATATTAATAGTTTATTGAAACAAGAAATGTTGCAATTTGCCCGAGACATCTTAGGAAGTAAACATAGGGTGTAGTCGTTTGGACAAGTAATCCTTGGGAATCTATAAGCTTTCAGTTAATTTGTAACTTTATCGTCTATTCACAGATGAGGGCTAAGAGTGTGCTTAAAAACTTGTCAATGGACAAAGACGGAGTAGATGGTTCGAGTATTTTCATGTAAGACAGATTTTTTAGATTCTGGTCATTTCACTATATAGCTATAGTATGATGGATTTTTAGTTTATTGTCATTAATATACCCTCAAGGCTACATGTCTTATCGTATCATTAAATAATGATTAATTTGCTCCTATTTTCAGATATGGCGAAGGCTGGGACTTTGGTGAAGTAGCAAATAATGGTCGTGGGATAAACGCATCACAGTTAAATCTAGCAGGAAGTGGAATTGGAAGGTACGCTTTTGTTACACATCATGCTAGGTAGATCAAGGTGTGAAAGTAATTAATTTGACACTCCAAATTCCATCATGGACTCCTTTTTGGGACAGAGATAATATCACTTTTCTAAGTTGAGTTGTGAAATCCAGCACCGGGGACGCTTGAGCTTTTGGAGTATTTTACCATTTTGGAGTATTGTACCATACTCCAAAAGAAGTCATAGCTAATTTACTGCCTTATAGCTGAAGTAATATTTTTCCCTTGGTTAGTAATGAACATTATATAGTTGACTGTATATTTATTTGATTATTAATGAATGTATTTCATTCAGCTTTAACGATCGAATTAGAGATGCAATGCTTGGCGGGTCTCCATTTGGTCATCCACTTCAACAGGGGTTTGTCACAGGGTTGTATTTGCAAGTAATGCTATTGTATTATTTTATTTCTCTCCATTTTTGTGAATGTTTTCAACTTGAACTTTTTTCATGCTAATGGTGGGCACTCGTGACCATGTACAGCCAAATGGTCATGACCATGGTACTGAGGCTAATGCAGCGCGTATGCTTGCAATATCAAAGGATCACATTCAGGTACATGTCCTCATGTGTTCCTATTCATCCAAGTTCACATAAGGTTTTCGAAAAAGTGAAAAAGGAATCTTTTTGTGTATAATTTTAACTCTTTTAGGCTGGGATGGCTGCAAACCTGAAGGAGTTTGTGCTAACAGACTGTGATGGCCAAGAGGTAAAGCATATACTCCAGTCCAAACATTCGCTTTTAGCATTTACAATTAAATTATTATCAATCATATCTAATTATAGCATCTTAAACCTTTGTTTGATTCCCATAGACAAAATGCAGAATCGCTTACCTACAACATTGAGTGCTTCAGGATCTCTTCACAAATACATGTTTTCTCTATGGAGCAAGCCTTGTGTTGGGAAACCACAAACCCATACGTATACGGGATCACAATCATCATATGCATAAGCAGAAACAATACAACAGAAAGTAAAATCACATTAAACGAGAACACGTTATTTTACATGATTTGGTCTAAGGACTGACCTACCTCCACTCCACAGCTTCACTTAGCCAACCGATATTATTAATCTTGGATTAGGGTTTTGCAATTACAAAGGGTTAGGTTATACTTGTAATTGGAGAACTGGGCTTTAGTTTTCATACTGGTACGGACTAGGATAAAATCCCTTGGACTCCAGAAAGTAATGTGGTTGTATGAACGTCAGGCAACAATCAAATTCCACAACCCAACACGTTGGAGCAACTATGAAAATTACTCCCATGACCCATAAGGTCATAAGTATGGTTCACATAAACTGCCCATTATATCCAAGGAGATTGGTGCACCTTGTTCCCTCAGTTTTTGGTTTTTTGTGTTTTCTTTTTAGGTTAAAGGATCAGAAATGTTAACTTTTGGTGGAGCTCCTGTTGCATATGCTTCACAACCAATGGAAACAGTAAGGTTTTGTCGTATTTAGGAAATAGGAAGTGTGTATGTATTCTCTTTCGTTGCTTGTTGAACATATGATTACTAAGGCCTTTATTTTACAGATTAACTACGTGTCTGCTCATGACAATGAGACACTCTTTGATATTATTAGCCTGAAGGTACCTGAAGCTTGTACAAAGTAACAACACCATGGTGATCAACTGCGCATATTTTATATTCCGTTCTAACTCTGCTCCTTTAATGTCAAAGACACCAATGGAAATTTCTATTGATGAGAGGTGCAGGATAAACCACTTGGCAACAAGTGTAATAGCACTTTCGCAGGTTGTGATGTTTCTTGTATGAACATGTTTGTTTTACTTACTCCATCCCTCCCTCCCACCCCCCCCCCCCCCCCCCCCCCCCCACCAAAAAAAAAAAGTACATTTATACCTTACCATTCTTTGTCCTAAAAGGTATATCATTTGAAGATTTTATAACATGATAAAATTTATGTTACTTGGTAATCCTTCCTCTATCACATAAAATTGCAACAATTAATTAGGACTTGGTTTAAGTAACAAAAATTGTTTCATCAGAGATCTAAAATACGTTACAATAAAGACGAATAAATGATACCAGTTCAGTACTATCATCTCTTTTTAATGATGAAAGTGAGCAGATACATAATTTTATAGCGGAATATTTCCAAAAAATTCATGGGACGTCTCAAATAGTGAAAGTGATGTAATTTTCATGGAATGGAGTTAGTGTTTGTTTTTTTTTTTCTTTCAATTATGTGTAACACTGATCCTCATTAAATTAGTTTAAATATGAAAATGCGCTCTTTTCCAGGGTGGAGGGAATTTATATTGACATTTTGAGCCCATAAAATCCACAAATTGCAGGGTGTTCCATTTTTCCATTGTGGAGATGAGATTTTACGTTCAAAGTCTTTAGACCGTGACTCATACAACTCTGGCGACTGGTTCAACAGGTACATTTTGAGTTTTCAATGTTTCTCTTTATCAGATTACAAATGATCACTGACTTTTATAACATTGTAGCATCCATATGTCTCAAACTCTGAGGTGTCAATAATTGTTTAGATCCCTTTCATTTATAGTCTTGTTATATGTAAAATATATCCCATGCCATAATTCAATATCTACAACTCTTCTTATTCAGGTTAGATTTTACCTATAACTCAAATAATTGGGGGGTGGGCCTTCCTCCAAACGAGAAGAACGAACAGAGCTGGCCCATGTAAGATTCAATGGTCCCAGATTTATCATGGTTTAATCTATTAATCTGTATATCCCATTCTATGAACATTTCGAAAGTTCACTACTCTCTTTGCCCACATTTGACTTGGAATATATTTTTAAAAAATTATTTTGACTATGTGTCAACTGTCTGTGAAGACAAATAAAGAATTCTTAGAGGTAGCACAGTGGACATGCCAAAAAGATTGTTGGGTAATATGTCAAAATGGGTTTGAGTCATACATGTAATTTTTTGTGCCAGTCAGAATGGTTTGAAATAGGTTGAGGCTGACCCGCCAACACTTTTTTGTCCATTCTTTACTTTCATAACTAGTGTATTCATTATGATCACAAAAACTATGCTTTAAAATTAAAAAAGAAAAATAGGACTTTGTGAACATTTGAATAAATGTTAGGCAATTTTTGATCCGCTTAACCAAATTGATCCATTTCACCAGGTTTATTTTAGTTGATCATCTATATTGGATATGCTATCAATAAATTTCAACTCGGACAGTTTCCATATAAAATGCCACCTCTAAGTAACCGTATTGACCCAAATCAATGCCACCTCTAAGTAACCTTACTGACCCAAATCAATGCCACCTGTGCACCTATAAGTAACTTTGTTGACCCAAATGATATACCTGAGCAACATGTATGTGTCTTGGTTTCTTGTTCAGAATTAAACCGAGATTGGCTTCCCCGTCGTTCAAGCCTCAGAAAAGTCACATATTATCTGCTCTCGATAATTTCCAAAACTTGTTACGTATCAGATACTCCTCAGTTCTCTTCCGTTTAAGGACAGCTGATGCTATCCAGGTCAGTATTTAGACCACATTGAATGCTTTGATTGGATGACAACTAGTGAAATCTTCTATGAGGATTCAAGGATAAGAACCTGGAATCGTACATTGCTTCACAGATACTAACGGTACACTCATCCAGGAACGAATAAGATTCCACAACACTGGTCCATCTCAGGTCCCTGGGGTCATCGTAATGAGTATAGAAGACGGTCACGAAGGTGTTCCAGGGTTGTCTCAACTTGACCCAGTGTGAGTGATTTCCGGATTTATATCATGAGTATACATTTCCCTCTCAATTCCATCTGATGATTAAATCTAAAGATATATTTACTTTTTCTGTAACAGCTATTCTTACATTGTCATCGTTTTCAATGTTTGCCCGACTGATATCTCATACACAAGCACTGTATTACAAGGGAAAGATCTCCAATTGCATCCGGTGCAGGTATATTTTGTAATTCTCCATTGAGTAGACATATATTGAAAGCTATGTTATTAATATGTATCTCTCAAGTCTTAATCGCTTGGCGCAGATGATGGCAACTGATAATGTGGTGAAAAATTCGACATATGACCCATCATCAGGATGCTTCAGGGTTCCATCAAAGACAACTGCTGTGTTTGTTGAGCCTAGAAACATTCAAAAGTAGGCATACAACTCAATAAGAAAATGTCAGCTTGTGGGTAATACATTATGACAATTCTACAAGTCATGTTCGGGAAGTAGATGGGCCAATTATTAATTTGTGCAAGAAATTTTCAGTCTATGTTTTAAAATATGTAATTTGTTTTAGTTAAATGATTATAATAAGAGTCCGTTTCTTTTTTATGTAATCATCAGACGCACATGGTATTTGATGCCTTGATGGTCACAAGAAATACAAAAGAGATGAAGATATTTGGGGTTGTTTCAAACCTTGAAGCACAGAGATGAACTTTACTGCTAAAAGGTGTTGATTATTTAGGTCAAACATATGTTCTTTAAACGAAAAAATGTCAAATTTGCAATGCAGGTCGGAAAGCATGTCAAACTTTACTGCTGTCCGCAACGCCATGGGATTAGTCGGTTTGCAAGCAGGTCGGAATCCAAAAAATGTCCAATTTGATATCCACCGTCTGAAGAATTGATGTTATTTTTTAATATGCTGTCATTGTTCCTTACCATCAGTTCGGTGCTGAACTTTTTGCTTTTGGTTCAGAGTGGTAAATACACCCAGAAAGCAAGATCTCATGGATATGCAGAATCCGGTTCTTCGACCTAAATTTAAGGAGAGTAAGCATAAAGTCATTGTCTTGAAAGCCAAGATAAGTTTAGTAGCTACAGCTACTCAACCATACTTGGTTTTATTTATTTGCTGTTACTTTTTGCAACCTAACTTCATGGATCAAGTAGTTTGCATTTATATTTAGGTCCATATGGCGTTTACTAAGATTATCGGGTATTTGTAAAAACGGACTTGTCATGGATCTTGACCAAGCGATGCTGATTTATAGTGGACGATGCCTTCCCAGGCAAATCAGACAAATTTTTTTTTTCTGATTCATAAAGAGGCACAAAGCTAACTTGTATGGTACAAGTGCAAAATACACCCTGAGAGAATTTTAGTTGGATCTGTAGTTAGTTTTAGTTTTGTTAGACTTTAATGATAACGAGAGTATTTAATGTTGTGAAAGTCAGCTCCTGCTTAGTTGTGTGCATTGCTAATCATTTGTTTAGAGTGGCTACTTGTATTTAATTATGTATGGTTATGATAAAGACAGATTAAAAATAAAAACATACTCCTTCCATCTGGAAATAGTTAACCAATTTGCCCATTGTAGTTGCTACAGGATTCCTTGTTTATTCTATATATATCCTGAGGGGTGTAATTGCAGTGAAATAAATGAAGATGTAAGATGCATGTGTTGTGTGTTTTTATGCTCGTGGTGTTGGTTTAGAGGTAGCGATCAATGCATCGAGTGAAAGTTAAGCATAGCAATGAAAGTCCCATAGTTGGCTAGCTGCTGAAAGTAAAGCATAGCATGCAGTGAAGTTCAGTTGATTTTCTACAGATATGATTCTGCTTGACTTCTTAGCTTATTTTATTAATGGTGTTCCCTATTTTATTAGTAGTTGCAGCTAGCATGTCATGTTGAGTTGCTTGGAAGCAACTCTCTCTCTCTCTCTCTTTATATATATATATATATATATATATATATATATATATATATATATATATATATATATATATATATATATATATATATATATATATATATATATATATATATATATATAGAGAGAGAGAGAGAGAGAGAGAGAGAGAGAGAGAGAGAGTAGTGGAGTGGAGTAAAGAGAATAAAACACTAATATAAGATGCAAAAAATGGTTGTATTTACTGGCATGTTCTTGCTTGATATCCAAATTCCTTTGAATATACATACACTTACACAAACATGTATATGTGTGTGTGTGAGTGAGAGAGAGAGAGAGAGAATTGAACAACCTACCATCAAATTTATCAAATTTTGTGTTATATATTATTTGTTTGACAGTTAAGTCACCATCAAATTTGGTTAAAAACAACATACATGAAGATGTTGTTAATAAGGCGAAATCGAGTCACTATCTACATGTCAAACAATATCAACCAATTTTGTTGTTAATCTATCTAACTGTTGTATCTATAATTATAAATGGTTATGAGACAAATCAGATCACAATCTATATCTAACTATACATGTTATAAATTTATTACAATGCTAAAGGCAGTGTATTTTACCAACTAGTTACAACTAGCTAGTAAATAAAAGTTTAGAATTTCAAATCTTACACTACAAGAATTAAGGGTGTTAGCGGCGACACCAAAAAAACACGGGATTGTGTTGCAGTTAATACCCTTTGAAGCCTTTTCCGCTAATACCCTTCAAATCTTCACTTTTAAATGGGGCTATTGAGGTTTATGAAAAACTAACTACATATATAGCTAGGTCAGACAATAAATAAAGATTTTAAATCAATAGTTGTAAGGTTAATTAAGAGTGAATAGTACGTAGCAACAAAAGTATATATAATAATAATAATAATAATAATAATAATAATAATAATAAAGAAGGAATATACTATAATATATGGTGGAGAAGGAGAAGGAGAAGGTGAAGCCCATGTTAAAGTGATTCTTTTCTTTGCCTAAAACTAAAACTTACATAGACGCCCCATTTGATGGGTTTTTGGGCGTTTTACGTGCCTCACACACACATGACACTACCAACCAATAATTCATTTCACATACACAAAGTTTGATCGATGGCTCGGATGAATGCTTATCGAGATGAGTTGATTCACATTCACTCGGTGACTCTAAATTAACATAAAAAATGAACGACAAAACTACGTATACGATGATAATAATAATAGATGGCAATATTCAAATACCAAATATTTCAAATCAAAGTGTTGTGTCATTTAATTTTCTATAAATTATTAAATTGTAAATAATATTTACAAGATTAAAAATAACTTATTATGGTGCTATTTGTTTGTTTTAATCATGTATGAATTTTAATAGGTGATTTTAAGGTCTGAAATCTGAAAAACGAAAATTAATACGTGACTTTAAAGTCAAAAATTCTCAAAATTTACAAATATTAATTAAATTGTAGGTTTTTAATTAATTACATATTATATTTGATTAATTTATATAACTAACATATTAAAATAATTTAATTTTTAATTAACTAAAGTTAATATTTACTTTTAAATGTAATTTATAAGAATTTATGTTTGAAATCAACATATATATTAGTTAATCTTAAATCAAATTAATTTATACATAAAAGTGTCAATTAAAATAATTTAGTATTTTAAATAATTAAATAAAAATATTAATTTTTAGATATTTAAATTAAATAATTATTTTTATATAACTAAATTAAAACTTTTATTAATTTATTAAATTAAATATAATTACTTAATTAAACTGGATTTAATATTTAATTAATAAAGAATTGATTTAATTTAGAAACAAAAGTTTCATACCTTAATTTCATATTTCAGACAGAAGTCGACTTCTTAAATTTCAGACCTAATCTCAAATGTTTTAAAAAATTAAGTCTGAAATACAACAAATAATATGAAACGGTGAAATCACCTAAGATATGAAATTCATTTATGTCTGATATGTTACAAACAGTTTTAAATCATTTTAAGATTTAAGACAAATTAATATATGAAAATGTTTTAAAACGGAGCCTAAATGCCTAATATAATAAAATCAATAAACACATATACCAAAGATGCTATGCTTATCGTTTGAGTCTTGAAACTTTCTAAAGAAAATTTTGAATTTCACTCGTACAAACTTCAAGTGCTTACTATGGCCACTTTTTTCAAAAATAGAATAAGTACACGATACTCTAGCTACCACATCCTCATAGGACGGATTCACTTGATGAACCTAGCTTAACATTTAGTATCTGGTTGTTTGTTTATTTTTTAATGGAATCATTAAAAAGTTATTCAAAGGTAAAATAACTTCTTAATGATTTCATTAACAGGTAAACAAACATAACTTATGTTAGTTCTAGTTTACAGTTTTATCATAAATGCATCACTAATCACTAATTCTTCACCAAAGTCACATTCATTTCGAGATTGGGTGAGTAAGTATTGTAAAATTATATGCAAATATGATAATCAATTTGAAGTTTGAAAAATTATAAACAAATAAAGCACGTCTTTAGGATGACATTTAGTGAAGTAGAAGCAAATGATTGGGTGGGTGGAAGGTTGTAATTTGTGCTTAACAAGTTGTATATATAGAGCTTGTACATTGTGGATGATGAAGTGCACATGAAATAATTATATTATATTAACTCATAAGATTCAAGTATTAATTTATTAAGATAACATAGATTTCAATAAAGACTTTAATTTTAGAAAAAAATTGATTAATTAATAATGTTTTTATTATTAGTTTAATTAATCAATGATGATGGTGATCATGGTTTCGTCCTCTTTAGGTGACAGTTTCCATGTTGCACTCAAGGATACACTTCATAGAGATCAAACCACATTATATGTATTATAACATTTATTAATTTACACAGCCTTTTAACATTATTTGTTTTTCTATTAAAAATATTAAATGTGATTCATTATTCCATCTTAATAAGAAAGTATTTTAGGTGTTTCATCAAATAACAGTTTTTTATTATAGGGGTAACTGCGCAAAAAACCTCCAACTTGTCAGTATTTTGTGATTAAAACCTCAATTCATTTTTTGTTGCATAGAATACCCCGAGCTAACTAAAAATCAGTAAATCAAGGTTTTATCAATGGGTGATCGGTTATAAATCTTGCGAGGACGGGTAAATAACCTACGTGGAATAAATTTTAATTGTTGAAACCGGTTGTCAAGTATTACACATCATTTAAACCTCCGTTGATCATTTTTTATTGTAATTTTTAAAGGGGATTACATCATCAACGAATGTTTAAATGATGTGTAATACTTGGCAACCGGATTTAATAATCAAAATTTATTTCACGTAGTTCATTTAACGGTCCACATAGGATTAATAACCGGTTTCAACCGGTTACCCATTGATAAAACCTTGATTTACTGATGTTTAGTTAGTTCGGAGTTTTCTATGCGAAAAATGGTTTAGGGTTTTTAATCATAAAAAACTGACAAGTTAATTGGAGGTTTTTTAAACAATTATCCCTTTATTATAATACATATTAATAAAATGTAATTCATCGTCTAGAAAGGTTCATATAAACTGGTCTAGCTAGTTGTCTCATTACTAACATAAAAATGTAAGTTGCTAACCATAGTCGAATGACATGATTATTGGATCTTCGTAAGTGATAAACGGATTTTAATTAGGCACAAGATTGCCATATAACTGTAGGGATATTGTGTCCGATACCAATTATAAAATATAAGAAATGTAGTACGAATTACAATTCAAGAAATGAAATTACAATACACGGAAATAAATAAAGTACGGAAATTAAAATTACAAATACAAGAAAAATAATACGGAAAGTAAATTACAATACGGAAAATAAAGGCTGAGTCTCGTGTTTGACACGATTCCCTTAAAACAGATTCGAAGTCTGTTTCCCAGGGTACAACAGCCAAAGCAGTGTGTACTGCCGGAGGTAACCAACTTGCCTGAAAGAACACGTGAATTCAAAGTGATCTTCGTTCTTGGAAGCAGCAACGTCTTGCCGTTAAAGTGTAAAAGCTTTCAAATATCTCAAGTGTTTCCAGAATTGTTTCAAGTCTTTCAAGTAGTTTGGTGTGTTGAATCTCCAATTATTTTATAGGAAATTGGAGTTGAAACAACAAAATTAATCATCTTTTTAATTACAAAAACCGTTTTGTAATATTCCATTATTACAAGGTTTATTGTCAATTAATGATGAGTAATTATGTGTTGAAACCAAATAGTAACAGCTCATTAAATCAGTCAGCCGCTGATTTAATTATCAATTCTGGTACGAAACCTGCTCGCCGGACAGCTTGGCCTCGGGTTGCTGATCAGGTTTGGCCGAACAGCTTGAGCCTCACGCTGCTGCTGACCAGCCTGGACCGCTACAGACCAGCTTTGGCCGAAACCTGATCACAGGTTGACCCGAACAGCTTAGAGCTGTTGACCAGCTTTCACGAAACCTGCTCTCACCCGGAGTAAAAAGGTTGTCTCGCACGAGCCCTGATTTTCGGAGCTGCATTCGTGTCCGCAGGTGGGCATTGGAGTAAAACCACAAACAATCTTGCCATAGCTTTGAACACTCCTCCTTATAAACCCACTTTGGTTTCATCTTCCTTCCTATGTGGGACTCTCTTCACCCACTTAGAAGAAGTTTCAATCATTCCAAACACCAATCTCATACATGTGGGGGATGATTGGAATGTGTTTTCGATCGATCTCTCATTCATGTACCACATTATATGTATTATAACATTTATTAATTTACACAGCCTTTTAACATTATTTGTTTTTCTATTAAAAATATTAAATGTGATTCATTATTCCATCTTAATAAGAAAGTATTTTAGGTGTTTCATCAAATAACAGTTTTTTATTATAGGGGTAACTGCGCAAAAAACCTCCAACTTGTCAGTATTTTGTGATTAAAACCTCAATTCATTTTTTGTTGCATAGAATACCCCGAGCTAACTAAAAATCAGTAAATCAAGGTTTTATCAATGGGTGATCGGTTATAAATCTTGCGAGGACGGGTAAATAACCTACGTGGAATAAATTTTAATTGTTGAAACCGGTTGTCAAGTATTACACATCATTTAAACCTCCGTTGATCATTTTTTATTGTAATTTTTAAAGGGGATTACATCATCAACGAATGTTTAAATGATGTGTAATACTTGGCAACCGGATTTAATAATCAAAATTTATTTCACGTAGTTCATTTAACGGTCCACATAGGATTAATAACCGGTTTCAACCGGTTACCCATTGATAAAACCTTGATTTACTGATGTTTAGTTAGTTCGGAGTTTTCTATGCGAAAAATGGTTTAGGGTTTTTAATCATAAAAAACTGACAAGTTAATTGGAGGTTTTTTAAACAATTATCCCTTTATTATAATACATATTAATAAAATGTAATTCATCGTCTAGAAAGGTTCATATAAACTGGTCTAGCTAGTTGTCTCATTACTAACATAAAAATGTAAGTTGCTAACCATAGTCGAATGACATGATTATTGGATCTTCGTAAGTGATAAACGGATTTTAATTAGGCACAAGATTGCCATATAACTGTAGGGATATTGTGTCCGATACCAATTATAAAATATAAGAAATGTAGTACGAATTACAATTCAAGAAATGAAATTACAATACACGGAAATAAATAAAGTACGGAAATTAAAATTACAAATACAAGAAATAATAATACGGAAAGTAAATTACAATACGGAAAATAAAGGCTGAGTCTCGTGTTTGACACGATTCCCTTAAAACAGATTCGAAGTCTGTTTCCCAGGGTACAACAGCCAAAGCAGTGTGTACTGCCGGAGGTAACCAACTTGCCTGAAAGAACACGTGAATTCAAAGTGATCTTCGTTCTTGGAAGCAGCAACGTCTTGCCGTTAAAGTGTAAAAGCTTTCAAATATCTCAAGTGTTTCCAGAATTGTTTCAAGTCTTTCAAGTAGTTTGGTGTGTTGAATCTCCAATTATTTTATAGGAAATTGGAGTTGAAACAACAAAATTAATCATCTTTTTAATTACAAAAACCGTTTTGTAATATTCCATTATTACAAGGTTTATTGTCAATTAATGATGAGTAATTATGTGTTGAAACCAAATAGTAACAGCTCATTAAATCAGTCAGCCGCTGATTTAATTATCAATTCTGGTACGAAACCTGCTCGCCGGACAGCTTGGCCTCGGGTTGCTGATCAGGTTTGGCCGAACAGCTTGAGCCTCACGCTGCTGCTGACCAGCCTGGACCGCTACAGACCAGCTTTGGCCGAAACCTGATCACAGGTTGACCCGAACAGCTTAGAGCTGTTGACCAGCTTTCACGAAACCTGCTCTCACCCGGAGTAAAAAGGTTGTCTTCCTTCCTATGTGGGACTCTCTTCACCCACTTAGAAGAAGTTTCAATCATTCCAAACACCAATCTTTGAGCATCGATATCTCATTCATCTTAGCTCCGTTTTGGACGTTCTTTATATCGTTGGAATCCTCTCTTCAAGGAGAATACAAACCCACAAAATATTCATTATATATATCACAATTATATATAATTATATTTGGTCCAAAACCATGGAAAAACCACTTTTTTCTTTGAAAAATTTACACTTTTTTTCCAACAATAACTTAATTTTTTGTCAAAAACAAATAATCTCAAAGAGTTGAAAGCTGTCAGAGTACAATTAAAAACTACTTGTTTTAGAAAATGGTAAATCTCAACCGCTGTAAAAGATAAGAAATTAAGAATAGATATGGTAAATATTTAGAAAAGAATTAAGAAAAGGAAAAAAAAAAAAAAAAAAAAAAAAAGGGAGCGGAGAATCCGTGGAAACAGGCTAGCATAGCAATGTGTTATGTGTTGTGAGAGTGGTGGTGAAGTAATGGCTTGCCTTGCTTTTCTTCCAACCCCCCTCGAATCTCTCCTGCTTGCTATGTCTTTCTTTCTTCCTTACTCTCTGTCTTAATTAAGTCTTCTTGATCCATATAATTAATCATTTTATTTTATTCTTGACTAGTTTATGACCCACGTGTTACGTGGATATTTTTTATAAAAAAGTTTTATATGTAACATGATGTATGTATATTTTATTACATGAAATAAAATGTTATAAAATATGTCTTTTATTTGAATTGATTTTGAATCTTATTATATTAGACTTAAATTTAGAAAGATATAATTTTCATATTATTTGTTTTTCCTATAATATAATTGGTCATGTGTAAATTGTTGATTATGACATATGACATCACGAGAAATAAGTAAAGTTGTTCATTTGCTTTTATTTATTTATAAATAAGATTAAAACATGTAACATTTAATTTAAATTTTTCAAAATAAAAAAATTATTTTATAAATCAATTATATAATTCTAGATAGAACAATTTAGGTAAATTAGAGGTTAAAATAGGAAGTATTTAAAATCACTTAATTATATTAGTAATCTTTTAGTTTCTTTTTAAATCAATTGTATAAGTTAATTGAAAAGGTTCTATTTGGTAAAATGAACGGGAAAACAAATATTAGAAAAGCTGGGGGAATGACACGTGTCACAAATTATTTTACTTTATTAATATATATAGATATAGATTTATTTATGTTATATAAAATAACAATATACTATCTTATTTCTCTTTTTTAATGCCCTTAACCTTTTCTATAAACCATGTATCAACTCATTATACTTTTAAAATTCATTTTATGTATGTCACTTTTCGTCATTGATGATATTTTTAGTATCAAGTTCCAAATAATATTAAAAGATGACTTACATGCCATGATTTATTGATATATGGTAACACAAACGTCATGATCTGAAACATGAAAAATGTTGTTCCAAAATATCATAAATGACTAGCATGACTCGTGTATTTTAGGTGTCTTTTAGCTTTTACGGGATGTTTACATGACTGATGAGGTGCTCAAGACAAACTTACAAAAGGACTTTATACATTCTATAGATTTATATCTATATTTGGTCATAAGCAAATAAGAAATCAACTGTTCTTCTTATTTTTATTTGGGTCCTATAAAGTTTGGAGTTCTGAACAGTCGTCCCTCTGGCACACCTTCAAGATGGACCTCGATTTTGTGTCTAAATAATAATATAAAGGGTATAGTTATCATATATAAATTTTATTAAAGTCTAATTAACCTTTTTTAATTTGTTTAAAATATAAAAACATGATACTTGTTAAATCTCAAATAAAATTTTGGATGAAATAAATATTTTATAATCTAACATTTAGAATACCATCTTAATAATATAAAGTCATTGTTTTTATTTGAAGTTTTACTAGTTTTCGTTTTTATAAATAAAAGGCTAAGATAATGGTTAGAAAAATATAAGAAAGAAAATCCATCAAATCTCATAATGATAAAAAAGTGAATTTATACGGTGATTATCTCATGATAACAAGAATTAATTATATAAAAATATAACAAAATCTTGTTTTAATTTTTTAAAATAAATACCAGAAATTATGTTCGGTAGTACTATGCAAGGATATATTAAAGCATTCAAAACTTTCCGGTAAAAACAAGATCTGAGATTCTTTACCTTTTGGGGAGAAAAAATTAAAATTATAATCTTAAAATTTAAAAATTAACTTTTTAGGAACTTTCACAAAAATCCTCAAATAAATGCCATACATTATACATAGCGTCATGATATATGCATACATATGCAATCTATAAGCGCATAAAATCAATAGTGTAACTAGTATATCCATAAATGGATAATTGTGCAAAAAACTCATAACTTATCGGTTTTTTGTGATTAAAACACCAAATCATTTTTTCGTTATATAGAATACCCCGAACTAACTAAAAATCAGTAAATCAAGATTTTATCAATGGGTAATCGGGTGAAACCGGGTATTAATCTTACGTGGACTAAAATTTATGCCACGTAGTTTATTTACAGGTCCATGTAGGATTAATACCCGGTTTCAGCCGGTTACCCATTGATAAAACCTCGATTTACTGATTTTAGTTAGTTCGAGGTTTTTTATGCAACGAAAAATGGTTTGGAGTTCTAATCACAAAAAACTGACAAATTGAGAATTTTTTGTTATCCCATCTATGAAAGTTCGCTACTTAAAAAAAATTACGATACATAGCTACTTGATTTATGATTTTACGTAGTAAACAATTGATGTAAATTCTCATTGTAAATTAACGGTGTGTGTGTATATATGTATGTATGTATATGTATGTATGTATGTATGTATATATATATATATATATATATATATATATATATATATATATATATATATATATATATATATATATATATATATATATATATATAGGATTGGGTTCACATGAGAACCCATCTATTTCGTGAGAACGTGAGAACCACTCTAAAATTTGTGCATCCACTATATAAAATTGTGCATATAATACTAAAATTAAATGTTTTCGATAAATTTATGCATTTAATGTAAAAATTTATGCATCTCATGCAATAATTTATCCATTTTATGTACAAATTGTGCATTTAGACAAATTTGTGCATTTGATGTTCAAATTTGTGCATTTAGTTTATAATTTAATGAATGTAAGTTTTGAATGTAATTTTAGTGTTAGATTATGATATTTATTAATATTTAAGACTAATAATGATTTTAAGTAAAACCTTTAATTTTAAAATTTGTGCATTTGATATACAAATTTGTGCATTTTGGAGTGGTTCTCACGTTCTCACGGTAACAAGGGTTCTTACCGGAACCCAACCCTATGTGTATATATATATATAGAGGTGGGTTCAATGGAGAACCTCCATACATCGAAGAACCTTGAAGAACCTTCATGCACCACCACAAATGCATCACAATTCCCCCGTATTGCATCATTATTTCCACGTGATGCATCAAAATCTCGCATGATGCATCGATTTTTACGTTATTTCCACGTTATGTATCAAATTCCAGCGTGATGCATCAATTTCTACGTGATGCATTTCAGTTTTTCTAGCGATGCATTGTGGTTCTCCAAGGTTCTTCGATGCATAAGGTTTTCCATTGAACCCACCCCTATATATATATATATATATATATATATATATATATATATATATATATATATATATATATATATATATATATATAAGTGAGCATCACTTATTTTGCAGCGCATCAGAATATACCACTCTTAAAAATAATTTTTATAATTTTTTTCATAAACATGTTTTGATTCACATTATAAAAATGATATATGAATTTCACAAACATTTGTACATTCTAAGTCAATGAAATCATACATCACATAAATGTACGTTCACATATATACAAATTTATGTAAGTGTACGTTTACATCATTTTTTGAAAATATTATGAGATGTGAATGTATATGAAATTTGCATAGTATCTTTATAATGTTACTTAAAACATGTTTATAAAAAAATTAATTTTTTTTTCAAATGTAGTACCTTCTAGTGCACTGCATAATGAGTAGTACTCACTCAAACCATATTTTATATACATACTATATTGAAACTTATAAACAATGTACTTGAATAAATTTTATCATACCGGTTGTGCTTGATTTCTTCTTAAATCGGTGCATCCTGTTGGAAAAAAGTGTAAATTTTTCAAAGAAAAAAGTGGTTTTTCCATGGTTTTGGACCAAATATAATTATATATAATTGTGATATATATAATGAATATTTTGTGGGTTTGTATTCTCCTTGAAGAGAGGATTCCAACGATATAAAGAACGTCCAAAACGGAGCTAAGATGAATGAGATATCGATGCTCAAAGATTGGTGTTTGGAATGATTGAAACTTCTTCTAAGTGGGTGAAGAGAGTCCCACATAGGAAGGAAGATGAAACCAAAGTGGGTTTATAAGGAGGAGTGTTCAAAGCTATGACAAGATTGTTTGTGGTTTTACTCCAATGCCCACCTGCGGACATGAATGCAGCTCCGAAAATCAGGGCTCGTGCGAGACAACCTTTTTACTCCGGGTGAGAGCAGGTTTCGTGAAAGCTGGTCAACAGCTCTAAGCTGTTCGGGTCAACCTGTGAGCAGGTTTCGGCCAAAGCTGGTCTGTAGCGGTCCAGGCTAGTCAGCAGCAGCGTGAGGCTCAAGCTGTTCGGCCAAACCTGATCAGCAACCCGAGGCCAAGCTGTCCGGCGAGCAGGTTTCGTACCAGAATTGATAATTAAATCAGCGGCTGACTGATTTAATGAGCTGTTACTATTTGGTTTCAACACATAATTACTCATCATTAATTGACAATAAACCTTGTAATAATGGAATATTACAAAACGGTTTTTGTAATTAAAAAGATGATTAATTTTGTTGTTTCAACTCCAATTTCCTATAAAATAATTGGAGATTCAACACACCAAACCACTTGAAAGACTTGAAACATTTCTGGAAACACTTGAGATATTTGAAAGGTTTTACACTTTAACGGCGAGACGTTGCTGCTTCCAAGAACGAAGATCACGTTAAATTCACGTGTTTTTTTTCGGGCAAGTTGGTTACCTCCGGCAGTACACGCTGCTTTGGCTGTTGTACCCTGGGAAACAGACTTCGAATCTGTTTTAAGGGAATCGTGTCTAACACGAGACTCAGCCTTCTTTTCTGTATTGTAATTTATTTTCAGTACCGTTATTTACTTTACTTGTAACTTTATTTTTCGTATTTCGTTTATTTCTGTGTATTGTAATTTCATTTCTTGAATTGTAATTCGTAATATATTTCTTATATTTTATAATTGGTATCGGGTACAATATCCCTACAATCTTAAAACAGATTTTACAACCACGATACCGGTTATAAAATTTAGGAATTTTAGAGAAATTGTTTCTTCGATTCAAACAAGTTTTGTCTCGAAGTAAAAGTCTCTATTACATTATTGTTTCGATTCAAACGAGTTTTGTCTCGAAGCAATTGTGTTTCCATTTCATTTAATTAATTCTGTTTCGTTACAAACAAGTTTTGGTTTCGAGACGGATTTAATTTTTGCAACAGCCTTGATTAAGTGTTTAATTTGAACGGCAGATTCGATTATTCACTTTTGGTTTCTTAAACATTGAACGGATGATTCAATTTTAACTTTTAATATAAAATTTGTTACTATTCTCGTTCGGGTTACAAGTGTTTGAATGAACGGTTGATTCATTCTTCACTTTGGTGTTATCACTTTGGTGTTAAATTGAACGGCAGATTCAATTTTAGTGATAAAATCGGTTATAATAAAAAGGATTTAATTTTGTTATAAAGTGATTAAATTGAACGGTTGATTCAAGTTTTGTCAATTGAAGTATTTGACATTGTTTATAATAAAAGATTTAATTTTATTATAAACTGATTAAATTGAACGGTTGATTCATTTTTTCACTTTGATGTTATCACTTTGGTGTTAAATTGAACGGCAGATTCAATTTTCAATTTTAGTGATAAAGTTGGTTATAATAAAAGATTTATTTTGTTTCAAAGTGATTAAATTGAACGGTTGATTCAAGTTTGATCAATTAAAGGATTTGACTTTGTTTATAATAAAAGTGTAATTTTATTATAAAGTGGAAAATTTTCTTTATTTAAAATTATAAAGAGTTTATTTTCTTTAGACGTTAAAGAAAAATGGAAGTGTTAGATGGAATTGTGTCACGGCCGATGATTTCAATTTTAACATCTATTGCTAAACCATCGATTAAGAAGATGGTTAATTTGATTGGAGGTCAAAATGAGAATAATTTTGCCAATCATAGTGAGAAATCAGAATTGCTTTCTGATTTAGATCTTGAACCATGCGTGGTTCTTGAAGGCAACGGTGAAGTTGCAAGTGTGATGAATGTGAATATCACCGCTATGGTTTCTGATGTAGAATTGGTAAAATCTGAACCGAATGAATGGTGGATTGACACTGGTTCTACCCGACATGTGTGTTCGGAGAAAAGTTTGTTTACTACTTTGAAAGTAGTTAATGGAAAAAAGATCTTCATGGGAAACTTTGATACGGTTGATGTCAAAGGTGAAGGTGATGTGATCTTGAAGATGACATCCGGGAAAGATCTTAAGTTGACAAATGTTTTGTATGTACCGGAAATTCGAAAGAATGTGGTTTCCGGATGGCTGTTAAACAAGTTTGGATTTAAAATGGTTTTTGAATCTAATAAATTTGTTTTGACCAAGAATGGTCATTTTGTTGGAGAAGGTTTTGCTTTGAATGGAATGTTCAAAATAAATTTGATGATTTTGAAAAACAATTTTAATAAAACGACTAGAAATTCGGTTTATTTGACAGAGTCTTCTAACGTATGGCATGGTCGTCTTGGACATGTCAATTTTAATTCTTTACGTCGTTTAATCAAGTTAAATTGCATTCCATCTTTTCATATTGATTCAAATTATAAATGCCAAACTTGTGTTGAAGCCAAACTTACAAGATCGTCTTTCCAATCGGTTGAAAGAATAACCGAACCACTTGATATGATTCACACGGATGTGTGTGATTTAAAATCCATTCCTACGAGAGGTGGTAATAAGTACTTCATCACGTTTATTGATGATTGTACTAGATATTGCTATGTTTACTTGATGAAAAGTAAAGATGAAGCAATCGAGAAGTTTGTTTTATACAAACAAGAGGTTGAGAACCAACTCAACAAAAAGATTAAGGTTGTAAGAAGTGATCGAGGTGGTGAATATGTGTCACCGTTTGCGGATTTATGTGCTCAACATGGAATTCGACACGAATTCACCGCTCCTTACTCACCTCAACAAAATGGTATTGCGGAAAGAAAAAACCGGACATTGAAAGAAATGGTGAATGCCATGTTAATAAGTTCGGGAATGAGCCAAGAAATGTGGGGGGAAGCTATCCTCTCGGCTACTTATCTTTTGAATAAGATACCCCGCAAGAAAATGGATAAAACACCGTATGAGCTTTGGATGGGAAGAGAGCCATCCTATAAGTACTTACGAGTGTGGGGGTGCCTAGCAAAGGTTGTTGTACCGGCACCTAAGGCTCAAAAGATAGGACCTAAAACGGTTGATTGCATATTTATTGGTTATGCACATCATAGTAGTGCCTATCGGTTTCTTGTGTATGATTCTAAAAATCCAGAAATTCACAAGAATACCATCATGGAATCAAGGAATGCATCCTTCTTTGAGAATATATTTCCTTGTTTACAAAAGGATCGTGCTAGTTCGTCTAAATCAATTGACGAAAATGTCCAAGATGAGACATTAGAACAACCTGAAAGAGAAGAGGTTGAGCCTAGAAGAAGTAAAAGGAAAAGGGTTGAAAAATCATATGGAGATGATTTTGTCACTTACATGGTTGAAAGTGAACCCAAAACTTACCGAGAAGCGGTAACTTCTTCTGAAGGACCTCAATGGAAAGAAGCCATCAAGAGTGAAATTGAGTCAATTTTACAAAATCATACTTGGGAACTAGTGGACCTTCCTGAAGGTTGTAAACCACTAGGTTACCGATGGCTTTTTAAGAGGAAAATGAAACCTGATGGTTCCATTGATAAATATAAAGCACGGTTGGTAATCAAAGGTTACAAACAAAAGGAGGGTGTTGATTACTTTGATACATATTCGCCGGTGACGCGAATAACATCCATTAGATTGGTGCTTGCGATTGCCGCAATAAGAAATCTAGAAGTGCACCAAATGGATGTGAAGACGGCTTTTCTAAACGGTGATTTAGAAGAGGAGATCTACATGGAGCAACCCGAGGGTTTTAGTGCTCCCGGATGTGGAAAGAAAGTTTGTAGGCTTGTTAAGTCATTATATGGCTTGAAGCAAGCTCCCAAACAATGGCATCAAAAGTTTGACCACGTCATGCTAGAATGTGGATTCAAAATTAATGAGTGCGACAAGTGTGTATATACGAAAGATACAAAACATGGATATGTCATTCTTTGTTTATACGTAGACGATATGCTTATCGTTGGTAGTAACGAAAGAATGATTAATTCAACGAAAGAGATGTTGAAATCCAAATTTGACATGAAAGACATGGGTTTAGCGGAAGTGATTCTTGGTATTAAAATCACACGAACCCTAGATAGTCTTGTGTTAAGTCAAACTCATTATGTGGATAAAATTCTTGAGAAATTTAGTAATGGTGATTCTAGTATAGCTAGAACTCCAATTGACACTAGTCAACATCTATCGAAAAATAGAGGTGAAAGTGTTAATCAACTAGAATACTCAAGAATTATAGGCAGTCTAATGTATCTAATGTCTTGTACCAGACCGGACATAGCATATGCTGTAAGCAGACTAAGTAGGTACACGAGTAATCCGAGTCGGATTCATTGGAAAAGTGTGATACGAGTACTTCGGTATTTGAGATATACTCGAGAGTACGGACTGCGTTATGAGAGATATCCAGCTGTGATAGAAGGATACAGCGATGCGAATTGGATATCCGATATAAAAGATTCTAGATCTACAAGTGGATATGTATTTACACTTGGTGGTGCTGCTATTTCTTGGAAGTCTTCCAAGCAAACAGTGATAGCTAGATCTACGATGGAATCTGAATTCATCGCATTAGATAAATGTGGTGAAGAAGCCGAATGGTTACGTCAATTTATTGAAGACATACCAAAGTGGCCGAAACCCGTTTCAGCCGTTACTATACATTGTGATAGCCAATCAGCGATTGGTAGAGCGCATAGCATAATGTATAATGGTAAGTCAAGACATATTAGACGTCGGCATAATTCGATACGACAACTACTCTCAACAGGTGTTATCACTATTGACTATGTGAAGTCAAAAGATAACATTGCGGATCCGCTTACGAAAGGCCTAAATAGAGAGTTAGTTTTGAAGTCGTCAAAAGGAATGGGACTAAAGCCCATGAATGAATAAATTCATACGAAGGAAAACCTTACCTTGTTGACTGGAGATCCCAAGATCTTGGTTCAAAAGGACAACCTATTTGTATGAATAAAGTGTGGTCACTGTGGGGGGTTGTGAAAAACTCCTAGTCCATTCCTATATGATTTCTAGAAGAAAATCATTTTAGTGACAATGAGGTTAAGCATTTTATAATGATTCGGTCGAAATCAATTATGCTTTTAATGATTCGGGAGAAATCACCTATGTGAGAGAGAAGTGGGGTCGCTTCGAGTGGAATTGTAGGGGCACAATTCTTAGTAGCTCTCGCAGAACCAGGCTAGTGTTCCATGACCATAACGGACACGACTATGAGGAGTTAACCTTGTTAGGGAGATTCTTGTGTGAAGTGTATTGTCGTCTTCACAAATGGCAGCTCAGTTCAAAGACATCGAGTTCTACTGACGGCTAGAAGGCTAAGTGCATTTCATAAGGGAAGGTTCAAAGGTTTACACCTACCTATCCTATGCAAGATTTCAACCATTGAAAATTCATTGGAATTTTATGTGTCTTCGATCAATCTCATACATGTGGGGGATGATTGGAATGTGTTTTCGATCGATCTCTCATTCATGTGGGGGATTGTTGGAAAAAAGTGTAAATTTTTCAAAGAAAAAAGTGGTTTTTCCATGGTTTTGGACCAAATATAATTATATATAATTGTGATATATATAATGAATATTTTGTGGGTTTGTATTCTCCTTGAAGAGAGGATTCCAACGATATAAAGAACGTCCAAAACGGAGCTAAGATGAATGAGATATCGATGCTCAAAGATTGGTGTTTGGAATGATTGAAACTTCTTCTAAGTGGGTGAAGAGAGTCCCACATAGGAAGGAAGATGAAACCAAAGTGGGTTTATAAGGAGGAGTGTTCAAAGCTATGACAAGATTGTTTGTGGTTTTACTCCAATGCCCACCTGCGGACATGAATGCAGCTCCGAAAATCAGGGCTCGTGCGAGACAACCTTTTTACTCCGGGTGAGAGCAGGTTTCGTGAAAGCTGGTCAACAGCTCTAAGCTGTTCGGGTCAACCTGTGAGCAGGTTTCGGCCAAAGCTGGTCTGTAGCGGTCCAGGCTGGTCAGCAGCAGCGTGAGGCTCAAGCTGTTCGGCCAAACCTGATCAGCAACCCGAGGCCAAGCTGTCCGGCGAGCAGGTTTCGTACCAGAATTGATAATTAAATCAGCGGCTGACTGATTTAATGAGCTGTTACTATTTGGTTTCAACACATAATTACTCATCATTAATTGACAATAAACCTTGTAATAATGGAATATTACAAAACGGTTTTTGTAATTAAAAAGATGATTAATTTTGTTGTTTCAACTCCAATTTCCTATAAAATAATTGGAGATTCAACACACCAAACCACTTGAAAGACTTGAAACATTTCTGGAAACACTTGAGATATTTGAAAGGTTTTACACTTTAACGGCGAGACGTTGCTGCTTCCAAGAACGAAGATCACGTTAAATTCACGTGTTTTTTTTCGGGCAAGTTGGTTACCTCCGGCAGTACACGCTGCTTTGGCTGTTGTACCCTGGGAAACAGACTTCGAATCTGTTTTAAGGGAATCGTGTCTAACACGAGACTCAGCCTTCTTTTCTGTATTGTAATTTATTTTCAGTACCGTTATTTACTTTACTTGTAACTTTATTTTTCGTATTTCGTTTATTTCTGTGTATTGTAATTTCATTTCTTGAATTGTAATTCGTAATATATTTCTTATATTTTATAATTGGTATCGGGTACAATATCCCTACACATCCTTCCTCTATAACCATCGATTTACACTTACATGCTATAAAAACCACCGGTTCCTCCATCCGTTATCAACGAATGCTTTCTATATCCCTTCTTATTCTTGTTTTTTTTTTTTTTTAATAATTCATACTCGATCATCATTACCTCATCTCTCATGTTTGTGTGTGTTTTATCTGCAAGCCAAGCTTGTTTGATTTTTAAGGATCAGATAAGAGATGCACTATGGTTTTTTTTTTTTTTTTTTTTTTTTAATTGTTATAGTGACATTTGATCTTAGCAATAGTGTTAGCTTTTGACTTCGATCCTTGCAAATTAAGGTTTAGTTTTGAATTTAAATTAGGGTTTTTATAAGATAATTTTGTTTATAAATTTTTATAAACATCAATGTTTTATTTTCAACATTAGTTTGTATTTTTCGAGACCAATCAAGTTAATGTATGTGTGCTTGGATTTATGAATGTGATATATTTTAAAATAATTAAATAAAGTTTCATGAAGAAAAATGAGGTTGAAGATGATCATGTATGTACGTCAATTTTTATGGACTTATAATATATAAAGGATGTTAAATTTAAGGAATGAAAATTATGCCACAAAAATAGAAACAAACTATATGTGTGTGTAAGAAAAAAATCATGTATATCACAATAAAACTAAAATACATGTACTACATATATAAGAAAAGAATCATGTATCATATCGATACACTTTTCAAAATGTATTGATGTAATATATGAAATCTTTTTACATATATGGTAAATGTACTTTTAGTTTTCAGTTCTAAAGTGATACATTAAATGTATCAAATTATAACTCAATACAAGAAAAATAAAGTATATGTATCATATCGATACATTTAAAAAATACGTTGGTATTGGATCACCTTAACCAATTTTATATCTTTAGTTACATTGTGTTCGAATAGTTGTCCTCAAATTAAATGATCAAAGAGTAATTAATGATATAGATATTTTATTCATGTGTCTTATATTCGATCTAATTAACTCAATACTTGACATATGGAATATAGATTTCTTACCACTTTGATTTCATCACTTGCCATAATTGTAATTTAAATTTAAATTTACATAAATTAATTAATTACTGATACAAATCATTTATGTTAATTGAAAAAATAAAAACCAAAAAACAAATCCATGTGAAAAAATTTCAACTTGAATTCTAATTAATTTCTGTTTCTAAAAATAAACAAATCCATGTTTTAAAAAAGAGAATATTAGTGGACTAATTGATGGACAGTTGCTATATATCATACCTATCCTCCGTCGTCCGCATTCTTCTTAAAACTCCTAAACCCGCCACCCCTCTCCGCCCTGATATTTCTCCTCCACCCACCTAACCGGCCAACCCTATATATAACTTTTCTTATTAATTCTCCATCATTCTTCAATCTTTTTTTTTTTTTTTTCCTTTGTGGGGCTAGCTGCAGGATCACTACTACTACAATTCAATTCAATTCAATTCAATTCTTTCGATCAACCCATGAATCCTGCACTTCCACAACTAACCACCGCCACCCCAGGTGGTGGTGCTGCGTTTGATCATGATCCTGCCGCCACCACAACCACCATCGTCAAAGGAAAACGTACAAAGCGTCAAAGGCCCACAATCCTAACTCAATCTTCCACCTCCTACAATGCTTCTCCGGCCTCTTCTTCTGATTTTCCGGCGGCTAGCACCACCACGGAAGATGAAGACACCGCCAAGTGCCTCATTCTTCTCTCCAAAGGTCATAATTCGTCTTCCATGAACGTTATTAATAATTATCACGACCAAGTATCGCCCAAGTTTAACAGCAAAAGATACATACAAATGTCGACCGACGACGTCGATGGGTTGACCGGGATTTATGTTTATGAGTGCAAGACGTGTAGCCGGACGTTTCCGTCGTTTCAAGCTCTCGGAGGACATAGAGCGAGTCACAAAAAACCAAGAATCAACGAATTAGATCATAAACGAAAACCTCCACCGTACACGGCGTTTTCTGACGACGAGGAATTCCCGTCCAGGAAGAATAATTCTTCGTCTTCCTCCTCTCTTTCGCTGCAATTAAACCACCGGGTAATTTCTTCACCGGGAAATTCTAAGAGATCGTCGGTTAAGCTTCACGAATGTTCTATCTGTGGCACGGAATTTAATTCCGGACAAGCTTTGGGCGGTCACATGAGGCGTCACCGCGTGCCTAACACCACCACCATCACCTCCTCCGCTGCTGCCGTCACTGCCACCAACACCACCTTGTCTTTGATTCCTTACAGCCCGGTTGCAACCATGGTGACCGATGATCAAGAAAATCAAAAGTCGAGAATTGATGGTTTGTGTTTGGATTTGGATCTCAACCTTCCGGCACCACCGGAGACTGCCGTGGCTGCGTCCAATCAAGATCAACCTCGGGAATCCAGCTTCAAATTCACGGCCAATCAGAACAAACAACAACCAGCCGTTCATTTATCTCCCGCCCCAACATTGGTGGATTGTCACTACTAATGAAACAAATTAAGGTGCAAATATCACACATTTAATTCTTTTAATTTCTTTATATATTTTTTATTTAATCAATTAATTACACCATTAAATTTGTGAAGGTAAGATGTGAAATTGTTCATCATACCCACAATTTACTAATTCTTTTTTTCAATTATAAATATAGATTCTTTGGATTATTTGATCAAAAATGTTGATAAATTTGTAATTCTTTTAGCAAATTAACAATGACATTATTTCTTTTTTAGTTTTTAATTTGGGCATTTGGATTAGTGAAAAAGTGGCATTCTTTTCTTGTTCCTCTATTGGATTTCTCTTGTTTTTCAAGTTTTTGTGAAAGCAAGGTTGGCAAGGTATTGTCATTACCATCCTAGCTAGCTAGCTAATTAAAAAGTCAAAAGGGATTTTGTTCCTAAATTAATATATTATTATGCCATTAAATTCAGAATTAATCTAACTCTTTCAAAACTTAAATGGGTAAAATTATTTGTTTAATTGATAAAGAAAAATGATTATTTATATTTTGTTGTGTCTATTCGTACCACAATAATACACATTCATTACATATGGTAAACGTCAAAAACACACTCGCTAATCCAAAATACCACCTAATTGAGTGAGTAATAACAGTATCATCAAGAAAATATCTTAATTGCCCATTAAAGTCTTTAACCAGATATATATTTTACATCAAATCCATAAGGTTTTATTAAGTATGACGAGTTTAATATCGTTTAAGTTTGTACTAAATCGAAGAAAATAGAATTGTTAAAGAGTTAAAATGTGAAATGGAACTAGCTATTTTATAGTTTTAAGAAAATTGAACTTAGAAATCTGAAACATATTAAGCGTAGGAACTATCTAGCTAGAAGTACGAAAATTAATCATAATGTGATCTAAGTGCACGTGCAAATCATGTGATTTCTTAGTGTCATGGTGTGATAAATGGATAATAATCATACATCTTCAATAAGCACACCACCAGCCACCATGTTTATGATAATCATGCATTTGATGAAATTAATAACAATCATTTATTCATATATTTATAACTATACAATGCTAAATTTCTAATAACTAATTATATTAATTACGTTAAATTACATCAATTTGATGAATTGATCGCCTGTTTTAGGCTGGGTTTGTGCTCGATAGATCGGATTTGCTTGTTTTGGTGTAAATCTTGAAAAGCTTTATCTCGTGCTTGGATTGTATAAACGTGTTGCTTATTACCGAATACGAATCGTACAGAATTAAATATAAACCTTTCAAATGACTCTATAAACAACGTAACATCGAAGTAATTATCTTGAAAATATGATTCAACAAATTCGAAGGCCGTATCATATATAGTTTAACCTTAATTAAACCCGATATATGATGCACTAATCTGTTATCATTTGTAGCGCTTGCATCCATCGATCACTTGAGTTTAATTCAGCACAAAGGTGAAGATCAAGGGAATAATATAAAACCTAGAGCCATAAATTAAAAAAAAAAAACATATATATGTTAGGAAAAGTTAAGCTATATACACACAGATTTTATCATAAAAGTAAACAAGAGTACAATACTATAATTACCAGTTCATCGGTAGCGTTGTCGCACGAGAAGGCTTTGGTGGCACCGTTGGAGGCGATGGAGGAATAACGGATCCTAAAAGTCCAAAAAAGTAATCGTTGATCGTCGATCTAACCATGATTTTTCAAAAGGAAACTAAAACCAAATACGAAGGATCAGATGACAAACCACAAAACAGAAGGTTGGACGGTGGTTGTCGTTCTGTAGCAGGATTCGGATCAGGATCGTAGACTCTAATATAAAGTTCTTGGCCTAAGTACCAATGCTTCAACACCTGCGAACGTAAGTTCCACATTCCAGGGTTGTCCAAGTATACATAAACTGCGGTCCATCCACCCGGATAAACCTGAACCGTTGAACGAACAACTGGATCGTAGAGATTATACGTGGATCTCATGTTAGGAGTCCACTCTCCAACTCCAAACCTAGAATGCATTAATCAAGTTTTAATCATATATATAGATTTACTCTTAGACCTTTTAGCGACGACTTTTTTCGTCGCAAATTGCTGTTTTTCTTGTAGTGTATAGAGAGATGTGTAGATGATTCTATAATTATTACCCCACAACATAGAACCCAAAACCATCCAGATGCCATGTATCAATCACTCGTAAATTGTTGTCGAAAACAATTTCAAGCCATTCGTTGTGAGTCCCCGAAACGACAAAAGTAGCATCAATAGCAATGGGGTTAGATGAATTAGCCGGGTACGCATCAAGTTGGTAAGTGCCCGTGCCGTTCTGGTAGTAATCAGATAGTTTTAACGCGGTGTTGGGAACACGATATGACACGTTGTTAACGGTGTAACGAGCGTAACGATTGATTTCAGATAACGAGCCTTGGAGAATAAACGATTGAGATAACGTAACATTCGACACGTTAAATGTTCCTTGTGGGTTTGGCCTTGCTGCCCCTGCAGTTAGGTTCCACCTATATGTATACAAATACAATGCTATTTCAAGTAAGTTTGAAAAGGATACTAATTAACGACATTTCACATAATATATTCTAAGGCCTTGTTTGTTTACCTGTTAATGGAATCATTAAGAGTTCATTTTACCTTTGAATGACTTCTTACTAATTTCATTAAGAAAGTAAACAAACAACCCTTAAGTTACCTGATTGATCTTGCTTGAGTGATTGAAAAGTTAAGATCAAATGGATCAGGCCCAATAGGTAATGGGCCTTGGACAGATGTGGTGGATTCGTGGTAATGTAACACTCCAACCCCAACAAGGTTGCTAGACTCGGGTGTGTCAACCATTTTAGGACTCGCCACCATGTAATAATCGGCTTCGGCTTGGTTTGCTGTTACTAAAACCGAGTAAGACTGGCCCACGTGTATATCGAGCGAATCTAACGTTATTTGGCTCGTATACGAACCCTCTGTCTCAACTAGTAGCATTTGATGGTTTTGAATCCTGAAATTGATGCTCAATTCCGTTCCAACATTTGATATCCTTATTAAATAAGTTTCACCTGTATAATCACCAAATTATAATAATAATAAATCATTTTAAGACTGTATAACTAAGGGATTGTTTGTTTACTTCTTAATGGAATCATTAAGAAGTCATTCAAAGGTAAAATGACCTCTTACTGATTTCATTAAGAGGTAAACAAACATGGCATAAATCTCTTTTATTGACTTACCTTCTTCAACAACAATGGTTAGATTTGTCTGTGGGTAACGGCTATGTCCGTTCATGAGCATTGAGCTCGGCCGTCGGTTGAGAACTGACTTGTTCAAAAACGATCTAATGTCCTGAAAAAAAAAATTGAAATCTAAGCAAATACTAATAGTTGGTATTTAGAAAAATGATTTAAATTTTAAAACATCTTGTTCCAAAACGGTCGAATTAACATAACGCTGGTGTGATTTTTTACCTTAAAACTCTCGTAATACCAATCTCCGATAAGAAGGTCGAACTCGGCATGTGGTTTAGGAAATGGAATCGGGATCACGACCCGATTATTGACTCGGATAGGTCCAAAAGCTCCACCAGCTTTTTGGAAGTTGATGGAGGGGAAGTAAGAGAAGGTGCCGATTTGGTCTTTTAGCATGAACACATAAGTCCAGTTTAAACCGGGTTGGATCGGGCAGTTGGTACCGGATACTCCGTCTTGCCATGAGTTCAGCCTTTGCTGTATACCATTCCTAATAATTCAATTACAAGTTTACAACCCATTTTACTACCCCGAATATCTTTATGGACCTATGTGACTAATAAAATACATAGAGCCCACAAAGGTTAATTTGAAACTACAGAAGGTGGGTGCCAAAGTTTTTTACTACCAACACTGTGTTCTTGAATAATAAAAAAAATAAGGAAAAAAGAAGAAAGCTGAAGAAAGATAGAGAAAATAGTACTTAACTGTGTTCTTGATATAAATTAATAGGAAGGAAAGGAAGAGAAATTAGCTTAAAAACTCTCTCCAAAATTGGAAAGAAAGAAACAAAGAATGGAACTTTTTATGTTCTCCAATCTATGATGAATTGAGTATCTTTCTGCTTCTTTCCACTCACTATGATTTATTCTTCTTCTTTCCATTAATATTACAATATCAGAGTGTAAGAATAATCGATACTCTTAAATATACAATTTTTTTTGCGTTATATATGAAATTGACCCAAAAATATTATATATGTGTTGAGCAAGCAAAAGAGGATATATACCAAGTAATCAGAAGAGGTTCGTCGATGTTGTTAAATACATTAACATGTATAATGTCATTCGTTGTCGCGTTAATAAGAGGGCCAGGAAACATCCCATTGATCGTTATGACCTATCGTCATAAAAATTGAAAAAAAGTCATATATATAGATCGAATCTATAAACTGAAAAATAAAGATGTAAAAAAAATCATCATACGGGTTGATCAGTTGAAACGGGTTTAATGGTGGTGTCAATCTTTACTTGCCACTCTAGAAAAATATCATCGGCATAAACCAACGCAAGTAACATTGCTGCATGAGTAACGAAAAAATGTAGCCATGAATGGGTACCAAAAAAAGCCATATCACAGGCAAGTGAAACTTGATTTTCAAACTACTATCATCATATAATAGTATAGTTTTCATATAATATGGACAAATAAAGGGAGATATGGTGAGAATTTCATAGTGTAGCATGACAACAAACTTGGGCTTTGGAGAAAACAATGGAAAGCAAGAACGCTTTGTCTTATAACTATCGTATGCTATCCATGCCGGTCTTTGACTAAGGTCATCACGGGCAATCATCTAGGACCCATTTTCAAAAAAATCTATTATATATACGTAGTTCTATTAACGGTTGAACAAGGTTATTGACATGCCAAAGTTTTTAGTTTATATTATATAATTATAAGTTTTTTTTGTTTTTTAATTATCATTTTTACTTGAATTTTACTTATTTGGAAAATACATATATATTTATAAGGGTCTTTTTTAAGTTTTTGTCTGGGACCCCGGAAATAGTTGGACCGGTCCTGAATCCTGATGCTATCGTTCTCCAAAACTTTGTTGGAGAATATTTTACAGGATATGTACTCTTAATAAAAACAGTATAACACTCGTTACATTATTTTTTTTAAAAAAAAAAGATAACATTGTTTGTTGTTTAAAATGATCTTAAATACAATAAATTTCCATTTTTTATTAAGATTTCTGTTAAAATTTGTACATCGGTTCCTTGAAAATTATTATAAGATATGTCATATATTTTTGGCTATAAAGTTTTCAATTTTCTTGATTAGGTGTTTGTTAAAACATATATTTTTTTTATTAAAAAAAACAATTTGTTGAATTTAAGAAAATGAATATTTTGATATTTGGATAACTTGTGATGTTGGGCCTTGGTGTCAACGTCAAGAGGTTTCTTGAACGATGGGCTATGAGTTTGCTTTCCTTGTACTCCAAAATGCTACTAATTAATATCAACTATATTCTCTCTATTTTACATCTTTCGTATCAAAACTCAGTAACATAACCTTAGTCATGGATTTCAGTCTTTATTATAAGAGGATGTTAATGCATTTTAATGTTTAACTTATTTCACAACATCACTACATAAATTAATCACCATGAATATTGTTTTTTGTATACACTGTGTATATTAATTTACTAACAAACTCTCTTTTGATCAATGTCTATAAAGCCTGTTCCAAAAACAATAAGAAGAAAGATGTTGTCATACACGTAACAAAATACGATTTAGTGATTTACTATGTAAACTTATATGACATGTTTGTGTGGATGTTTTATCTGAACCTTAATAATTGTTGTTTTAAATACAAATTTTTACTAATAAAACACTTTTACACGTGTGTTTTATATATCTAACGTTCTATAAAATCGACAATATTAATTGGTGAATCTATAATAGTTTTCTAGTAATACTTTTTCGAAAGTTTTTCACATTTTATTTCATCAAAATACAATTTTAAATTTTTAAAAATGAAATAATTCATAATTTAATTTTTATATCATTTAATTTACACTATAATGAATATACATTGTTATTAATTCGGATATCTAACTGACTTCTAACATACATATAAAAGTAAATGTGTCTTTTTTTTATTTATACAATTTATAGAATTCAATACACGGCTTTAAAAGTAGCTTACTATAAATTTATAATTGCGCAAAAAACCCACAATTTGTCAGTTTTTCGTGATTAAAAACTCAAACCATTTTTCATTACATAGAAAAACTAAAACTAATTAAATATCAGTAAATCAGTGTTTTATCAATGGGTAACCGGTTGAAACCGGTTATTAATCCTACGTAGACCGGTAAATAACCTACGTGGAATAAATTTTAATTGTTGAAACCGGTTGCCAAGTATTGCATATCACTTAAACCCCCGTTGATAATTTTTACTTGTAATTTTTAAAAGGATTATACCATCAACGGGGGTTTAAATGATTTGTAATACTTGGCAACCGGTTTTAACAATAAAAAATTATTCCACGCAGGTTATTTAGCGGTCCACGTAGGATTAATAACCGGTTACCAATTCATAAAAGATTGATTTATTAATTTTTAGTTAGTTCGGGGTTTTTTATGCATCGAAAAAATGATTTGGAGTTTTAATCACAAAAAACTGACACGTTTAGAGTTTTTTGCGCAGTTATCCCTACTATAAAATATCCACATCACACTATTTAACGAATCCTTATGGTAAGATAAATATTATTTTACATGTTTATTGCATTATTAATCAACCGATGGGTTGATTCGAAAAATATTTTTAAAATTATATTGTATTAAAATAATTATAAAAATTAGTAACAACAATTGTTTTTTATTTATTGAATTAATATTATAATATAAACTTGTTCACATTTATATTTTCATGCATTTTAACTTTAGAAAGTTTAAATTTCAAAGGTTGTTTTAAGTTGTAAAATGGCTTAAATATTAATTTTACTTTAAAAATAAAAAATAACAAGTAGACAAAATCATTGAAATGATGATATGTGTCAATTGAGTTTCTTAATTAGTATTAGTATATATAAAATAGATAAGTCTTATATAACAACGAGTTAATGAACACATGTGCGTTGCTTTGAGGTCTAAAATATTAATTACAAAAATAAATATAAAAACAAATAAATAAAAAATATTTTTCAAACAACAAAACACAATTGAACCAACATCGAAGAGTGAAATTGGAAAGCCGATATAGATTCAAAAAGCAAGACAAATGATACTGTTAGTCGGTTCTTATCGTTGGTTTTCTAGATTTTGCAATGCTAAAATTACAAACAATGTTTTATTAAATCGGATCAGAACCATAATTAATTAATTAAATATTCATAACCATAATTTGAAAATTGACATTGATTAGTTTTAATCGTCAATTTAATTTGTTTGTTTTACCATCAAATCAAAATAAATTTATAACGGTAATGTCTCTAATACATCTATTAGAGTTTGTCAACGTTATAATAGTAATGTTCATGGTTTATACATGATCATGTTTAATAAAAAAATCTAAATATTAAATAGTTACATTCTAATTATAAAACAATTTCATTAGAATTTTGAATTGTGAATTTGAATAATAAACTCTTTTTTATGCAACTAAACATAACATAATAGTTTTAAAAGACAACTCCAAACATAAGTATAACTAAAATCATAATTTTAAGTATGTAAAAAATGTTGTAATAATAAATATTAAAATAGGATTAAACGAAAAAAAATTTAAAATAAATGGGCTAAATAAAATATAACACTAAGATAATTGTGTATTATGAAAAATTTAAATTAAAAATTAAAAAAAACATCGAATACCATTTGATAAATGTATGTATATATAATATGCAGAATTTATATTGAATTTTATGAACTTTGTTTATTTATTTATTATTATTACTGGTTTATGAACTCTCGTTTTATGTGGATAACTTTTAATAAATAAATATGTAATAAAATTAAAACATATAAATATTAAATATTATTAAAAAGTATACAATAATAGTATTGTCATTTGTGAAAGTTATTATTTAATAGTAGTTGTTTTTCTAACAGTTTTTAAAATATTTTATTTCTAAATTTATATATATTTAATTGATATACTTCAAAATTTTAATTCTACATAAAACATACTGTTTATACTTTATTACAATAAATAAAACGTTATGAAATATGATTTTGTTAATATTGTATTATATCTACTTTTTACTTATTTAATATTATATGTATAATTTTTATTTATTTTTAATATATTTTAATAAATTTATAAACACAAAATATTCTTTTTAGTTAGACATATAGATAAGTATATATAAGATGTAATTTCAAGGTAATTGTATTATATTCATAATAATAACAATAAATAATAATAAATGTAATGAATATTGAATAATGATAAATGTTATATAGAGTTATGATTTATTAATGTTTATAGGTTTTTAAAAATAAATTATATTTATATTTTATTTTATGCTTGTAATTATCTTTTCAGATAAAACGTGAAGGCGACATGTGTCATTTATTTATTCTCATTATTATATAGATGTATAAAACTAATTAATAAGTCTCATTTATAATAAAAGAAATAGATAATTACATAAAAGACATGAAGTATGCATTCTCTTTATTAAGTTCTTTAACCATTTACTTTGTTTAATAAACTCTCAACTTAAAAAAAAAACTAACGAGTTGTGATTTATTACCGGTTTAATTGGTTGCTTTTTTGAAAAAAAAATCATAACCATCTTTTAATTGACGTTACATTCTAAGTGCATAAAATCATGCATCACGTATATGTGCATTCATATGTGTTTAAATTTATGTAAGTGTACGTTTACATCAATTTTTAGGAAGTTAGAATATGTGAATTATGTGAAGTTTACATATCATTTTTATAATAATAATTAAAACATGCTTATGAAAAAAAAATTAAAAAGTTTTTTAAAAACGGTACCTCTTTGACGCGCTGTCGGATTAAATGGTAATACACAACTGATAAAACAAAATATTCAGGGACTTAATCGCTAAGATATGAAAAGATTATACGTTTTTTACAATATTAATCATATAAAAAAAACTAAAGTACTTGTTTGGTAGTCAGTCAAACAGGTCAAATATACACTTTTGAATAAGACAAAAATATATTAAGAACTTAAACAATAAAAAAAATTCGGGACTTAATTATTAAAATAAAGAAAATTGATGGAGTATTTTCGATATTAACCTTATGTTTTTATTAAATCTCTCCATCAAAATTTTTATATTAAACACCACATGACTTGCATGCAATTTCAATAATAACTTTTCCTTGTATGCTATTATGTTATCACGTTTTTTTGGTTCACATATTTAATGAATGTCTGTTAATATATTTTTTTAATATTCACTAATTTATTTTTTATCAAAAAAAATTATTTGAAGTATGATTTTTAAATTTCAAATTTTAAAGCATTATTGTTTAAAATTTAAATTAGTGTAAACCATTTTACTTGAAATTCCTTACATGTTTAATGAGTTCATTTATATATTTGTGATACAAAAATAAATTAATCAATATCAATATATAAAATGTTTGGACACAAGCTCGTTAAATATGTAAGTTGGTTTTTATATGTTTAATGAAAAATACTTGAAATTCCTTATTGTAATTATGTTTAATGAAAAATATCAACATAAAAAATACTTGAAATTCCTTACATGTTTAATGATTTCATTTCGTAACTTTAGTTTTTAGTTTCGTAAGTTTTAATTTTCTTTATCTAATAGTTTAAGTTGGTTTATATAAAATTAAATATTTAAGTTTTAAATATTAGTTATAAGGGAATTTCATTTTTTTAATAAAAAGTTAAGAAAGATAGGAAATTAAGAATGGTGAGTATTTACAATGTTTTAGAATAAGTATTGTGATGTTCGATTGTTCGTGCGTTGCTACGAGATATAAACTATGTATTTTTTAATTAATAAATTAGTAAAAAAGTATCAAAAGTATCAGAAATTACAATAAACTAAATTAATAGTAACTAAATATAGTAAATTGTTAATAAAATAAAAATCAAAAAAATCAAAAACTAATACCATATAGTTTCTAATAACTATGTTTTTAAAAAACTATTAAACAATATATTTAGTATTTAAAAATAATCTTTAACTAAAATAACAATGTTTAATAAGTTTTTATAAACAAAATAATACATTGATTAATATTTATAATTGAGCAAGTATTAGTTAATTAATATATAAAACTAAAACTGTCTTTTAGTGAAATCACGTAAAGACAAAAAAAAAACAAAAACAAAATAGTAAAATATATTATTAGCTATTCAAACACGATATTATATATGGAAAATAGAAGCTGCATAAAGATTGAGATTGAAGGATTGGATCATCATTCGGTTAAAAAATGAGTACATGCAGTTTTGTTATTGGGAGGTCTTTCATTCACACTATGTTAGACGGTTCCTATGTAATTTTTTCATCTTTAGGAGATTTCATGTGACATGTTATCTAATAAATCAATATTAAAGTAATTATGATAGACTAAAAAAATTAATATTATTTTGAAAAAATGATTAAAAGTAAATTCTGAATATGTACAAAGTATGATAGTTTAATTATCAAATGTATACAAAATATGATAGTTTAGTAGTCAAATGTGTACAAATATGATGATTTAGTGACAATATGTGTACAATTTTTAGTGGGTATCATGGATAAAAATAGTTTAGTGGCTAAATGCGTATGTAAAAAAACTTTAATGGCTAAATGTGTAAATGAAATAGTTTAGTAGTTAAATGAGACAAATCTGAAAGTTTGATGGTAAAAAAATTATCTTAAGCCTTAATAAATTAAAATTAATACATTTCCTCTAAAGTAAATTTTGTTGTCTATGGATAGATGTGTCTAAAGTCATTTCTATTTTATAAATTAACTAGTTTTATGTACCCACATATTACGTGGATAAATTTTAATAAATAATTTGTATATAAAGGTTATGTAAACAAAAAAATTAAAACATATAAATATTAAATGTAATTAAAAAATTCAATAATAGTATTGTATTTCATATTTGTCATAATTAATATTTAATTGTAGTTACTTTTTTAACAATTTTAAAATATATATTATTTTTAAATTTATATGTATTTAATCGTTATAATTTAAAGTTTTAATTTTACATAAAACTTAATGTTTATATATATTTTATTACAATAAATAAAATGTTATAAATATGATTTTATTGATATTGTATTATGTTTACGTTTTATTTATTTCTAATATTGTTTGTGATCTTTATTTATGTTTTAAATGTTTTAGAAATTTTATAACACATAATAGATTTTTTAATTAGACAAAATAAAGTGTGTTTATCTTTTCTAGATATTATTTAATAATATTGTATTTTCTTCATTTATAATAAAATCTTATTTATTTTAATATGTTGTTTGAAGTTTATAGATAAATTATATAATTTAAGGCTTTTTTTAAATTTAGATTTAAATTAGCTAAAAATTATCAAATTTCAAATAGATAATGATGATAAATAACATAATTAGATGATGTAAAATAGTGGATAAAATTAATTATTTATTAGTTTATAGATATTAGAAATAATAAATTGTATTTATCTTTTATTTTATTCTAAAAATTATAAATTGTATTTATCATTAGGTGCAACGTAGTCACGACATGGGGATTTTTTGTGTTCTTCTTTATTTTATATATATATATTAATAATAAACTTTTAAAACATAAAAATACAAATCAACTAAAAACTAAAACAAACAAAAAAAATGAATTTTAATTTGAAAAGAGCGTGAAAAGAACAACCAATTGCCAACCAAATATTATGACCAGATGACATAAACTATAAATCATGCACACAAACATTTATCATATATCTTAACTATTACAAATTTACAATAAATAAAATAAAAGTAACAATAAATATTCATATGGCAAAGCCAATACCCTTTAAAGAAATTTATGTTGGGGTTAATATTTAAAATAATAAACAAAAACTCATCTGAATCAAACATTATATTAAATCGAATATAAAAAACTAAACTTTTAACTGTGACAAAGAAAAACACTTAGACAATGTAATAAACTAAAGATTATATTATTGAAACAATTCTATAAAACTAAAATTATAATAAACTCAAAACTATAATAAGTTAATAACTACAAATAAATACATTTTTTAAGGGAAAATGACATCAAATAGCTCTGAACTTTCGACTTTGTACACATTTATGTAGTGAACTTTTTTTGTGCACATTTGGTAGTCAAAGTTTCAAAATTGTTCCAATTCGGTAGTTGGCGTACCTGTTAACCGGTTGCTTCCGGTTTCGATGCCTACGTGGGCAATTTTTTAATGACGTGACTACCCGTTTTTATATTATACCCGGTTTTATCAATGTGGCAACCCGTTTTTTAAAATCACCCGGTTTTCTTACCCGGTTATAAATCCGTTTCTTACAAGTTGGATCGATCGTATGAAAAACAAACCGGGTGGTTTTAAAAAACGGGTTGCCACATTGATAAAACCGGGTATAATATAAAAACGGGTAGCCACGTAATTAAAAATTTGTCCACATAGGCATCGAAACCGGAAGCAACCGGTTAACAGGTACGCCAACTACCAAATTTGAATAATTTTGAAACTTTTACTACCAAATGTGCACATAAAAAGTTCACTACATAAATGTGTACAAAGTCGAAAGTTCAGAACCATTTAATGTCATTTTCCCTTTTTTTAAATGTCAATTAATTAGTTTTTAAACAAATAAACTTAAATTATATAAATATTGCAATATGTAAACATTTCAATCATATATAATTCACATATAAGATAAAATCTACCATGGCACAAATTAGCATAACTCATCGACAAATTACAAAAGTTTCTTGTGATGCACATTAGCCTAATAAAAAATTAATAATACATACACTTCTCACTTTAGTGACTTTGGCAAACCTCATTTATAAATTGTATTTCATTGTTAATTTGAGATGAACAAATTAACAAAACTCACTTATGAATAGTATTTTGGACAAAAAATTATGTCTAATGTATGTTTTGGTGATGAAAACAGTAGGGATGACAAAAAAACCGAACCCGATGGGAAAAACCGAAAAACCGATCTAAACGGGGCGGGTTTTCCCGAACCCGATTAAGTTAAACGGGGGACGGGGCGGGTATGGTATTGCTAATACCCGCCCCGTATACCCGATTACATAACCCGTTTAAATCCCCGATTACTTATAATAGCAACATGTTATTTATATTGTATATATATTATATATAAAAGATGAATAATTTTATTTATTTTATATATTATACATAAAAATTATCACGTATAATTTAAAAAACTTATTTATTTACATATAATTTAATGAAATAATGTTTTTTTCGTTATAATTTGATAGATATTACAAATTTAATTTAATATTAGTATTGAAATTTTAACATACATGGACATTTTAAGCTTAAATTATGAACCACGTGATTAAATGTCATATCATTGATTTATAAATGGGTTACCCGATTCCTCGCGTACCCGATGGGGATCCCCGTTTAGTCCCCGCGGTTTTTTTAAACGAGGACAGTATTACATTCCCCGTTCCGAACCCGTCCCGTTGCCATCCTTAAGAAACAGTAAATGGAGAAAAACTGATGTGTTGTTGAGATGTTCAAAATGATGAATTGAAGAGGGACGAGTACATCAATCACTCCTAATTAATGGGTATATTTAAGTATATTTAAAATTGTCATTTATCATATCTTGTCAGCAACTAATTTAATGTAATACCATGTTTGTTTTGCAATTAAGTTATATAATAAATATATCCACGTCACTATTATTCACTGAATTCCTTAACACATGATTCCAACCGCAAAGCTCTCAAATGTAATGATATTACATGTGTTAATGCACATCATACAAGGGCTGATGGAACTGGTGCACTGGATTAAATAAATATGCGTCTGGAAAAAGCAATCTTCCATTCCAAACCCACACTGTATGAGTGTATGTATATCTGTATATAAAGAGGTTGCTTCTCTCCCTTTGGTTTTCGATTTCCGTGTCAAGCAAGCATCAACTATGGTTTTTTAACCCACGGGCAATACATATTGGGTCTCTCTTTCTCTCTCTCAAGATCATGTGTGCTGTTCTTGGAGTTCACTTGCTTTGCTTCATCTACAATCTTGATCCTAATGTGTTCTCATAATCCTTTTTAGTCAAGATTCCTGTTTTTCCCAAAACTTTAATTTCTGTTTAATTTAATAAATAAGCTGAAATGAGTCATGAATTGGTAGCGGTGTCAACACCGCTAGCAGCTTTACCGGCGCCACCGCCACCGCCACCGCCTGCGTCTCTTGCACCTGGGTTTCGGTTTCACCCAACTGACGAAGAACTTGTAACATATTATCTGAGACGCAAGGTTTGCGGGAAGTCATTTCGATTCGAAGCGGTGTCAGAAATCGATGTCTACAAATCCGAACCCTGGGAACTTGCTGGTAGTTTAATTTTGCTTTCTTATGGTTGTTATATCCGATTCATCGTTTTTATAAATGTTCTTAAACATTTTGTGGTTTTTACTTGAAATTCACATTCATCGTCAACAATTGCTCCACCGTCGTTTGTAATTCGGTTGGTAAATGGTAGATGTGTGAGGAAACATTTATCATCTGTAGAATATAATTATATAAATGATACCTAAGAACAAAATCAGCCGTGAAAACGAAATCACAATGGGGAACAACCATGTACCTACCTTCTTTTAATCAAATTTCCCCAAATTGTGTAACTAGGTTTTTATCCATGTTGCACTGTTGCTGTGGTAGGGTTTGTTAATTAATTCTTTTTTTTTTTGGGGAGAGAAGGGGGCCAGGGGTTGTTTAAAAATAAAAATCAAGCCTTCTACCATGTGGATTATATGTTTAAAATAAAAAGATTTCTGATGTTTTTTGATTCATGGATTGTTAGATTATTCGATGTTGAAGACTAGAGACCTTGAATGGTACTTTTTTAGTCCTATGGATAGAAAGTATGGCAACGGTTCTCGGTTGAACCGTGCCACAGGAAAAGGGTACTGGAAGGCAACCGGCAAGGATAGAATGGTACACCATCAGTCTGAGGTGATAGGGTTGAAGAAAACACTGGTGTTCCATAGTGGTCGAGCCCCGGATGGCAAACGGACTAATTGGGTTATGCATGAGTATCGACTTCTGGATCAAGAATTCGTGAGAGCTGCCATAGCGCAGGTTTGAAATTTAAATCACCCATGATTATTGTATTGTATTCCTATGTCGTTAGATATGTATGTTGAACTCAAACGAATACGTGTTCTTGTTTTGTGGGCTGGGAAAAAGGATGCGTTTGTGCTATGCAGAATTTTTCAGAAGAGTGGTTTAGGGCCGCCGAGTGGGGATCGTTATGCTCCCTTTATTGCAGAGGAATGGGATAATGACGAAACCCTCATGGTTCCTGGTGGGGAGGCGGATGATGATACGATAAACGGTGATGAGACTCAGGCTCAAGGAAATGACATTGTGCAGGTATTATCTTGCTTGCCTTTTGTGTCGCTATTCGTAAGTTGTACATGTATGCGTATGTGCATATATTCTCTTGTAATCTTGTTTCGCTATTATTATTTTTGTTGCATCCAAATAAACTTATCTAACACCCTCATTTGGCATTTGACTTCTTGATTTTTATTGGATAATCCCAAGAAATACATAGAAAGCTTTTGATATTTTTTTAGATATAGATTACATTTCATCGGCTTTCATTTAGTTGATGCTTGGTAATCCTTATTTGATACACTACGGGAAGGATTATATTTTGTGTGCACATTTTTCTAGCATTTGGCCAATTCTCCAAAGAAGAACATGTAAATATAGAAGGGGTACAAGCATAGAAACTTGGCGTGCGCAGACACCCCCCAGTCCCCACTTCTCCTTCACACAAGGTTTTGAGCTTCTTTTCTTGTAATATTTTAGGTTCCATTGGTGTGTAATATTTTCCAATGTTACTTCTCATTGAGACCCAAAGTCACGTCTTAACTTTTTTTTTTTCCGTATCATATGAATAGACTTTATAAAATAAAGATGCTAAATGGTGACAATATTTAGCACCTTAGACTGCTTTCCAACTTCCAAGAGTTTATTATAATTGAATGTAGCTATAGAGATATGAGGTTTTGTTTTTGTGTATATGCATATTCTAGTATTGCTTACCTGCCTTTTTCATCCGGACATATAGGAATTAGGAAAAGTGTTTCTACACCATATCAGCATTATTTCTAAATTACTAAATATCAAGAACTAGTATGCATACCAATGGATCTCTTAAGCATTCATGATATTCTGCGACTAGTTTGGTAAGAAGTCTATGTCTACCTTCTCGATGCATGGGGTGGATCCAACCCTTGCCTGCGTTGCCGGTAAGAGGGGGTGGACTCAAGATTTCAAGAGGTAAATTCATTACTTCTTGTGGTCTGCAATATTTCTAGCTCGTTCAATAAACTATAAGTTATTTTACTTTCTATAAAGGAATCAAATAAAGTTATCAACCAACTTAGGATTCATGTTTCAAGGTTATAAATTTGTTTCCTTTTCAATTTTTCATTCCTTGAATCACTTGCTTTAGCTTCAGGCTTACGACGTTGAAACCTCACACAAGAAGATAAGGTTTTGAAACTTTGTAGGAATTTGTGTCGGTGAATTATGAATCATTGATTTTGTGTTTGAATGTTGAGATTTACATAAGAAGATATAGAAATATATCCTTTACTTAAGTGCGTCAAGTATCACCGACTTTCCTTAAAACCCTTGTCCCTTGGTACATATTTTAAAGTTTCCATTGTTTGAAGTTTCTTTTTTGAGCATATGACGTAGTTCTTACCCAAATGACATCTTTTATGAAATTCCCATTCCCATAAGAAGTAAAACAACGACTCTTTTAAGACTGAAACGCTTCAGATAGAATGGAGAGCTTCCTCTTGTTGCGTTGTCTAATTCTTGTATTAAGTCATTTGGGTGCTGCAGTGAGATACACTGAGCGCAGCGTTTGCCATGTCCCCAAATGGTTGACCACAAGCGTACCTGATTAGGGATACATGAGGGCAAGTTGGTCTTTCATGAAACTTTTCAGAGTTGATTTGGCAATTTATAATATTGATTGGCTTTAGATCTATATGTAGACACACATAATCATTCGATTTGTGCAGATATATAGATTTAAATGTAGGGATTAAAGTGTGTGTGTGCGCGCAACTACCTTGTTTTCTTAACTTCTCAAATTGATGAAAAGTCAGCTCACTTCTTTACAGGACGCTGCTGGCAATATGATCCCTAATCAAAGCGAGCCGTCAATGGATACTCAAATTATTCCGTTTGTCTGCAAGAGGGAACGGCCCAATCAAAATCGTGGACCTGAACTTGAAACCATCTCTCTTTTTCACAACAAGAAATCAAGGCATAGCGATCCAAACATCAGTGCTAGCAATGGAAATGGTTCGGAAGACTCAACCACGAGTCAAGATCCAAGAACCTCACAACAGTCATCTGCACTTACAGAGTATCCTTTGCTTCAATCCCTCGAGGCCAAAGAAAGTCAACAACCGGCCATCCAACCATCATTTGATGCCGCTACGCTTGAGAAATCTGTTCCTCCAGGGTATCTAAAATTCATTAACAACTTGGAAAACCAAGTCCTTAACATTTCGATGGAAAGAGAGACTTTGAAGATTGAAGTGATGCGAGCCCAAGCGATGATCAACATTCTTCAGTCCCAAATTGATAAGCTGAGCAAGGAGAACGAGGACCTGAAAAAGGGTAGTGGCTAGGTATGCGTTGACCTTCCCAACGTCATGTTGCACATGATGCAAACTTAGATTCTGTAGTTTTTCGGCCCTTAACCATGCTGCTAGAGAGGTCTAGTTTGTTTGTTTGTGTACATGTTTTATGTTTTTAGACTAAAGTTAGAGTGGATATGGAAGATGTAGTGTCCAACTTCAGTTAAATAAAGCCGTGTGGTTCTCGATCAATATCATCTTGGCCTAAAACTTCTAGTATCATTGCTCTAATGTTTTGTTCTTTGTTTCGTTAGCTGAAAGAACTGTTGCCGCCTGCGTTATTCGCTGCACGAGGGTTTAGTGTATCTAAAGATTTCAGTTCTTTTTGGCCAAATTTATGCTGGTTTTGGTATAAGTTTTATGTTAATTTTTTTCCTAGGAAGATAAATTGTTGAAAAAAAATATATTCCCGACTTCAGTTTTTAGGAAACATACTTGTAAATCAGTATCTGTGTATAAGTTGAGATAAACGACACAGGGACTCATTTGTGAAAACTCAAAAGCAAAATAGTACTCGGAGTAACCAAAATAAAGATTATAAATTTATAACATGTGAGATTAAAATGCTTACCTTTGATTGTTTCTTCAATAATAGTTAGGAAATTAGGATTTAGGAAAATTCTAGAAAGTCTGACCTGCAATGCATAGGTCATTACTCATTCCAAGTATAGGAATCGTGAACTGTATCGTTCGTCAATGTCAAGGTAAGACATAAATCTTTATTTAAATTTCATTACACAAAATTCCATTTTTATTTATTTGTATTCGTAAATGGATATGGACCAAATATGATTTATGTATGTCCTCTCATATTCATGTATCGTCAAGCAGAATAATTTAGATCATGTTTGTTTAACTCTTAATGAAATCGTTAAGACGTCATTTTACCTTTAAATGACTTCTTAATAATTTCATTAAGAACTAAATTATAGGTTTGTGTCGGATATTTGTAATAAATTCTGCCTCCTTTTCTATTGCCTTTTTAATTTACAATTACAACTTTGTATTTTATTATTAAATTTTGTTTGATAGAATACTAGATTATTAGTTGTTTTAGATTGAGTTACATTATTATTCTTAGTTTTATGTTATTATATTTGTTACTTTTATTGAATGAGTATTGTTAAATTGTTATCTAATAATTGTTAATTATTTGTTTTATTTCATTTAATATGTATCAATTTTGTAGAAAGAGAGTTATCAGAATTTGAATGTGAATGAAAAAGCTCTAATAAATAATAATTCTTATTTCATTTTTGGAAATACAATCGTGATGGAATTATGTGATATGGTTCAACAACTACCTCCTATTTCACGAGACAATGATGTAATAACTCATTTTCAAGCGATGAAACTTTGTAGAAGACAGGTGTATAATTTAATTTGTTTAGTTTTTAACGACTAATGATATTGTAGCTTTTAATTATTAATTTTATTATTTAATCAATGTAAATTGACATAAGCTGTTGAGGTTTGGAGATCTTGAAAACACAAACCAAGGCGATGAACATTCTTGTGTCGTGGCAACTAGCATTGTAAAAGAACCAACCCTTATATAAAATATTTTTGAATATGTCGCTGAGAATTAGGGAATCAATTTTGAAAATTCATCGTCTTCGTATTCTTTATATTTTTGCATAATCATCGTCGATTCAACCCACATGATGCATCATCATCAAACTGATAAAAATACGACACAGTATTTCATTAGAAACTCAAACAACACATTATAATAACTAACCTTCAATAAAAAAAATGCATCAGAATTCATCATCTTCCTCTTCTAAAACGACAATGCATCAAAAAACCCAAACAACACACTAACCTTCAATAAAAGATAGATACTTTGGAAAACCCAAACAACACATTTGGTTACACACTAATGTAAATTGATGCATAAAAAACGTCTTTGTTTCATCATAAATTGATGCATCAGAAACGTCTTTGTTTTATCAAAAATCAATCCATCGAAATCGTCTTTGTTTTATCATCCTTCAATCGTCTTTGTTTCATCATGTTCATGGTGGTGCTGGGGACTATAGTGGTTGTGTCTTTGAAAAGAAAAAGGGAGAGAGATGAGGACAGGGAGACGGTGATGGCAATGGCGGTGTAGGTGGCGATGGCGGTGGTGGTTGCATTGGTGGCGGCGGTCGCGATTCCATGGGATGTAACGTTGAGAGAGATGAGTGGAGTGTGGGAGAGAGATATGAGGGTGGAAGCTAGTTCGTGTGTTGATTTTAGTCTTTTACATTCCTAATTTACTCTTGGATTATCTCTTAATTTTTTAAAAATAATTTAATTTTCATATATATAGTTTTCTACATTTACCTTCAATGAGATTTTTGATTTTTTTTTTAAACAACAAGAAAGGATGTCTGAGAAAAGTTACGACATTGTTATCACTTAACTCAAACACCCCTAAAGATTTTATTAAGACGAACTAGCCAGGAGCTAGAATAGACACATAACAAGTAGTAAAGTAAAAAATATCACATAGATAACAAGACCATAGAGTCACAACACCACTCTTGCTAATTAAGATAAGATTTTTTGGTCTTATACTTAATCTAGGTAAACAGAAAATAATGCAAATCATCCGCTACCAAAAATGGATTAAAACGAGCCCCATTAAAGACAACTTTGTTTCGTGACTTCCAAATGCACCAAAACGTACACCCCATTGCTGCTAAAAAAAAATTTTCAACCTCCCTTTTGAATTTCTACAAGCAATAATAGAATTAATGAGATATAATGCATGGAGATCTCATCGTGGATTTGTAGTATACAATGGTTTTACAATATTTTACGATGCATATAGGTTGTTCAATAAACCTCATATATATATATATATATATATATATATATATATATATATACACACACACACACGAGAGAGAGAGAGCAGAGAGAGAGAGGAGAGAGAGAGAGAGAGAGAGAGAGAGAGAGAGAGAGAGAGAGAGAGAGAGAGAGAGAGAGAGAGAGAGAGAGAGAGAGATAGAGAGAGAGAGAGAGAGAGAGAGAGAGAGAGTATGCTTGTCAAAGTCAAATTATCAACGTCAAGAATTGGATATCTAAAATATAATTTTAGAGTTAATTACAAAAATGGTCCCTGTGGTTTGTCCTAAAATTTGAATTTGGTCCCTGAACTTTCAATTTTGCAGAAACAGTCCTTATTTTCATAGTTTGTTTGCAATTTTGGTCCCTCAACCTATTAACTTTTCTAATATGACCAAATTACCCTTAATTTGATGCAAACTATAGGGATCATTTCTACAATTAATTATTTAACTCTTTTTTAATCTTAATTAAATAAATTATTTTTTGGTGTTACTTCAATTTAATAAACTATAAAAAAATAAAAGAATTATTTAATTATTTATGTTCGTTCATAAATGATTTAGATATTTTTAGTCTTAAATAATTTTAATTTACTATAATCAAAGTGTAAACCAATCAAAATTTATAATCGAAAAAATCATTTATGTTTAGACACTATTTTCTAGAAGTTTCGTATATAAAATATTATAAAAATATTTGAGTCTATAATTATTTATGTTGGTTCATAAATTTATAATAAAAATATGTTTGTTGGTCAAATATTTTACTTTCTTCTTAAATAAAATCGGCCAAAGATTATATTTTATAATCTGTTCACATTTATATCAAAGCAAGGTGATAATGGTAAAGTGATAAATCTAAATGGTTTAAGTTTTTAAGGTGTCGATTTAATCGGATTAAAATGAAAAGTCAAATTGAAAGATGAAAAAAGATTAAAAACCTATTTATATTTCTCGATTTTTATGTAAAGGTCTGACAAACCAAAGTTTGATGATAAAACTTGTTAATCATGAATCTCAAAGATGTTATATGGACATAAAATTTTAAATCGTTTTTTGTGTAATTAAAAATTAAAACGATAAAATAATTAATACGTTAAATAAAAAATTTGATTGTCTTAGACCATTTGAAAGTTTTTCCTAACTCGGTCAAATTAAACGTTAAATTTTTATTTATTTAAGTTATTTAATATGTTTAACTTTAATTAAACTGTTAGCTCATAAATATTTTTTTTATAATTCATTAAAATTAATTAACACTAAAAATAAAGTTGAGTCAATTACATAAATGGTCTTTTTGGTTTGATCAACATAAATATTTTTTATTATAATTGTATGAACCAGTATAAATAATTATAAATAAAAAATTTCTTATTTATGAAACCTTTTTAAAAAATAATTTCTAAACATAATTGATATTTTCGATTATAAATTTTGATTGGTTTACACTTTGATTATAGTAAATTAAAGTTAACTAAGACTAAAAATATCTAAATTATTTATGAACCAACATAAATAATTAAATAATTCTTTTCTATTTTTTATAGTTTATTAAATTTAAGTAACACTAAAAAATAATCTATTTAATTAAGATTAAAAAGAGTTAAAAACTAATTATAGAAATGGTCCCTATGGTTTGCATCAAAATAAGGGTAATTTTGTCATATTAAAAAAGTTAATAGGTTGAGGGACCAAAATTGTAAACAAACTATGAACATAAGGACCATTTTTGCAAAATTAAAAGTTCAGGGACCAAATCCAAATTTTAGGACAAACCACAGTGACCATTTTTGTAATTAACTCAATATTTTATATATAGAAGTAGAAATATTAAAGAATGTAACTACCGTCAATTTAACGCAATTTGAAGACCCAACTACCATCTTCTCAATACGCTGCTTACGGGATCCCATAATCTCTTATCTGAAAAGCACACCACCATTAATTAATACACTTAAGTTTAACCCCCTATCTATATACTATACTATTATTAATCTTATTTATTTACATATTATTTAAAATATTGTATATATTATTTTCATACGGTATTAAAACATTTATACGATCACTTATAGAGGATATGCTTAGAAAATCTTTTACTAATTATTATTTAAGGGAAAACTAAATTAGAATAAATAAATGTAATCATAGGAAAAATAGTTACGGAACATGTTTCATTGTCGTTTCTCTAATCCCAAAACTCATAAAACGCAACACAAACAACTATTTTCCGTCAATCCCAAGGCTCTCATATTGAATCAAAATAGTTTATTTGGATATAATAAGATATATAATAATAAATAAGGTGTTATGACAATTAAATAACTCCTTTAATACCCAAAAAAAACATATGATTTGGATCGGATTTTAAAGGAGCCGATATTAGCAAGCTTAGGATGTCTAAAAATTGGTAACATATTGAAACACTGAATTGAAATTGGAACGAAACCACATAGATTTGATTTGAGTATTTGTTTTGAATATTTCAGATTTGGGAAAACTGCATAAAATAGCAACTTACTGTACATAAAGTTTTTATTACAGCAACCTACCAAATAATTCGTCCAAAATAGCATCCTACCATTTTAACTTTTTTTATTAAAGCATTGAACTCTAAAAAAAATTATTCCATAATAGCAACCGTTGATGACTGGGTGTGGTTGGGTGCTGACTAGGCATCCACGTAAGCTGCCATGTCAGCACCGGGTTTGCGCAAAATAGCAACGTACCGCTAAAATAGCAACATATCATAAAATAGCAACGTACTCCTAAAATAGCAACATATCATAAAATAGCAATCTATTAATTTTATATATTTTTAGTCTTAAATATTATACGAACAACGTCATTTTTTTATAGGAAAAATTAAAATTTTGATCGGTTGATCATTTTTCTCCGTTCGAAATAATTACAAAACGAAATTTCCGTCGTTTTTTACATTCGAGAAAAATTGAAAACCAATATAATGCATCATTATTTTTATATAAATAGTTCTTTTTTTTTTTCGTTTGAACAAATTAAAAATCATGATGGTTCATTGATTTTTCCCGTTTAAAAAAGTTTAAAATTCTAATGGATAGTTGTTTTTTCCGTTTCAAAAAATTAAACTTACAAATGACAAAATATTTCAGTTTTCTATATATTCGAATGGAAAAAAGAAATAAATTGGTTTTATACTTCGAACGAAAAAATGATGAACACGTTGAATTTTTAATTTTTTACCGATTGAAAAAAATTTACGAACATTTTTTGGTTAATTAAATTAAATTTAAGTTTAAGATTATAAAAATATTTAGGATTAAAATATTTTCGGGTTTTGGTTAAAAATATATAAAATTAATACATTGCTATTTTGTGATATCTTGCAATTTTAGGAGTACATTGCTATTTTACGCAGTACGTTGCTATTTTACGCGTACATTGCTATTTTGCGCAAACCCGGTGCTGACATGGCAGCTTACGTGGATGCCTAGTCAGCACCCAACCACACCCAGTCATCAACGGTTGCTATTATGAAATGATTTTCTAGAGTTCAATGCTTTAATAAGAAAAGGTAAGATGGTAGGATGTTATTTTGGACGAAATTTTTGGTAGGTTGCTGTAATAAAAACTTTATGTACAGTAGGTTGCTATTTTGTGCAGTTTTTCCTTTCAGATTTTGGTTATGGGTTCAGTATTATCTTACACTTTTTCAATAAAGTTTAATCAGTATGATTTTCTAATTCATTTATTCACTTTGTTTTTCTTATTAGTTTTTGGTTCACTCTCACCCTAGTTTTGTATTAAATCATTGCACACTCCTATTTTAACCCACCATTTGTTTCTATAACTTGAAAAAATGTATTAGGATTACATTTTGTATTCATAAAAGAAACTTGATACGAGCTTCATCATATTAATTAGAAGTTGACAATGTACATGTGTGTGTATTTGAGTTCAAATTATTTAATAGTTGTTTGAGATGTAAATTTAACAATTATTTTTTCTCATTTAAGAATCTAAAGAATATGTTTATGATACTTACTCAAAAATACATTTTAAATAATTAATTAATAGGCATGCTTAACAAGTTGAAGGTTTATTATTTATTATTAGTTTATTAATCCGTGTATTGCACTATAACTTTAATACAATTGTTTTCTTAAAACTTTACAAACTCAATATTCAAAATTAATAGATAAAAAAAAAAACAAATCATTAATAACTTCTAAGTTTATTATGAGTATTATATTTATTATAATAATTATCAACCAAAAAAATATTTTAAAATTTTCTATTAAATTAACTAAAACTGAAATTACATTAAAAACTCCACTATCTGGTCAAATATATATACACTTTTAAATAAGACAAAATTGTTTGAGAACTTGAACAATCGAAAAAATAGGGACTTATTTGTGAAATTTTTTAATATTAACTCATTTCTTTACCCTTTAAAAAAATAGTTTATAACCTAGTATTAAATATCAAATTATGATAAATTTATAAATTTTAATGACCATTTATTACTAACAACCATACTATTTAAAACACCTATATGATATCCTATTTGCACTTTCATATATTTCGCCATTTAAACTTTAAAATGAATAGTGAATTATATAATAATTTTTTATTAACTATTACAATAATATATTAATAAAATTATATCTTGCCTAATATATAAATCTATAGAGTATTCATTATTATAAATAACAAAAAATTATTACGTATAAGTCACATCCTTTTTAAATTAGAAGTATGCAACAAAGGGCTATAATGTTATGTAATTATAATAGAGGGAAATGGGATGGGCCAACGCAAATAGAGGGGACTAGGGAGAGATAGCTAGGACCTGCGCATTCTATTTTTATACGATTAATTTGATTTTTAAATTCTCCTATTAAACATCCATTAATAATAGGATTTTATATAAAAATTAAAAATATAATATGATAACATCACTTTACTTTCAGTTTTTTTTTTTAAATTATGTTTCAATGTCAAAAATAAAAAAAAATGCCATTCACATATTAGCACTTTACTGATGTAATGACAACTACATTATTATCAACTACTTCTGTTAATTGTCAAAAAAGATAAATAATTTCATATTTTTTATTGTTTAATGTAAATAAATTTATTTGTAATAAAAAAAAGTATCTAATATTCAGTTTTGTCATTTAAGATAATTGGTTACCTTAAAAGATTAAAAAACAACAGTTGATTCCCTTCAAAAACCCAGCTCAAGAACATATGATTTTCCAATGGACGCATATGAATCAATACACACATGGGTTGTGTTTATTTTCAATTAAGAGGCTCTGAATTAGGTCTGAAATCTGAATTTCAGATCTTAACATAATTTGTATTGTTTGCTTAGATTCAGACTTAAGAGGTTACAACCTCTGAATTTCTCTCTAAATTTTAAGAGAATGAGACTAGTCTGAATTAAATTCAGAGTCTCTTAATTTCAGACTTTAAGACCTCCTCTTAATTTCAGACATGGTTTTCAGACTTCAGACATTTAACCTCTTAAAAAACAAATACCACCATGGTATAACAACCCAGACCACACCAAGACAAGATATTGTCCGCTTTGGCAAATGCCGCACAGTTTTGTTCCTGGAAGCCAAGCCATAGGCCCGCCCCAAAGCGCGTCTTGGTGGATAGAGACAACCTCACCCTTATATGGGCATTTGGTTTCTCCTCTCCACCGATGTGGGATGTTACACATGGATATAAACACGTCTGAATCAATACACACACACACACAAATAACATATTATCATCCTCAAATGAATCGATCTTCAAAAAATTGAACAAGCGAGAAATTAAAATCCTAACTAACACATATGAATCGATCGACACATAACACACACTTAATTGATGAACAAGCCAAGAAATCCCAAATATATGACCACCTATTGAATAGCCATGGATTCTGGAATGTTATAGAGATGAAGTTTAACGAAAGCAAGACTGATGCACATGAACCTTGAATGGAAAAAACCCTAAATCACCAATCACAATCCCAAAAAGCAGAGGTGGAGGTGTGCGATTCAACCTGCTATGAACAAAGAAACTTGAAAAAGAAATTGAAATCATAGGCGTATATCCACAACCCTTCAAAACACACACATAATATATTTATGTATTATTAAATAGGGTTTAAGTCGTATAATATCAGCATACTTTTTGAAATGTATCAATATATTATATGAACGTTCTTTTACTTACACATGACATATTGATATGATACATGGTGTGACATGTTAATATAAACATGTCTTTTTGGAGATCTGTTACTTAACATAAAAACTAATGTGACATGATAACATGATGAATTCAACTTCTTATTCGACTAGGTCATTTTTAAAAAGTCACAAGAGTAACCATATACATTTTGTGTTTTGATATGATACATATGCATTTTTATTATTTCTTTAATATGAATAATGCATTGTTATTTATTTATTAGGTATCAGATATTTAAAAAAAATTCATGTACAGGCCCGGTGATTAGCCTGTGCAATCTAGTCAATTGCACAGGGCCCACAACTAGATAGGGCCTCCAAAACATGTAATCCTTGTGTGTATGTAATATAGGCCCATCAGATTTATTAAAAAAAATTCAAAAGGGCCAATATGTATATGAATGATCTGTGAGGTTTGGCTTTTGGGAAACTTCCGTTTAATTCCTTTTGAGATGGAAACCAATCAACATGTTGAACCTTTTGCTGTATATTAAAAAATTGAACCAAAAAATTGAACCAAACAGGGGTCTATTTTGTAATTATAGCACATGGCCTCCAAAATCCATAGGACGACCCTGTTCATGTATCATATCTGTACATATTAAAAGATACGTAAATAATTTGTGATCTTTAATTATCGTATAAATCTATGTCAACATGGTTTTAATTATCGCATTTTTGAGTTTTAAATTTTCAAGGTTGTTGCTGCTTGCTTGGATATTGTTTGTTGTTTTAGTTTGGTGTTTAAGGAATAGTCTATGAAGTTTTCTAGCTCTTGTTAGATTTTTTGGTGTTTTTTTATATATAATTTTAGTTTTTTTTTTTAAATAAACATTAAAAAAATATGTTATATTGTATAACCTAAAACCTATATAATATAATAAATAAAGTTGTATGATTAAAATGATAATATATAAATTTCTAAATCATATATATAGCCTACGTTAATCCACGTGATTAAAGTAGAAATAGATTTATAAGGGAATTAATTAAATTAATATCGAATATGAAAAAACAAAAAGTGGTTTGTTTAATGCGACGGATGGTTCTTTGCTTCTAGGAAGCATCAACGTCGACGTGTTGACAGATATATAAGTAATTTAAAGTCGTCAGATTGGACCGACTTAAAACCCCCTTTTAATTTCCCTTCTCAATCAAATGAAACCCTAATCGTCACAATTCCCCATTTCACCTTCCTTTTCTCTCTCAAATTCTTCCCGAAGATTGATTATTTCGTATATGGCAGTAGTCATTGATTCGGTACCAGCAGCCCCACCAACTGCTTCTTCGCTCGCTCCTGGCTTTAGATTTCATCCCACCGATGAAGAACTTGTACGGTATTACTTAAGGCGTAAGATTTGTGGTAAACCTTTCCGATTTGACGCTATTTCTGATGTTGATGTCTACAAAGTCGAGCCGTGGGATCTTCCAGGTGAATTCAGTTTTTTTTTTGGTTGAATTTTGTGATAATTAGGTTTTATTGAAATGATGCACATGCGGTTGTAGTCTTAATGTTCGTGGTTTTTTTTAAGTGAAACCGAGAATTTAATTGTTGATTTCATTTGATGCGTCTTTGTTTAAAATTCCTGTTCGGATCAATAGTGACCTTAAAAGCAATCTTTTGATGCATCTGGGAATGATATGTGTTGGATTCGTGTCAATCTAAGTGGGAATACCCTGAAATTCTGTAATATTCTTAAAATGGAGCTAATATGTATTTTTTTAATGGTCAACGATTTTAAAAGATGCTTTGGATTGTTTTTACTATGATATTTTCCTGGGCACGGAGGAAGAAATGATGTAGCCCTTTCCAACGACCCAGCGAAATTAACTTCCTATAAAGCTTAGATGTTTTAACTCTTTTTGAATCCTTGTTGCATTATTTTGTAAATACTGGGCCTTGAGAATTTGAGAATCTGGCATAATGGTTTGGTCAATTCTGGGGTGCAGGTTTGTCCAGGCTCAAGACCAGAGACCTGGAATGGTACTTTTTCAGTGTCCTGGATAAGAAGTATGGGAATGGATCCCGTACAAATCGAGCAACTGATAGAGGGTACTGGAAAACTACTGGGAAAGATCGCTCTGTTTACCATAGGTCGCAACTGGTTGGCATGAAAAAAACTCTGGTGTATCATAGTGGTCGTGCACCAAAGGGTGAGAGGACAAACTGGGTTATGCATGAATACAGACTCATTGATCAAGAGGTGGAAAAAGCTGGATTTGTCCAGGTGAGGATGCTATAATATTTTTATATTATACATGTAGATGTAATAGGTGTATTGTTGTATAAATTAGAAAACTATATAAAATTTTTTTTTTTATCAAAACAATCATGTGTTTGAAGAAAGGAGGTGATAGGTTATGGCTTTATGCAGTATTAGTATTTTGTAGTTGTCAGCATATACATCATCATTCAATTATCTTTAGAGAAGGATTGCTGCTCATGGATATCTATATGTTTGTGCTTTTATTATGATGATGTTACTATATTTTCTGAACTTCTCACGGAGTTTTTTGGATGGCAGGATGCATTTGTTCTTTGCAGGATCTTCCGCAAGAGTGGCTCTGGACCGAAAAATGGTGAACAATATGGAGCACCATTTCTGGAGGAGGAGTGGGAGGATGATGAGCTGGTGATGTTCCCCAAGCAGGAGTCTGCTGAGGAATTGGCCATTGATGACGATGATGCCTATCTAGACGCAAATGACCTTGAGCAGGTTTGAGTTTTTATATTTGTGATCTTTTTAACATGAACCTTTCTTATTTTCTGCCATTACAAACGAGTTTAGTTTAGGCCACTGATTAAGATAATGAAGTTTATAGTCCAGGTGGTCAAGTCTCATGTTAAAATGATGAGGGAACCATAAACATAATAATTGAACAGAAGCATAGTTAGAAAGAGTTATAAGCATGTTAAGGCTTGGTGTGAAATCAACTAATGCTTATGACTTGTAAACTCAAGGTTACATTTACCATTTATAAGGGGAAGGGGAAACTGGGGAAGTTGAGAGAGGTATCAACGTTCTCTACATATTGGAGCCTGTTTTAGATTTTTTTCTGTGATGTCTTAGCTTAGAAGTGCATTTTAAGAAGTAATTTGACTGATAAGCTTACTTCTCGGCCATCATTATGTTCTGTGATGATGTATATACTTTACCTTAAATTAAACTATAATTAATAAACTTCACTTTGTGAAGCGAGTTTGCACATTTATTTGACGGTTTTTTTATTCCTTAAATATTTGTTAACTTTTGATTATTTACCTAATACATAATAATTAATTAGTGTTTGATACTATTTGAAAGACTAGCACCTGACGTATAAGTTGAATGTCTCTGATTTTGAGCTGATTCTTCTGCTCACCTTTTCTACTACTAATCCTAAGAGGCTGTTCCATTTATGAGCGTCTAAAGAAACATTAATTGACGTTATTACTAGAATTGACATGTTTTTGGGTTTAGTGCAGTAAGAGGAAATCTTTTAAATAAAGCTATATTTGGAAGCTTTGATTGTCAAATTAGCTTTTCTCCACCCACTTGGTATTCAAAAATGTATTTGGCGAAATCAGGCCACAACTAGCCTGGCAACCAATCTAGTCATCCTACCCTGTAAAAGGCTTATCAATCCAATTTATTAATTAGGGTGTGTTTGTCTCACGGAATATTGGCTAAAGGAAAAGGAAGAGAATTCATTTTGACATAAAATTTTCCCTTCATTCATTGAAATTTATTTTCTTACCTAGTAGGCAAAGCATTGAGATTCCAGTCAATACGTTTTTTTGTCGACATTATGTACCCTAACGATCCTATCTCAACCCATCATACCCCACCCTACCTAACCGTACCCTGCCTTACCTCACCCACCCTAACTTACCCTACCCCACTTACGTCACACCCACCCATCCCATCCCACTTTACAAGCCAAACAGAAAAATTACAAGGAATGAAGCTTAATTTCATTCTATTCCATGCCTGCCAACCAAACAACAAGAATGAAATTCATTTCATTTCTTCTGAAAATATTCAGTGAACCAAACACCCCATAATGGATTGTATTGGCTTACTGGGATTGATGTATGATATTGCATATTAAAATGAATTGTTCATTTGCTCGATGAGCAACTCAAATTTGAATCTTACCACTCAAGTCGCATTATTGTTCTCATGCACTTGCCTTCGATGTGGTTGATGGTTCTGTTGGAAGAGTTGTTTAAATTAGTGCTATTGCAAATATGCAATATCTAAAGATAACCAATGTGTGTATGGGGGAGCAAGGAAAGGAGACCTCTTATATAGAAAGAGAACTCATTTTCCTTTAATGTCAACATCTACAAAACTTGAGCTCAATCATCGACTGCTGATGCGATGGGTGCATAATTAATACATTTTTGATTGCAAGATGTTATGTTCTCCAAAAGTTTCTCCTGGTTATTTTGATTAGTTTATTCATGGTTCTGATGAATGCTTTCTTTTTCTATATATATCAGATTCTTGGCTCGGACATGCCAGCCCAAGATGGTCCCCTTCCCTTAGACTTTCATCAGGGTGATAATGTTAGCAGTGCTGATGTATCCACAGAAATGATTGATGACCCACAAGATTCGTTGGTGGGTGGGGTTGAGGATCAGCCACAGGCTGATAATGAAGATGAACCGAAGTTGTTTGATTTGCCTGTGCAGAATGGGATGGATCCCAAATCCGTCAAGCATGAATACATTGGTGAAACAAGCAATAGCATCGATTTTGATGTTGATTACTTGCTTGATGAACCATTTTTTGATGCTTCGACTGGTGACTTTCAATTTGATGGAAGTTCATTCCTTGAAGCAGATGACCTTAAAAATGATGTCAAGACAGAGTCTGGCCTTGACATGTTCGATGAGTATAGCTCATACTTCAATCCAGCAATGGATAGCTTGGAATACACGTTTGACTCGATAGGAAAGGAGAATATTCTCCCTGAATCATCCCTTACTCTTGAGGTAACACAACATCATTGTAGGCTTTTTTTTCTATCTTTTCTTTCCAGATCCTAATTTAATATTATTCTATTTTTCAATAATCAGAATGCAAATGATGAAACTCATCAATTTAGTGAAGTTAGCCAGCAACTCTTTGAAGAACAGAACAATGATGTTGCCTCTTCAAAACTCGAAGGACAAAGTAACAATGCTGTCTCCTCTTCAAACCAAGAGGATCCAGATTCAGCAACAGGTACCGTGGAAGGACATCATGAGACAAACCAACAACTGTTTGAAGGACAGAGTAAGGATCTCTCCTCTTCTTCAAAGCAAGAGGATCCAGATTTGACAACAGGTAGCATAGAATTAATATTTTTGTTTGTCATAATTAAGGGACCCATGTGTTTTTTCCTGTGTTCTGTTCTTGAGCATCTCAGACATCATCTACATTGGTTTGTGCAGACTTTGCATACCCGTTTCTCCAAAGAGCGAGTTACATGTTGGGCAACATATCTGCTCCACCAGCATTTGCATCAGAGTTCCCTGCAAAATATTTGGCGTCTGCTTCTCAAGCTTCAACCTCGGTTCGCGTTACAACAGGCATGATCAGAATAAGGGATGTTTCTTTCAGCGGTGGCAAGCTGGACTGGTCGTTTGGCAAGCATGGTCATCTCGACATTGTTCTCTCTCTTGGGTTGGAGCAAAACTATATTAATTCCTTAAATGCACATGAAGATGTTGGCTTAAAGGTGAATTCTAATATGTCGCGCAGTTGGTTTTACTGCCTGTTCATTTGGATCATGGTTCTTTCATTGAGCCTGAAGATCAGCAGTATGGTGTGTCCGCGGTCGTACATGAGCTGAGCTGAATGGGTCACTTTGATCACCAACAGAAACTTGTGCTTCATGGTTAATTCCCTTACTTTAGCATCTTTAACAAATAATCATTGTGGAGGCACATTGCTCTAAAATGCATGCATGCTGACTGCTCTGGTTCTGGAGTTAGGAAATGTTTTTTTGTTAAATTTTCTTGGTAAGAACATTAGAAAAGATTCTGGGGTTTGAGATGTTACATCATCACCAACAAACTTAAGTTTGAGTGCTTATGTGGTGGAGAACCGGAACGAAATAGTACATCACTGTTTCATGTCATTGTTTTTATATTTGTTAGATGTACTGTCTCACTCCACCCAAAAAATGATCTTCTTTGTGTGTGGCTGGCTATCATATGCATGCTCTACTGCCTCAAGTGCTCTCTTGGCTGATACCACTTTGAGCAGGTTATGCAAATGCTGCCTTCGCTGAATAATATTTGGCTGGCGGATTTGCCTGATTCTATCCTATCTTGCTGTTAGTCTTGAATTTCAAACCAACTTTTTGGTTTGTAGGACTGAAATTTATCTTGGTATTAATTAAGATTATATAATTAGAGTAACTATAAAATAGGTGTTAGTCGCCATTGTTTACCAGTGACCAATCCTTATGACCTCGATTTTTTCCCCTAAAAAACCCGTAAATTAATGTAATCAAAGCTAGTTCAATCGAGTATTGTTTCATTTTGGTAATCTTTTTACATCTTATTAGATTTGGATATATTATGAAGTTTATTTAAGTTCTATTAAAATATAAATATATCAATCACAACTAACAACATTTATTTAGCTAGCGACTTTAAGATCTAAATATTGTGTACTCTCATCAAATGAGTAATCATTAAATATATTATTATTTCTCTCAAAACATTTATTGAGCGACTTTAATTAAGATCTACACATTACGTATTTTATTAAATGTCTAATGAGTAAAAATAATATTATTTGTCTAGTTTGAATATTCAGTGTTCAATATATGAAATTCGATATTAACAAAACATATGCTAGGCATAATTTTTTGCCTATTCATTATGATTTTACTAATTTGCTTCTCTCACAATTACAATGTATACAATTTATAAATGGGGTTTGGCGGTTTGCTAAAGCGTATTAAAGAGAAAAATGCATGTCTTATTAATTTTTTATTACGCTAATATGCGCCAGTGGAAGCTTTTGTAGAACGCTGTATATTGATGAATTATGCTAACGTTAGGAGGGAACATAGTTAGGCCGAAATCGATTAAACCGGCCAAACCGAAATCTCGGCCGGTTTGGCGAGGTTAGAAACGTAGTGTTCGGCCGTCTGGTTGGGAAAGTTTTCAAACTGAGTTTACTGGCCGGCCGACGGTTTACCGGCCAAGTTAGATTATATATATAAGTTCGTTGTGTTTTTTCATCAATTTTTTACAATATTAAAATAAATGTCTGTAATCCTTTATAAATTGATTTTAATATTTTCAAAATACTAATATTTTCTATTATAGATACAAGTAGACAAATACGATAAGATACAAATGCATTTTATTTAAACATGGTTATAATTGTTAAATCAAATGTCAATGAATGCAACATCTATTTAATTTGTAACAATTTACCTATTTAAGTTTAGTTTTCTATAAATTACAACAATTTTGATCGTATTTTTTTCTTTTTATGTTGTGTATTAATATACCAATTTATTTGTTTGTTTATTTTTTAATTTGTTAATATTTATAAATTAACTCGAAGTTTCTAATTCAAACCGTGAAACCGACCGAGCAAACCAATTATTTGCGATTTGGCCGGTCCAGTCGAGCCGTTAGTCTTGGCCGGTTTGGTTTGAGAATTTTTCAAACCGAAGTTACTGGTTTGGCCGAGATTTTAGTCATCAAACAGGCCGAACCGGACCGTGTTCACCCCTAAATATCAATGTGATTACTAATTTTCATTTTAACCTATTATTAGTTAATAATTTAATATGCTATTGCCTTTTATCGCTAATTCCGAACTTGTCAAATTGACTATAGTTATTGGATTATTTTTAAGAGCAAATTGTCAAGAAAACTAACATAAAATATAAAGTTTGATTATAAAGGTATTGTGAAATTTTTTAGAACAAGAAATGTAACATAAAATTCCGCTTTTACCAACAAATGATAAAATTCAATTTTTATGCCGAAAAAATATAATGGAAAAAATACTTTTTGTTGAAAAGGGAATGTAATTATTAATTTTTACCTTCTTAATTGGTAATTGATTTTTTTTTTTGTCGAAATTGAATCTTATGTTACATTTTCTTGATATTTTGTACTTAATTTAATCATGTAAACAAGATATGTTCTATAATTCTACATCAATTAAAAGTTTTACGTTGATCCTCATTCTTATTTCATACTCATAAGATAAATAAGAATCACTAGCAAAGACATATTTTAAAGTTGCTAGGTACGTCCTTAGAATAGATTTTAAAAAAGTTAGTTGTTACCTTGTGCATAGCACATGGGCCTTATTGGGCCGTGTATGAGCACCAGACGAAGGAAATGTCGAAGAGCAAAATAAAAACAATGAAGTGCTCAACGTAGGTAGGTTTACGATACAATTTATCTTGTTTAACGTATTACAGTTGAAGTAAATCATATACTTATTGAATAAAAAATTAATAATAAATAATTGAATCATACATGATACATAGGGTGTGTAGAATAACCGAACCCAAATAACTCATCCAAACCGAACCTTAATCGGTTTAAATGAGTCGGGTTATTCGGTTTTCGGGTTTCTTATTCAGTTCAAATAGTACCCGAATAAGTAAAAGATAGTAAACTTATACATTTGATTATTTACATTAGGCAAAAAAGATTATTTAGAAACAATAGTAAAATTATACATTTGATTTTTCATATATTTATAAAATAACTTAATTTTTACTTTTGTATGTTTCAGAGTCTCACTTGCATTTGTAAAAATTTTTAATTTGAGAAGAATTTACACAAAAGTATTAATAATTTTTATATAATTATTCTATCGAAACCTGAAAGTTTTTCTCATTTATCAAAGTGTTAACCATTAAAGTAAAAAAAAACTAAATATTTAAAAATAACAAATTTTCAACATATAATAAACATCATCAAACTTCCATCATGTAAATAAAAAACATTAACATAAATAAGCAATCAAATATAATTTTCAATTTGAAAGGTGTGTGTTCAAAATAAAACCAGAAAACCAAAAAACCGAGCCGAACCGCTTGATCCGAAACCAGAAAAAACCGAAACCGAAACATTACCTGACGGTTTAGGTTTTCATTTTTGAAAACCTTGGAAAACCGAACCAAACCGAATATATATATACGAGTTAGCAACTTCTATTTGTAGTTTCATTTAGTCATTCTAATAAATTAAATACTAGATTTTCAAATGATTTTTTTATTTGAATTGTTTTGTTAGTTACATTTAGTGTAACTTTTAAGATTTATAATCAAATAGTTTTACTATGACTTTTGCCTTGTTTGTTTTTTGATAAGAGGCTCTTAATCACATCTGAAGTCTAAACTTCAGATGTATAATGAAATAAGATTATTTGTTTAAATTCAGAGTTTAGAGGTTAAAACATCTGAATTTACCTCTTAAAATTAAGAGGTTAAATTTTGGCTAAAAAAAAATAAGAGGATATTTTCTATATAATTAATTTAGTTAATTCTAATTTAAAAATATTTATCATATTAACTATTTATTTAAATTTTGTTTATTTAAATTAATTTATAATATATAATTAATTAGTTATAATAGTTTAAAGTAATATATTTCATATGTTTCATATTACGAAACAAACAATCTTAAAATCACCTTTTAATTTCAGATTTCAGATCTTAAGACCACCTCTTCATTTCAGATGTGGTTTTCAGACTTCAGACGTTTAACCTCTTAAAAAACAAATACCACCTTTATACTTAAAAATAATGCGTGTTTAAAAAAGACATAATACTATAATTTTATTTGCTTTTAAGCATATAGCGGGTAACCGTGGACCGAACCGCGGGTAACCGCCTTCTAACGGTTAACTGAAACCGAAAACATGGTTCGTATTTTATCTACTAACCGAACAGAACCGAACCGTGCACACCCACTTCAGCCTATCAAGAAAAATATAATTCTCAATTGTTACAAAAACTTATAAATAAAACACACTGAATCGAAATACAAAATAATATATGTATTTAACTTAAAACATAAAGCATAAATCAAAAAACAAAACATATTAAGATGAAAAAAAAGTCAAAAAGAAAAGCCATATATGGCTTGAACGCAAGGCAAACATCTTCCCTATCCCTACGATATTAATTCATCCCTCTTCATATGATGTATATTTTTTTAATATATAATCAATTTATTAAATTTTTGATTGGTTAATATAAGTTTTTAATATATAATCATATGAGATGTTAATGAGACGCATATAACAACCTCCAAATACAAAATAATCTGTTTGGGATTTTACTATTTGCATCTCTCTTCACCATCATAGACTCATTACATGAGCCTTATTATCAACCTATCAAATTTCCAGAAATATTATATATTAAAAAATTTGGGTTTATCCTAAAAAAAAAAAAACTAAAACCTTTTCATGCTTTTGTCCCTTCATTTTATTTTATTTTTTTTCAAAAAAAAACTCAAGTTAATTTTTCTTTCTGGTTTAATGAAATTCGCCTATTAGAACTTGGTTTTTCAATTAAAAAAACCCTGATTTAGCCATTATAACCGAGCTCTAATAGTCAAGATTCACAAAACTAGAAAAAAAATGAACTTAAGACATTTTTAGAGAAAAATTTAACATTAAGGAACGAAACACAATTCACTATTCTGGAATTTTTTCATAATAAACGGGATTTTATATCACTATCACTATGTGTAATTCACTGTTCGTACAATGTTTGTAATGTTATACATATATAATTTCGTGAACAAATCAATCTTTGGCAACCCTTCTAAATTGAGAATCATAGTCAGACGACTAATACCATGTTGTCATTGTTTAATTACATTTATGAATTATTATTAAATCATATATATTAAATAACAGTTATCCATTCGATTTTATTATACAAATTTCTTACTAAAGTGACTCATAGTTAAAGTGACAACCTTTTTGTTCGTTCTTGATCCATAATAAAGTATTAATTTTTGACCAACTCCATTATTAGACAAAACCTATAAATAACAGTTTAACCATTCAACATTTTTCATTCAGTTTTTACTAACAATGGTTAAATTGTGTTTGACAAGGAGCTAGGTAAAATAGACTCTTCTTTAGTATCAAAATAGTACAATTTCTTTCAAACAACTTTCCAGTCATGTTTGTTTACCTCTTAATAAAATCTCAACATTTGAATTAATTCTTAATGATTTCATTAAAGTAAACAAACAACCCCTTCGTTTTTATCATATAGTTTTCTTGCTAAATCAAAACAAGATAATCAAGTACAATTTAAACTTGCACGCATAACACGCGTCAAAAGAAACCCTTGCAATATTTGTTGAGTGAGTCGACACAATATTTTCTTGAGATTTATATCTTTTCATTTCTAGTATGTTTACAAAAGGATGTCACACTAAAAAAACACAACCTTTTATTAATAGAATTCCTATTTTCTAAAAACAACAAACTTTGTTAAAAAAATATGCAAAACTGGAAAGTGAGATTTTACAAATTTTTAATAAAATCAAACTGCATGTGTAACTTATATTACATTTTTGTTTTGTCAGGTTGCTTAATAAATAGGAGGATTGTCAAAAATACACATCCCAATATGATATCAAAATGGCAATCGCTAAATACACACCTCCTTATTTGTTAATTACACATTCCTCCTTTTAATTTCTCACAAAAAAATTAATAGGAGAAGGTATGTAATTAATAAAAATGATTAAATGTGTATGTATGAAGAAGGTGTGTAATTAACAAAAACCAATCAGAATCCAATCCCAAACCAAGGAATCCGAAGTTGACGGGTAACCATTTGATCCTTCAACCCCAATGTACCATAGAATTATAATATAAATTATTGTTTGTTACACTTTTTTACATGAATTATTATCTAATTAAACTACTGATTGATAGTCTACTTGTATAACTTTTAGATTAATGCATTGAATTGTTTTATATTATTTTTATAGGAATTATAGTTCATTTACATATCTTCTAATTTCTTTAATATAAATTATTGATTGTTTATATACAAACTCATTGCGTATTAATTTCTTTTTAAATTATAATTCATAGTTTAAATTAATTAACTTACTTATATTTTTTTGACTTTCTATATACATACACACACATGCATGCACGTAAAGAAATACAAGTTTTTTGAGCATAAAGTTTAAACACTTATAATTTAATGGTTGTTTGTTTACTTCTTAACAGAATCATCTCGTTCAAAAGTTAAACAATCTCTTAATGATTCCATTCAGCACTAAACAAACAAGGGATTAATTAGTATATGATCTTAATTTAGTATTTTGGATTAGTTTATTAAGATGAAATTTAGTATTATTAAATGTTAATACTTTTGTAAGGCATGATGCAGGAATTTTATAAAATAAAATAAACAAAAAATTTGAGTTATTAATAAATATTATTGGTAGAGTGAAAGACTATATAAATAATGGACAAGAAGAAGAAAACAAGGTGGCATATATATAATAAATAAATAAAAAAAGAACTAATAAAGTATAAGGATATTCCTATTTATATAGTATACTCCGTCGTCGACATTAGCCCATTCAACGATCATGACAGATAACCATCATCTTCCGGTGATAACCATGCCATGCACATCTTCTCTACTCTCTATTTACTTTTTTTAACTTTTCATCCATCCCCCTTACCATTTATAAGTTAAGTTTCTGCAATTTATATCGGCTACACACATGGACACTTTCGACGAACTATCCGTTACCCGATCCTCTTCCTCGTCCGAAAGAAAGAGGAGCGGCTTCGATCCCCAAACGGGGATCTACCACTCCCTTGTCCAACTCGGGATTAATAACAACATCCCTACCACCCCTAACCTCGACACTGCTACATACGTCTTGTCCCAGTTTCCCAATTTACATCAAGCCGAGTCCACACTCGCTCTTATAGACTTAGCTACTGACCAGCGAGTCACCTACAGTCAACTCCAACGCTCCATCTATTCATTGGCAACTGGGTTGCACCATGGACTCGGGATCTGTAAAGGCGACGTCATCTTTGTGTTGTCGCCAAATTCAATCCTCTACCCAATCATATGTCTAGCCGTGTTTTTGGTTGGTGGGGTCCTCACTACAGCTAATCCGCTTAACATCGAGTCAGAAATAACCAAGCAAGTACTTGACTCGGGTGCGAAACTGGCCATTGCTGCTCCTGGGGAGGCACATAAGTTGGTCTCAACTAAACTGCCTATCCTACTTACTTGTCGTCCCTCCACTGGAGATGAACTCTCTGTAGAAGAACTGATTGACTGCTGTGAACCGATGGAGTTGCCGGAAACCCGGCCAACTCAGTCAGACACAGCAGCAATACTATACTCCTCTGGGACGACTGGAGTGAGCAAAGGTGTCATACTTACACATGCAAACTTCATATCTGTATTGACACTTCTAAAATGGTCGATCGAGAACACATCGGCCAAGGATGATGTTTTCCTATGTTTCCTGCCCATGTTTCACATCTACGGTCTTGCATTTTTTGCTTTGGGGTTGTTCTGCTGCGGTATTACAACGGTAGTGATGCAAAGATATGACTTCCACGGCATGTTAGAAGCTATTCACACTCATCAGGTCAATAACATTCCAGCAGTTCCTCCGATTATACTAAGCCTGGTGAAATACAACGGTCGTGGATATGACTTGTCGTCTTTGCGACGAGTAGGATCTGGTGCTGCGCCCTTAAGCAAGGATTTGGTGGATCAGTTCAGAGCGAAGTTTCCATGGGTTTCCCTGAGGCCTGGGTATGGGCTAACAGAAAGCTGCGGGGCAGCAACCTTATTCGTTTCCAATGAAAAAGCCAAAGCTCATCCTGCCAGTTCAGGAACTTTGCAGCCGACCTTTTGTGCAAAGGTCGTTGATTTTGAAACAGGAATTGCTATGCCACCCTATGGAGAAGGAGAGCTATGGTTAAAGGGACCGACCGTGATGAAAGGTTATTTACGAAATGAGGCTGCAACAGCTGCAACAATCGACTCAGAGGGATGGTTGAGGACCGGTGATCTTTGTTACTTTGACGAAGACGGATGTCTCTACATTGTTGATCGGATAAAGGAGCTCATAAAACATAACGGGTATCAGGTAGCACCAGCAGAACTGGAAGCCATACTACTGAGCCATCCCCAAATACTCGATGCAGCAGTCATACCGTGAGTTTCTGTCTGCTTGTGTGTGTGTGTGTGACAATGCTTGCGTATATTTTCAGGTATTCTTAAGATTTCTAAAATATTATAGACTTGAAGATGAAGAGGCAGGAGAGGTACCTATGGCGTACGTGGTGAGAGTAGCTGGATCTCAACTCAGCGAAGACCAAGTCATTCAATTTGTCGCTGGACAGGTTTGTGTAGACATCTTCATTTCTCCTCTAAAGAGCCATAAAACAAGTCGTGTGACTGTACTTGCATCTTTCAGGTGGCTCCATTCAAGAAGGTGAAGAAAGTTTCCTTCATAAACGTAATACCGAAGTCTGCTGCAGGCAAGATATTGCGAAAGGATTTAGTGGCACAAAGCAAACAGCATGTCCAGTGCAAACTTTAACAACCATATTTTGCTACGCTATGTATCCAATCTGTGACAAAAAGAACTTACCGTTATATAGTATTCATATTAATAAGACCAGAGAGATCATGTGTTAGAAGTATACTACAAGGAGTTTAAGTTCTTATATACAAGTAAACATCATGATTCATGTAACTCTCTGTAATCTATAGTTTTTGGTAAAGTTGAAAATCTGCAGAAGAATTATTGTTTGGATTTGTGAATAGATGAGATAACATCCAATGTAGGCTGATTTTGAATGGAGTATGCCATCAGTTTACCAAGGAAGACAAAGCCAATCAACTGACTTTTAAACCACCATACTTGATTCTTTTTGTGGCAAACAAAACATCTTATCTATAAATAAAACAACACATTACATTTTGCAAGAATGAACGAGCAATCATGGACAAAAACTGGAATTTAAAATGGATTTTTTGTATTCACTTCCACAATTTGTCCATAAAACACTGAAATTCATTATTGCAGAAACGAGCCAATTATGATGGTCTGAAAAGTTCGGACTCTCTTCAATTTGAACAAAATAAATCAAGCAAACTTCACCTTTATCTAACAGGAGAGAAGGAAATAGCATAGTCTTGGGCATTTGAATCTGCATCTCAGCTGAAATGAACTTATCTAAGCATGAAAAAGAACGTTAAACGATGCAACATCCATCATGAAGCCGAAGAAAGACCAGAGTTCATCACAACATCAACATCCAGACTAAGAATCATTTCAGGGTAAATAGCAGAAGATAAGCCATATACACCAAATAAATCCATGAATACTATCAAGAAAACACAATCAGTTCATTCTGCCATTCTCTTTTAAACAAGTCAATTAATTAAATAATAGATAGTATCAGTTAAACAGAATTGTAACCGGAAGAAATGAAGATGTTTCAAACGAGAAAACTAATTACCATTACATGGTGACAAAATGGAGAAGCTCTTCTTATATTTTAAAACAACTCAAAAAAGCAGTCAATTTGGGAATATTCAATATAGTGAATGAAATATTTAGTCTTGAAGGTCCTAAACTTGCAAGTTTTGATCCATTTCACATCACCCAGCTATCCACCTCCAAACTCCACCTGAACCTTGCTTTTGGTCAGATGCAGCAAGCTCCATATCATGCTCTAGTGCAGATTTTTGTGAGCGGAGTGCTTGAACCTCCTGCTCAATGGACTGCATTGATGATAATGCCTTTTGTAGATCCAATATCTGTGCCTGAAATCACCATGACAAATTTGTAATATTAGTCATCATCCACACAGACACACTAAAAGATCGAATCAAATTTCAGAAATAATAGATGTGATTTATCAAATTCCAACAAACAGTGCAGTTACTCCCTCCCATGAGCATTGCAAACAATTGACTCGGCATGTTATTAGAAAAGTGTTTTTGAGTTATCCCGTCAATAACGGTTCAATAGGGAGACAGAGCAATAGCTGACAATGACAATATACAAACAGTTCATTTTAGCTTGAATGTTGGCCGAATAATCAGTACAGGGCATCAGAAGATGGAATTTGCAGCAATTTCTTCGGTGGAAAAAAAGTACCCACCATGAGGAAGAAGGCACGTTACAAGTTATAAATATAGATCATTCATTGAGGTTAAAGAAAGAAATGGAAGAAAAACCTCCAGATCAGCACATCTTGATCTCTCAGAAGCCAGTTGGCCTTGAACAGAATGCAATTCCTGTAGCAAGTGGAATAATAACCATACGTCAAATTCATAATTGAATATCTGAATTAGCAACCATCAACCAACCATACCTTGGATAAGTCAACATGAGAAACATTATGTTCCTCAAGCTTTTCTATCAGAGCAGAATTTTCTGCTTTGACCTCAGCAATGGATAGTTCCAATGCTTTTTTCTCTCCTTTGATCACATCAACTTCAATTGAAAGATCCACTTTGGGTTTTGAATTGATAGTTGTAAAGTCTGAGCTTTCAGATTTGGCCAAGGCATATGCAGCAGTTACAGAAGCTGCTGCAGCTGCAGCTGCTGGCGACTGAAAAATCTTTGGATGCTTAAAATCCTTTGGTTTAGGTCTCATCACGAATACCTTTGTTCATAGAAAGCACAGGGACTGTATAAGGGAACAATTTAAAATATAAACTGAAAGTGAGATCAAAAGAAGAAGAAATGAATTAGGAAGGTGAATGATCCAGAAAAATCAAATTGATGGAACAATTCTAAGAAGCATTTACAAGAACAACTAAGGCAGATCCTGATAATTAACAATTCATGAGAAATAAGCCAAAAAGTATTAACAAAAATATATTCATGAAGCATACATAAAGACCACACATTTTAGTGTCAGACATTAGGCAAATAATGATTAAGAAAGCAGATTATTTAGTATTACTCAGGTTCTGACTGTAAACTCATCACCTAGATTGCTCATTTGGGGGGGATACATTGGCATGGTGAATCAAGTTCAAAGTGGAAGTCACTAAAAAGTGGCTGATGCACTAAACAATAATACAATTGATTATACAGAGGCTGTTATACCTTGCATTATGCAAGTGGATGATGGAACAATTCAAAGATCATAACAGAGTATGTCCAATGAGAGTAGCTCCATGAGGCTTAACATACAGACTGATTCATACAGTTCTGAATCCTATTAGATATAGAAGAGGGTTTCATTAGTTCTTAAGGTAACCTTTACCTAGTTTCCTAATATAGGTTGTAGTTCGTAAATAAACTGAGGGTTTAACCTCACAATAAAAAACAAGTGAAATGTTCCAAGTTCTGAGTGTTCCCAATTCCCATGAAGATTGATCAATAAAAATACTGTAGCCCTGTCTCATATTCGTAAGGTAATGGGAATAAGTGAGGAATAGTGGAGGTGTGTAAGCAAAAAGCTGTTAGTGCTGCCAAAACAATTTTTCTGCTCAAACAAGAAAGTTGTAAGGAAGCAAATGCATAATAGGGAACGAACCTGGAAAGTTCTATCTATTTATCCAGATAAAAACAGCAAATTTGATAGCTCAGAGAGATTTGATGCAAATATAATTTATCTATGTCTGAAACAAACAGTTGAAATATAAATGTAGATTTAAAAAGAAGAAGTTGGAAAAGAGAGGATAAATTTAGTAGGACCAGTAAAACAATGGAGAATGTATTTCAAACATAATGAAATGGATATGGGAACTAGGCCATGCTATATTCTCCATGTGAATATGTAACAAAGACTCAACTTATAACTCTACTATCCTTATACCACACATGGTTCGTGCATGTCCGTTTGCAGGAAAATAATCAAAAGATAGAACATCTTTTCTGCAAATCTATAATGATCACAATACCTGATTGTTGTATTTCCCATTATAGCCCCCAAAAGCAACCAAAAATTGCTCACCATCTATTATTGTTGATGATACAGAGAGCCCCTGTTACATTAAAATAAGAGAGAAAACAAATGGGATAAAAATACAAATACCTCCCCATGTGAACTCAAAGTTACGAGTTTAAAAAAAATATAGTAACAAAGAAACATTTATACAAAATTGCACATTGGCACAGTTCACTCTTTCAAAGTAACCAAAGTATGGATATTCGAAAGAACAACAGGACATCTTAAGTAAATTACAACAACCATTACGATGGTGCAATGCGAGTATTTTGGGTGTAATCACTATTAAACCATTCCACATCCCAAGTAAAACTGTAGAAGTTGGTTTGGTTATTTCTAAACTTATGTATGACCTTTCTAGGCAGTCTAGTATTCCAAATTGATGATAAGAACCAATATTATTGCTAGAAAGTTCCAATGCACTAGAATTACAAGGAGATGTGACATTATAGGAATTAATGACCTTTCTCTACTCAAAGATGACATTTGCACAGAATTCATTAAATATTATTGCCTGAAAAAACTGAAGTGGTTGTCCCAGTGGCTAAAGTTAGAAACCTTGATTTAAGGGACCCAAGTTCTAATCCCACAGGTGCCACCAACTTTTCAGAGCAACATCCGTTGTGGAAGGCTTGAAGTTTGTCGTCCATTTGTAGAGGAAACTTGCATGAACAATTTGGACTAATTGGTCCAAAGATGCAAGATACCATGGTAATTCAAAAAAGAAGCCGTGCCTATACTCAACTTCTTAAGTGCTTAAAAAGGTCATTATTGTCAATTTTGGGTGACCAACTATAAAAAAATGTTCACTCTAGTCCCACATTGCAATTGAAGTTTCTTTCTGTAGCTCAACTTTTTTGGTTCCATTATTGTGAAACTATCAAAAAAAAATTGCATGTTTTTGCATTTAAGTATTACATACACCAACAAATATAACCACGTCATGATAAATGAAACTAAAGGTGGAACTAAAATAATGATGTCACAAAGATGGAACAAAAAAAATAGTTGATGGACAAAAGCAAGCAAAAATCATGAGGGACTAAAATGGACATTTTTGGTAGTTGGTTACCAAAAATGCCATATTGGTAACAGCCCGCAATAAAATAATACAGCTCAAACTCATTTAACAAACATTTAATATGGTTTGAAAGAAAATTAAACCAAGGGCTGGAAATGTTTCAAAAGCATTAGACTTACAAACAATCAAACTTAAACAAAGACATAGAGCCTCAGCCTGACCTCACTGGCAAGTGGATCTCTTCCCTTTACATTTGTTAAAACTGAGACGACAAGCGTGGCCATATCCATCACCAATGTCTCCGAGGCACCTGCAACAAAAGGTCAAATTGAGGTTTTATACAGGAGTCAACATAACTAAGCATTATATTTCATAATTAGTAAACTTGATATGCCTGGTCTCTTCCTGATTATATACCTACCACTTCTATTATCGCCACCACCAACTATAAACCACTTGTCATCGATAGAGACCCCAGCATGGCCTGCCCTAGGAGACACCAAATCACCTTGAATCTGAGGTTGGGACCATTCTAACTGCAATACAATACAAAAGATATCATACCTAAATAAGAGTTTAATTAGAAGTGAAGCTTTAAAGGATAAACACTTTCAATAGCTATCATTGCAAGGTTCATAATTCAATACAATTGTTGAAAACAGCAGGGAATCTGTTCAGTGGTTCGTTATGCTTGCACATAATGACATAAGCTACATCAACTTTTCCTTGGGATCAACGACAATGCTTTTAGGTAATTAGATCAAGAACTCAGACGCAATTTCCTTTAAATGATTTTAACATTTTATGTTGATCTGACGCTTTCATTTGTGTTCAGTGATCTTTCTTTAGCATTTATAACAATCATGCAGTGATGAGGTTTCCAAGTCCAGCTTCTGACGGGTCGTTTAGAGATGCTTCGATGCCCACCGTTCAGACAACCACAATAACTTTTGCGATTCTTGATTGTGGAATTTTAGTCATGGTGTTTGAATGTGGGTCTTGGAAATAATGAAGCTGCTGACATACAGTTAGTCTGCATTCTGCAGGAAGAAATCTTTTGATGGGTCTAGGGAGACCTTAATGAATATATTTCCTTTTAACCAGTCAACTACTCACCTATGTATCACATATTCCTCTTCCCGTCTCAACCAGTCCATATTTAAGATGGAAACCACAAGGCAAGAGCAACGTGATAAAATTTGTTTAGTTCATTTATTTCATCATATAAAATTTGTTTAGTTCATTAATTTCATTATATAGTGAGGTAACATATAATAAACCTTCAGAAATGAGTTCTACTATTAGTTCCAATACTATTCAAATAACTTAGAAGTATATACGGACCCACACACTAATACATATCACCGTTCAAGTTCCCTAGGAGAAGATCTAATTCTGTGTAAATATGTGTTGATCTCCAAATCATGAGGTTTTCTGCTTAGTTTCAGTGTTGATAGCTACAGAGACTATGTATGTTGCTTTGACAGTAGAGATAATGGAGTGGACAGTCATGATTGTAAGTGGTGACAGGATTAGCATTGACATAGGGAGGTGGCACGATGGCAGTGGAGATGTAACTAGTAATTGAAAGATGAGAACTTCAATCCAACAGCCGGTTTAGGACTTTAGGTACAGGATTAGTAGACAAAAATCAAAATATAATTTAAGTCAGAAATCAGAAGCTTTTCTGAAAACATGTGCAATTGTTTGAATAATATGTAAAACAATACTGGTGCTAGAAGCCAATGCTTAAATCTATATGCCATGCACTTGCATGCTTTGAGCTTGTTCCGGGTCCTAACAAACGTTAATCACGGGTTACATTTACAGTTAGGGTATGTTATCAATTTCTCATTATTGTTTCATACAATATTACAATCTTATATTGCAACATCTACATCTCAATTAAAGATTCTTACACTCACTTCCCATACTCTAAAATATTATATCTGGTAAATCGGTCATGTTCAATGGTGAAGTTCCAGATAGAAGATATAATCTGAGAATATCTGACAAAATTAATAGATCCTAACTTGGTGGTAACAAACGTCCCAAGAGAAACACTATAATCTGGGAATATCACACCAAAAAGAATTCCTGTCTCCATGCCAAATGCCGATGAAATCCAATCAACTATACATGTGGTTTTCAAAAAAAAAAAATCATATATGTGATGTTCATGGTACTGGTAAGCTGATCCAAGTAGTGGTGCTCAATGTTGCATAAAGGACAGGGTGGCAGGAAGTCCTGCTAGTGATGAATAATACATGTGAAAAGAAAGGATTTCCAAAATGAGATGATAGCATAGATAATGATCATCACTTACTGTCTCCAAATCCAGCACGTGGAGGTCATTAAAGAAGATCGAATGAGAACAGCCACCAAATATTTGAAGGTAGCGGTCTGCATGCACTGTGGCGGTATGATCAAATCTAGGAGCTGGAGGAGTCTGCCTATCAAGGCAGAAGAAATCAATGCAAAAACTTTTTAAACCATGTGTGTGTAAAATGTACTTACATAGTATTGGCAAAATTCCAAGTCATTGTCTCCAGATCAAGAATGTGAACATCATTCAAAAGTTGTCTATGTTTGTCCTCTCCACCAAACATTATTAGTTTTGAACCAACCAATGAAACAGATTGTCCACCACGAGCTACCTAAAAGATACACCGAAAAGAAACCAATGACCATTTTCACTAAAAGCTATTCAGTGGACTCCATGGGTACTTGAAATTCGATCTATAACCAAGTTAAAGTAGCCACCTGACCAGTTTGGGTTGTACAAATTTCATAATCAATCAAAACAACTGCCTTGGAGCAATCTTTTCAAATTTTCTTCCATGATTACCTATTACTCTTCAGAATCCACTGAGAACATGCAACTCCTACCCACTCATCTCTCTCTCCCTCTCTGGGCATATATAAATTTAAGAAAGAGAGGAGGTTGAAAATTTTGGTAGAGATCAAAGAAGTTGAATCTTAGTTTAGGTACACTTGGGTTTAGTGCCGTAAAATGGAAAAGAAACAAATAAGTAATATATTTTCAGAATGGTCAGTTTGACTGTAAAAGGAGAGAATAATAAATAAGAACCAAAAGATGCAAATCAGATGAGGTTTGATAGTTACCGGAATTTTCCCTGTCGCTTCCATCACCCCATACAAGTGTGATTCAAGGTCAATGAAACGCACTACAAGTTACATCAATAACCGATAATGCTAAATCAGAACTATATACTTGTCCACAGTCAGAAGTCAGAACACAACTATTGAGAGAACAAACCTATCACATCATCAGAGGCATCCTTTGAGTGACCACCGAGGAAGAGGAGTTGATTTCCCCACTTAACCTGCATAAAGGGTGCATTGAAGAGCAAAATTAAGTGACAATGGAACTAGTACAGCTACGACATGCATGAATCGAAAATAAAAAAGAGCCACAAGGATATCTCACCATACTATGACCAGATATAGCGGGGAAAATTTCCAGTGGTGTACTATCTTTCCCATTTCCATCATCTGGTTTTGTGTTTAGTTTAATCATCGACCACCTTAAATTTGTCAGATCAAATGCCTGCCACCATAATCACCTATTAGTCACCTACAACAGAAATAGAAGTACTTGTGATAAGCAAACACATGTTGCCATAACAGTAACGATGCCTGAAGATCAGATAAGTATCGCCCATTACGACTTCCACCAATAATGTATAGCTTTTCATCAGTGACAACTGAAGCATGCTACAATGAAAGAATAAAATGGCATGTAAGCAAAGAACACAAGGATAATCCGATAACACATTATACAATTTTTGACAAGTGTGTTGAAATAGCTTCCAAACTCCAGCTGAAAAGACATGAGCAAACCTTATACCGGCCTGATGGTCGTGGCCCAGCTACAGGGAGGGCAACCCATTGGTCATAGTCTAAATCTGAATGCCAACTCCCATGATCTGTTACCATAGTAGCTTTCCTATAGAGATCAATAAGTTTTACAATTAAAGAAAAATAGAATCTTGCAAACCAAAATTTAACCATCAGCCATGTTTTACAATGATAACGAGCAAATAAGAAATTTTGGTGTTAGCTTTAACCAAAACTGATTTTTTGTAATTGGAATGCACATGCTTTATACAATTCATCAGCTAATTTGTATCATGTGTTAATTAACTTTTGGTTCCTACTAACTAGTTTCTAGATCAGGCATACAACCGAACAATGCACAGGTGTGTCTTCTCATCTATTTTTACAAATATTTCATTTAAAAAAGAGCAGATCCATCACAGTTCAAGTCAAACTCCCCCCACCCCAAAAACAAACAAACAAAACTAGAGATAGAGAAAGGAAATTAATATCACTAACAAGCTTTGGATATTACAGAACCACCCAACTGTTTTCCAAAATCCGCACTTCTTCTAAAGATTCGATTTTGAAGATCAAAAGCCTTGTTGATGGTGCACAAGGCTTTTGATTTCACGCGTTTTAAAGCAATGTCATCGTTTTCCTGTAAATCTAATTTAGTCTCTACTATACTATTATGGAATCCTACAAATCTTCCATTTGCCAACAGCACTCAGTAGTCAACATAATTTGAATTACCGATTTCAATCCATATTTAACTAATTAAGTTCAAATTGCAGTGTTCAATCTCTCCCTCGATCAAACACAATTTTAACCCCTTTCGCCAATACACTTACTAAAACAAGTAGATCGATCACACATATTTATGTATTTAAAAAAAAAAAAAAAAAGGCACACTTACCTAAAGTCGTGTGGTATTTCTTCTAGGATTCCTCCAAATCGGATTGCTTACAAGTAAAGAAGAAAAATAATGTACCGGAATCCAGGGCAATCGTCGTCGGCCGTCCGATCACGGTGGCAGATTGATCACGGTTATAATTGATAATTTGGTATCCTACTGGGACGCGTATCGTACTAGTACTTTAGACAAACCCATTTTTCCGACATATCGAAAGTATGGTCTAACTTTCAATGCACGATGTACAAACTAAGAATGCAGTTGTGTATGACGTTCTTGAAGAATCGATCTGGAAAACAATATTTGCATAATAGAAAGTAGTACTTCACTTTCACAGTTTCACTTCCTCCCAGTTGGAAAAATTCAGAGTCAATTTACAAAACTATTTATCCATAATAATATATGTTACTATTTCATGAGTTGTCGACATCGAGATTTTACCTAGAATCGTTCTTGTCTCTCCAAGATCAGGATCGTAGAGAAACAATTATATAACACTTCAAAAAATATTTATAAATAAATAGAGAAACAACGTACATTCATGTTTAAAATGTTTATGGTTATCCAGAAAAAAGTCAACCAATCATGCATCCTATAATTTGATTCACTATCCTAATGGATAATGATTGAATCTAGTTAAAAGGTTAGATCGAATCAGTAAACGGTCTCACGGGAACCCGGTTAAAAGAGTTCGACCGAGTAAAAAGTAGGGTCGGTTCAGGGACCGATCCTACGAACGATCTCACGTCCGATCTTGTTATAAAACGATTCTACACGGATCCTGCTCGAAATCACTTGGTAGGATCGTAGGATCGACCTATCCCACGATCTTACTCGCGATTTTAACAACCATGATTTCACATGTATACAAAAAAATTAGGCCTAATAGTTAAGTTTTGAAAAATTATTTTAATAATCCCAAATCTAATTTTCGTAAACATGATTGTTTATGAAAACATTAAATTTATTCAATTTATCAAAACGTAAAATTTTTGTATACTTGTATAGAAAAATGCATATATTCCACTTTAAGTGAAAGTTTATTATTTATAGGGTAAATTACAATTTTCGTCCCTGTGATTATACTGTAACACCCCTCCCGATCCCGGAAATGCCACGTCAATACAATATCATAGGTGGCAATAACGCAACGGATCCATAACGCACGTGTCATAGGATAATGTAGATTACGGTTAATTAAAACTTTAAATTTCATACATAATAACCCATGATTACATTTCATAATCCCATACAACAAAACACATAATCCCGGTCACTAACACATTGAACCCAAAACAACATTATACCAGTTCTATGCAACATATGAAACTACTACGGATCTTCGATTCAACTTTGACTCTATCTCGGCTGCGGCTGAGATCCTTTGTGATTCCCTGAACATGTTAGACTCGATAACGTGAGCTATAAAGCCCGTGAGCACGCGAGGGTCGACACTGCACATAAGCACATAACACACAATCCCTGTCCCAGTCCCTGTCCTGATAACCCAACACACATCTCAGGTATAAAGCACAAGTATGAGATCGGACATAGCCCTGTGGGGACCCCTCCCCGATGGACACATCGCACACAGCAATGGTCGGTAATACCCTGTAGCACGGAAGCTACCCGGCTACAGGCCCTGCCGTATATATACGCCCCAAGGACTGTAAGGGACAGTCAACCCGCGCGATTCCCCTTCGCGACTTACCGTCCGTATGGAACTCATCACGGACCCCTGAACCGATCTCGCATCTCATAGATAACACGTATAAGGAATAGAGCATACCTGAGGTTCACGTCCCTGTCCCACATAGATATAACACGCACAATATAGCTATTCAACTATAACGTAAAGGATGACGCGCGTTTTAGAAAACGTCTCGAGTACTCACCTGATTGGTTCCCCGAAGTCTGAGCGCCCTGATCAAATCCGGCTCGAGATCCGCTAGTCCCTGTGATCACACGGATAGCCCAACAATCAATCACAATTTCCCAATTATCACATATCACATGATTACAACAATTCGGACTCAATTCAAACCCGATAGTCCCACGAAACCGAAACCCGATCAATACCCGAACTCAACCCGAACTTGACTCAAAGCAATCCCAAACAAGACCCTGACCCAAACAAAACACAGCCCAAGCAATCCCGAAGGAAACCCGACACAATTCGACCCAAACTCAATTTACAAGGTTAAACTCGGATTTCCCCAACAGGTCCTTGGTCGCGCCGCGGAGACCCTGGTGGTCGCGCCGCGACCCCGCGAAAACCTGAACCCCTGACCTGCGATTTCAGCTCTGTCCAGGAGCCATAGCTCCTTCACAAACACGAATTCAATCCCAAATAAGCACATATAAACACCACATAACCTCTTCTCTGAAGCTCAAAAACTATTACATAGATTACACACATACAACTCAATTTTAAGCCATTAGATTGAGGTTCTTTACCTTCTTTGAGCTCCAACACAACAAAGATGAAGGAGATGAAGTTAAATCTCAAAATCCACAAGTAATTGGGGGCTGGATTTGGCTTTCCTCTGCTGGAGCTTCACATAACACACACATACACACTTTAGGGTTGAAGAAAATGGATAAGGGGAAAAGAAGATAAGCATCTATATACGTCCCTTATCTCAACCCGGTCCCGAACCCATTAACCCGAACCCGATATCGCATTTTCAATATTTATGCCCATTTAATCCCACGATCTCAAAAATATAATCCGTTCATTAAAATTATAACCCGGTGACACGCAAGCCCAATCCCGACACGTATCAATCCACGAAACGGGATATAATTCGACCAACCCAATATTAGTAAATTATTTATCCACTAAAATAATTCCACGTACCAGGTCAAATTAACGGATGTTACAATACACAAATTATGGTTATCGTCTTTTTAATGATTAAATTACGATTACAGTATTTATAGTTGACAATTTATTATAACTTTGGTCCCTTTGTCCAATATTTTTTTTAAAATGACGATTTTACCCTTTTACTTTTATTTCAGTTTTGGTCCTTGATCAAATTATTTCTTTTATTTCATTTTATTGATAGATTTTTATTCTTTTACTATTTATTTAATATATTTTCTATTTTTTTATTATATTGTCTAGTCATTTCTATTAAAATTCAATTGAAATAAAGGTTATTCAATATGTTTTATTTATTTATTTATTTGATATTATTATTAATAGTATTAATATTATTATTTTGTTATGATTTAAGTATTTACATGACTAAGAGGGTGTTTGGATTTGCGTTTGAAAAAGTGCTGTAGCGTTTTGGAAACTAATAATCAGATAATTGCTGTAACAAAAAGTGTTGCAGGAAATGCAGTGTTTGGTTTAGCTTCTGCTGTTTGATATCGTAATTATCAAATAATCAGTTTTTAAAGTGTTTGGATTTGCGTTTTTACTTGTAAAATGGCCAAATAATCACTTATTAAGCAAATAAGCTACAATTTTTAACTTATGAAAAAGTGTGGTAGGACAAACGCTAAACGCAAATAATCACTTATTAACGTATTCAATCCAAACACTTTAAACCCATTATTTGCGTTATTGTAACGTAATAAGCTAATAATCACGTTTATAACGCAAAACCAAACACCCTCTAAGTAGTAATCAATGAAAATAACTTGTATATGACTTAATTTAATATGATCAAGGAACAAAACTGAAATTTCCTTACAAATTATAATAGTGGATCCGTATTCAATTGAGTGTTAATAAAGTAAACAATAAATGGTCCTTTACTAAGTCAAGAAACCTCAATTTCAAGAAAATTACAATACTACTAAACGCATAAATCAGATAAAATCGCATAGGAAATTTCAAAGTCATTAATGTATTGAATATACACATATTCTTTTGACAAAAATGTATGGAAGAAGAAACTATATAGTGTGAAGACTTTGTTTAATTTATGACTTTTACAAAGGACAAAACAAGTCTTTGAAGAACAAAACCTCACACAAATCACACAAGTGTGCCTTGTACGATTTATCTTGTTCCCCATATAAATTCCAATTATTTCTCACTTTTTTTTTTTTTTTTTGCAATCTCCCCTGTGTTGTCTCCCCGCATCCGAGCGATGGGTGAAGAATTCCAAGAATCGGATGTCATCTTTGTGGAACTTGAAGTACAGAGCAAACAAGATAATTCTTACGCCTTTGATATATATCAACAAAACAAGTTGAAGAGGAAGAGGAAGAAGAAGAGGATATCATCGGTTCCAATTAACATTCCTGAAAATAAATCAAAATTATCTGAATATGAAGAACTGATTGTTGAATCGGATTTATTTGAAGAAGACAGTGATTGTGAAGGGAGAATAGTTCCACATCGAGTAATATGGGGTCGGAGACTTGTCGAAAATGTAGCATATTCAATACGCACGAGTAAAGGAAGGACGTTGAAGATAAGAGATTTAATTCTCAAGATGACTGGATTTATCGAAACATGATTGCTAATGTTTGTTCTTTCAGATAATGGAAGCATATGTACGTGTGTTTGTAAGTGTAACACTATTTATATTCTCGAGATACAACATCATTTTTTTTAAAACTTCAAATATTCACAATGAATGATGAGTTTTCCAAATGTGTACCAAATTTATAAACTATATATGAGTATTTGTTAAAAATAGAGAAAGACATTCAAACATCTTTTAAACCATGGTGATTGTATTTTTGTGGTATTAAAACAAATATAAATGTTTCATGTAACATAATAAAACTACAATCATTAGAAAATCCATTAAATTGTTTGTAATTTATTACTAAAAAGGGGATTTGAATTTACATTTTAAGATTGATAATTAGTTTTTGTGTTTTGAAACGTAAAAGTTGAGAATTAAATCACTTTTTGTTGCATTTTTATTGAAGTATCTATTTAAAAAAAATTACGATATTTTTAAATGCACAAATCCAAATATCCATAAATCATATAAATGTTTGTAAGTTTTGGGTTATAGAGCAACATCTATATTGCTTATTTAATAAGAAATATTGTATCTTAAAATACAAGCTAAGTTTTAAATATGTGCTATCAAATCACCCAATCAGATTAATATATGTTAACATGTACTAAACAAATTAATCAATAACCTACATTAGTAATAATGTTATTATTTAACACACACAAAAAAGTAATAAATAAATTATAAAAAAATAAAAACATAACAACCAAAGACCAAACTACTTTGTTTTAATATAGGTTTTAGACCAATTTTTATTCATCTTTATTTTTTAGTCTGCAGTGAACTTTTGTTATATATATCAGTTACATGTATTTTTTAGTCTGCAGTGAACTTTTTATGAAAAAATAAAAACATAAAAGTATCTCGTTTATCGTCTACAGCTAAATTTAATTTTGATCTACATTGGTTTAATTTGCTATATATATCAGTTACATGCATTTCTTATCTAATTTTAATTGCATTTATTTTCGTTTGAGATTTTCTTTTCGTATATGTATTTGAATTATAATAAGTGTTTATTATGAAAAAAAACCAATATATTTTCACGTTTTTTGCGTTTTCGTCCCTCCATGTTATTTTTTTCATAAAAGTCTTCAAGTTAACTTATTCTTTTTGGTTTAGTGAAATTTGGACATTAAAACCTGATTTTTCAGTTTTAAAAAACCGATTTATAATTATAACCGGTGTCATGTCTAAATTTCACTAAATCAAAAAGAAAAAAATTAACTTAGTAACTTTTATGGCAAAAAAAAAAAACATGGAGTGACGAAAATGCAAAAAACATGAAAAAGTGTTTGTTTTCTTTCATAATAAACCCTTCTAATAACTACATTTACAAAGAACATCCAAATAATCCAATATCCTTGTTTGAAATAATGAAAATCTGGTTTTAGCCAACATCAGTCTTACTTCACTTGTAGAGCTTCAGGGGTCTGTTCGTCAATGGAAGATATTGAGCATCACTGAAGCTTGAACGCTACTTATTGATATTCAAGATAAAAGGTTTACATCAATAAAAAAAATAGGCACTCGACGCTTGTATATAACCTTTAAGTGAAATAGATTTTACTATTTTAGAAGCATAACGACCTCTTAATAGAATCATTAAGAGGTCATTTTACGTTTGAATGACTTCTTAATGATTCCATTAACTCCTTCGAGTTGCCAGCTTCAGTGTTCCATTTATTCTGGAAACTTCCTTGCAACTGTAACCAACCTTCAATGTGGATCTTTTGTGATCCCCAACACAAACTCAAATGTTTCTTACCAAGAAAGAAAAAAGAAACCGCAATACAACATTATCCCATTAATATATTCAGATCGAGAATCCGATTCTAGAGCTAATACACATCCACCCAACTGAACTCGTTGGCTTGTTGCCAGTCAAAAGGTTCACAGATATCTAAATGAAGTGTCGCTTGGATTGTAACATCTACAGGTCATTCCATACAAGAGCAGAAAAGATTGAAAATAAACCAGATTAATCTAATGGCAAACAGCTCCTAGTCACGATCTGCCTCCTCTATTTCTTCATCCTCAGGCACGCCTCGTAGATACAGAACATTATTACATCTGCACACAACAACAACACACGACAACAACAATCTTTAACCAAGAAACATGCTCCCATCCTCAAATCCACATTTGATGCATGAGGTACAGGTCAACACCTATAGAAAAATTCAAGCATACCTGATTAAAATCTCCCCAAGGTTTCCAGTAAACTGCCCATCAATGTACTCTTCAGAGTTGGCCAACTGAAAAATAACACATCGACTGAAATTAGAACGGTATATAGTTGGCATATCAAGCCTTCTGACTTCCCAAATATTCAAAAGAAAATGTGTCGAAATACAAGTTTTAATCATGCAATCCCTGTGTAGTTTCAATCAATACAAATGACCGGATTGACCCCATAAGAAGCTTGTTAACCATGATAACAATACGCAAACAAAACATTACTGTGAACATAATCATAGACTTGCTTTTCACCAAACATAAACACATGATTTAGCACTACCTTCAATACTGATTCCCAATATATAGACAAACAGAAAATAGTCAGTATTGAATAATAAAGATTTAATGGCATGTCAAGAAGTCGGTGTTTTACCTGCAAGTTCATGTATGAATCAACGGAGACAAGATAACCTTTGTACTCCATTCCCCACTTGAGTTTCACAATTACAGGCTTCCCAGTCAAGTTGTTCAAGAAAGGTTTGGGATTAACTGGTACACTCTGCAATGCTAAAACAATTTAGTTCTCGAATTTTGTATGGCAACCACACAAAAATCTCTAAGAAAATATGTTAAATCTTAAGCCACCTAAGTAAAGTAAATCATGTGAAAGTTTCATGCGATTTCCATTACATTTTGATATAGAGAATTTTTATATCTTCTTAATCTTTTCATCCAAAATTAGGTAAAACTTTTCTATGTATTTCAACCTTCCATTGATGCAGGTTCTCACCCCTGCTATACTTAAAAGCAAACAGCTCAACTAAGGTGACTCGTGACTGAGCATGATTACAGTCTAAAGGGTGTGTTTGTTACAGTGAAGTGGAATTCTCAAGATGAAAAATTGGATTCCATTCTCCATCCCATATTTTTTGGTTAGTATCTCCCATTCTCATTGTTAACAGAACAATGTAAATCACTTCATTTCCATTCCTTTTCATTCCACACTACCAAACACATCCTAAGGGAAGAGGCGCAAAAATATGAGACCCAAGCAAAGCACGATCGCAAAAGTTCAATCTACCTTGTATGAAAACAACTAACAAAAAAACATAAAACAAAGGATAACATTATCAAGTATAAGCATACATACGTTAAATTCCCAATAGTAAATAGTTCATAAAAGGTGTTTCCATTCCCATAAGCCATAACTAATTTGTTGTAATCTCTAATCCTAATATACAAATTGTTCAGCACCTTCTCACATATAAAAACTTATCAGTATTGTTTTAAAGTCGTATACAAAAGTAAATCACATACAGATTAGAGGAATGATCAGTAGGCTTTAAAAACCAGTATATTAGTTTATTGAACTGATTGATTGGCTGAGTATAGATTAAAGAAAAAACAATGATGACCAGTACTCGATATGCAATATGTTTTAATTCGTAGCAGGCTCCTGTGATTGTGATGGCAGAATGGCTCTGATAGACCAGCAGAGTTTGATTGTGGACAGAAAGAAGATGATTAGTAGACTACCATTGGAGAAACTGGAAGAGGCTTATTGTTATGTCTTGCAATCCCTGTTATCTATAGTTATACTATGACAGTCTTCTTAGATGGCAATGGTGTCAATAGTCTAAGTGTTGAACAAAATTTTTTTTTAAAAAAAACCTAGTCAACAGTTTCCTAATCCTTAACATAATTAGGATAAAACCATCATTGCCTTAGCACATCTTGCCTAGTCAACAGTTGCTGTCCTCTCCCGTTCTCACCTCTTTTTCCTTTGTTGCACATGTTCTGCTTTGATTTCACCTAAATGTTGGATTTGTTCTATTAATCCTCAACATATAATTAGGATAAAACAGATACATGTTTTCTTATAGTCATGAATTCCTCAGCTCTGTAGAACTAGAATTTCAAAGTTATCATGTTAAATTTGGTAAAATGAATAATTACTTGAATCTCTCCCCTTTTCCTTTGTGGCACAGGTTCTTTGTTATACAGTTGTTTGTGTTCTTGCTGGACAATTGCTAGTTTAGTTGTATCAAAACAATCAATGAAATTTTTTATAAGACAGATTGAACAGTTGTTTTATCATTTATGCAACTTGTGATCAGAAAACTTTTCAAAACTATCAAAAAACTAAATTACTAGATTGGGGAGTAACTTGGTAACTTTATGTTACTCGGACAATGTGTTTGCCATTCAGCACATAAAAAATTCAACATTTATTTATATCGATGCTAGCCCTCTATATCCAGAGAAAAACAAAACAGACAGTTGAATATGTGTGTTACAGTAATACATATTGTATATAATAAAGTTACGATTCAATGAAGTGACTGAAAAGCAACATTATTATATATTATAAATTGTTGGTAAATGTCATATACAAGAGAATTCCTGGCATAACATCAACTCATCAAGGATAACCTGCTGATAAATAATTATTTATTAAACCAAATGCGATAGTCAATTATGCATCTCATTTCCCACATAAGAATCTGTTTGGAGAGTGCTTGCATTAACTACATTTCAACATTCTAACAATCATGGCAAAACATATATGACACTAACAGTGCTTTAATTGACATCTACAAAAGTCATTCAACTCCCATTTGCTGAAAGGATTTGTATCATCAATAAAAATGTACTTTCATTTCTCTATCTTAGGTCATTGTACTTTTTTCCGTCCCAATTAAATCATTGTGCTTTAACTCGTCCCAATTTGGTCATTACCATGATAAAGTGTAACATTGTTGCTAAAAATGCCACCAAACTATATAAGATAAAGTGCCCTAAAAATCCATGATGACTAGAAAGAGATAGTGTTTTAAAAATGCAATGCCTTAAACGAATACAAATAATGTAATGGTATGACCCCTTTCTGAAAGGGTACTAAAACACCCAAATACTTTCCCCAAGCAACAGTCGAATGAACAGCTCTTCTCGTCTCCTAGGAAATGTTAGCTGACTGCAAAACTCAGAACTTGCAGTAACTACAACATTTCATCATTGTAACTCATGGAATCTTTATAACGCTACCAGACCATTTTACATACAACAGCCCATCTTAGGCACGAAACCTTAAGTTATTGCCCAAAATTACCATCGAAAACCCGTAAAATTCTTGAAAGCTAAATGCGGTAAGCATCAAATCCATCATTCTCTTGAAATCTTCGTCAATTGACCCCATAATGAACCATAAAGTAGTGATTTCTTAGAACCAAAAAAAACAAAAGAATGTTTATAATTTGGATTTCTCGAAACAATCCAAAACGACAAAACTATCTACCATTTGTAACATCTAGATGCAATGATTGATGATCCGGTAAACAAAATAGAGGGGATAGATTACCATGGCGGTCGTCAATGGAGAACAGGAACTTAGTCTTCTTCTCTGGTACGCTGAGGATGGTAGCTGCTATGATCGAAAGGGTTTTATGTAGGGTTTGACCCAATGTATCAAGTCCCTTATCTCTTTCAGGCCGACCCAGTAACTCTTGTTCAATTGGGTCGGGCCTCACATAAATGGTGGGTTCGTATCTTATTAAAAAACGTAATTCACAGATTTGAAAAGAGCATGTAACTTTTTTCCCCGATTAAATTATCTAAATGGTTGAAATAACCGTAATTAAAAAATTTATTTTTAATATATATTAAGAGTGTTAAATACATTATTTTTAAATATTGTGTTAATTTTTTTTTAAAAATGCATTAACATGTCATTTTTAATGCGAGTCAATTAGACTAGAGCCACCCATTTGGCCCATTGAGCTAAAATTGTCAATCATAATTTGAAATGTAAATAATTAGGTTTACGACGTGTTGCGTTGTCTAAAAAATCAATATGTAAAGTTAGATTACAACATAGATAATAAATGGAAATCATAAAAAAAAAACTTTATATTATTAGCATATAGTTACAATAACTTAAAATTATAAGTAACTACAAAATAACATTAATAAAAGGGAGAACAAGAAACGTGAAGTTAAAATACAAAATTTCATAATAAAGGAATCATGAAATTTTTAGGTTAAAAAAGATAATACAAAATTTTATTACAAAGAAATGATACGAAATTCAATTTTTAGGCCAAGAAATGATCATCAAAAATTTTTTACCGAAAAATAGATCATAAAAGTAGAATTTTTCATTCTTAATCAGTCCTCAATTCTTTTTTTTTTTTGTCAAAAATAAATTTTATGTTTTTTTTAACCCAAAAAATTTTACATTACCTTTATTATCAAATTTTATATTTTAAGTTGTCTTCTTGGCAACTTGCTCTTAATAAAAACAATCTAATAATATGGATATGTCCAGACAAAACATATTTTAATAAAAGGGAATTTGCGTTAAAAAACCCTCAAGTTGAATATTTTTTAGATTAAAATCTCTAAAAAAATTTTATTGCACAAAAAAACTCAACTCGCTAAAACTTATCAAAATAAGGGTTTTTAAAAAATGTTGTAACCTGATAGACCGATTGCAATATGTTGACTAACCCTTCGTTCCCGACAATTGACAAACCTTATTTCCAGCGAACTCATTTGTCTGTGTTTTATGATTTAAATCCACATTTCTTGTTGATTTCTTTATTCACATTTGTGTTAATTTGTTTGGAATTTACTTTTTCAGCAAAATTATGGTGGTCACTGATAACTTGTCAATGGTGGCTTGTGACTTCAGTTGGTTAGAACCGAAAAAATCCCAATTCCGTAAGAATTTACCAGTTGGGGGTTTGTTGTGGCAATGAAAAATTATTAAGTTTTAATCGTAGAAATGGTCTAACTTGCAGCCAAGAAGCTCAAGCTGACAGAACAGTCACTTAAAATAATAAAATGAAATCAAAACGTACTAGCATAACAAAATATTTAAATTCAAACAAATAAAATAATAAGTTTAAATAAAAACAAAACGTAATGAATTAGTAAGATTAAATCAAAATTTCCATAAATCAAAATTTCCATAAATCAAAATTTATTAACGTAATGAAATAGTTTGATGGAAAGATATAAATAATAAAATTATAAAAATAGTTTAATCAATAAAATGTAAATAAATAAAACTTTAATAATAAATTGAATACATAAAAAGATGCATAAATTAACTAATTAAGTATATAAATAAAAATAATTTTTAGTAAATAAATATAAATTTATTTTACAAAATAATAATAATATATTTAATAATGAAACAAATCATAATTTATTAAATTAATATTTCAAATTTAAAACCAAACATAAAAAATTAAGAAAAAAGACCAAAATTGAAATTACCAAACTTGTAATTAAGAGAAGAGCAAGAACCTTATTTTTAAAAATCTTAGAAACAAAAGAAGCAATTTTGCAAGTAAAAGTGGTTTGAGGACCGTCACTGCAACTTTGGAAATTAAGAAACCATTTTCACAATTTTGAACAAACCAAATGGGCATTTTTTGTAATTTACTCTTATAGTAAATATAATATATAATTCTAGACATGATAATTTTGACTTGTAAACATGCAAAGAAAGTAAGAAACCAAACCAAAAAAAAAAGGTTAATATATAATATTTAAAAATGGTTTTTGAACAATTTTCAAAAATGATATCAAATTAAAAAGACAAAATATATATAAATTTGGGTTTTTTTCTAATTGACGTTTCTGCATGCTTTTAACCAAAATTGTCGCCAATTTGCAACCATAAGATGATTTGGACCATTGATTGCTTAAACAATAATCCTCTCATTGCTTCTCCAAGAATACAACATGATCCAACAAGGTGTACCATGTATGTTAAAAAGCTCTTCAAGAAACTAAAAAACCTTCAAAACCAAAAATGGAAGGAAGCAACAACGATTATGCTAAATGGTTTTTCTTAAAATTAGTCTCCCCAGTAAACGATTTATCATTTAAAAACATTTACCCATATATAACAACTACAATTCCTTACACTTGATAAAACAAGTCTTCTGAAAACCTCTGGAGCACACACATATATGATATATCTAACAGCACACCATACACAGCAAAATTGAGCATGCCTGCCTGCCTGCATTCTTAAACATTGTCTTCACTTCACCTGAAGGCATTCAAAAAGATAGTAAACACTACAGTGGGGCATAACTTTCATGTTGATAATAGTGTGAAGAGGTGAAAAATTGGGAAAAACGACTAATATACCTAGGGAAAGCCTTGACAATAGCTCGGGGGCAATCCTTAAGCAAATAAGCCTCCGCAAAAGGATGGAGTTCAACCATGGGCTTGTTTGGTGGTGGGATGAGGTTCAAAACCTTTAGACTCCCAAACGGGCAAGGTTCTTCAGCAAGCATATCATGAGATAGGGAGAGGAGCTTTAAGCAAAAAAAAAAAAAAACAAGATACAGAAAACATAAGAAGGTCAGAAAGTGATGCCTCTAACTGAAATTCTATACCAGAGGTCCAGAGCACTTATTGTAGATTTGTAGCAGGTAAGGAAGCACGTATAACGGCTAAAAATCATGTACTGATCAACACTGCAAACGATGTGCTTTTAAGATTTAAATGAAATAATAAACCAACATAAGAAAATGACGCTTTTAAGATTTCAATGAAATGTGAGAACTAACTAAAAAGATGTATACTTAAACCACACCAATGCTAACAACTCAAGAGTTCAACAATAATGTGTCTTTAGTCATTCAGTATCAAGGATGTCATGCAACAAACAACATTACATTTTTAAACCGTGTAATATAGTTATTTCCAAAGTCGTACACATCCATTGATACCATCAAGCAAAAGGCCACATGGTATCAGATGCAATGACATCAATTAGGCCGAGACAGTCAAGTTCACAAGCATCATAAAAATAAAAGAATATGCATATGCTTTCATGTAGCATTGTAGCTACCTACTATTCCAATGTGTTTTATGTAGAAATTACAGATTGCAAAAACACTTGGATAATCTGAGAGTCGTAATTCACTTTCAGATTGAAGTAGTGCGATGGTACAATCGAAATTCCAATCGGATAAAACTCAGAAAAAACGAACAGAGAATATGGAGTAATTCTAATTTTTTGTACCATTCTAAAATGACCAAAAACGGCGGCATTAATTTGGCAGGAACCGCCAAAATGGCCAACTCTGCCCCTTGGACCCCGCCGAACCCTGCTATCGGGGGCGCTGCCCCCGAACCCCCGGTAATTAATCTTAAACAATATTGAACTGGTGTGCACTCTGCACCAACCCAACTTGTTCAATATGTAATAAGATTATTTTGGTCATACAAGTTCATCCCATTACACTTAAATCATATTGGTGATAAAATCACCAACATTTTAGGCCGTTATTCAGTGATCAAAGTCCTTGATGTCTATGCCTTGGTCAAAAGTTGGAAGCAACAATCAACAATCTGTATATGCATCTGATCTTAACTGATTCACAATGCGCTTTTGAAGATGACAAAAATGGAATATGCATTCTGAAGTGATAGGAACAAAGCCACAAAAGATGCATAAGTGCATAACAATAGCATCCTTCGTGACATTATCACACGTCAAGTAGCACAAACGATGAACGATGAACACCAAATACACACTTTGAAACATTATTGAAGAAAGTGGAGGCATATCAATCAATACCTTTGCAGTCGATGGGGACAGATGAACACATTTAGCATTTTTGAGGCGGCTAAGGATAGTCATCAAATTAAGCTTCTGCTGGTTCTCATCAGGCTGGTATGCACTTCTATCTCGCATGGTTGGAAATGAGAAACAACAATCGATATGTATAGTGTCCAGAAGAGGAAGCTCAGAGGCCTCAAATGGCATTGGAATAAGGCCTTCAAGCTCAAGCAACTGAAGATTTGGAGTAAAAAGCACAAGTTTTTGATACGGGATTGGAAGATAAAAACACGATGAGATTGTCAACCTCGACAGCTGAAAAGCAATCACTTCAAGACCAAGCAAATCAAGCGACAACTTACAATTAACCAAAAACAACTTTTCCAACTTGGGAAAACACGAAAAGGGATCGGAATCAACTAACTTAACCCGTTCAAGTCGTAAACTGACCAGTCCAGTAAAATCAGGAAATCTACCAAAATAGAGCATCCCTTTTAGAGTCAAGCTCATCAACGACTCACAAGAGTTAACGCACGAAATAGGATGGTATTTACTTAGGTTTTGGGAGGTATCGATGCTCAAATTGGGGACACGATGGGACAAAGCATACCGAAAAACCCTAGCCATGGTTTTATGATCAGTAACCTTAATATTAACACCATCAATCTTAATTGATCCATTACGATACGCTAAAACCTTATCAATGAAATTATCGAAAGTAACCTTGTATACAAAATTATCTAGGGTATACTTGTGGTCCTCATCGAAAAAGGAAGAATCGAAATTGAGAACAGGGAGCATAGTCCAGAGATTTACCCATCGTTTGGACAAGATTGAAGACTGAACAGCTAATTTGGTGTCGACAAAAGAGAGTATGTAAATCAAAAGAACATCGGGCAACGAACTGAGCCTATCTTCTTGCTCTTGAGCGCCATAGCCATAGCCATAGCCATAGCCATTACGGGCGGAGCTTGCTCCCGCTGCTCGCTTCATCTTTCTTTGAAAGAGGGAGAATGCACTCGGCAAAAATATAGGTGGACTATTTACACTCACCACCCCTACGGATTTATTTAAAGTTTAAACATCTCACTCGCGTACGTCTTTCATTGTCAATTTATAAATTTTGGATAATCACCCCCAAATATAACCCATAAATTACTAAAAATAATAATAACTTTTTATGTAATTTATTTTTGGGATAATTACTAAAATAGTCAAATCTCACACCTTTATTCACTTTTTAGCCATTTTATATACATTTTACTAAAATAGCCACAATTTACGTGACCACATTTACGTGATAACCACAATTTACGTGATTTGTACTTTTTTTCATTTTTTTAATGCATTACGTTACAAAAGGTGTTTGGTCACGTAAATTGTTGTACTTGGTCACGTAAAGTGTGTCAAGACATCCCACCAAACATTCATGGGGAATGAGCAAGAATGGTCACGTAAAGTACAACAATTTACGTGACCAGACACCTTTTGTAACGTAATGCATTAAAAAATGAAAAAAAAAGTACAAATCACGTAAATTGTTGTACTTGGTCACGTAAAGTGTGACAAGACATCCCACCAAACATTCATGGGGTAGGAGCAAAAATGGTCACGTAAAGTACAACAATTTACGTGACCAAACACCTTTTGTAACGTAATGCATTAAAAAATGAAAAAAAAGTACAAATCACGTAAATTGTGGCTATCACGTAAATGTGGTAACGTAAAGTGTGGCTATTTTGGTAAATGTATATAAAGTGGCTAAAAAGTGAATAAATGTGTGAGAGTTAGCTATTTTAGTAATTATCCTTTTATTTTTTATTATTAATCACATCAGTTTTTATATCTTTTATAAAGGTTTATTATGAAGAAAAAAAATATATTTTACATTTTGTGTTTTCGCTCATTCATGTTATGTTTTTCTCAAAAAAAAATTTCAAGTTATTTTTTGCGTTTTCAGTTTTTTAAAAACTCAGTTTACTAATTATATTTGGATTCTAATAGTCAATTTCACAAAACTAGAATAATTAATGGGAGAACTTTTCTAGAAAAAAAAACATTAAGTAACAAAAACGCAAAAACCATAAAAACATATTGGTTTATTTCATAATAAATTAATAACATCAACTTTTATATTTTGTATCTTTAATAACATTAACTTTTATATTTTTTATTATTATTATCTACTTTTTTTAAATTTTTTGTTATAAACTGTAAAAGATCACCAAAGGATGGACCGTCTTTTTTTCAAATGGTAAAAAAATATAATTAATGTTAAAAATAAATAATATTATTATAAATGTTTAAAAATAAAAAGTTATATTATTATTTTAAGTTTTAACAATGAGCCCAAATATAACCACATACATTCACTGGTTAATCTGTTACGGCCTTATGGGGTTTGTTCCTTAAAGAATCTTTAAAGGATTTTAAGTCTAAACTTAATTTAAACTGGTTTATTATAATTTAGGCTTTTGAGGTTTTATCTTTAAAATGTTAAGTTAATTTTTAAGTAGTTGTCTAGTATCGGAAAACTAAAACTAGAAGGTGATATTGTTTTATATATTTTATATAGTATTTATAATTTATAATTGTAATTTATATAATCTAATTATATTACAAATCATACAGTTATATATGATATAATTAAAAAATGTAATAAACTATTTAAAATGTAATTTTATATGTATAATTCTGTAATAAATATAAATAAATTATAAGTTATATAATCAGATTATAAAATTATATTATATACAATTTAATATAATATTTATAATAGTGTAATATATTGTATTATATATCATAGTTAAATATAGTATATAATTAATTTAATATGATGTTTTATATTGTAATATAATATAATATAATTAAATTATATATCATATATCATATATTATATATTATATTGCATGTAATATAATTTATATTACATTAATATATTATAATCATATTATATATATATATATATATATATATATATATATATATATATATATATAATTTAATACAATAAAATTTGAGTATTATATATAATATAATTATATAATAGATGAATATTTTGGGTAATATTACATACCTATATTATATTATAATTAATACGGTAGCTAAAGAATTCAACTTACCATTTAATCAATATTTTTCAAACATATCATATTACTAAATAAATATTCTTTAACATTCGAATTTCATATATTAAATTTCAAACATCAAATATTCAACATCATATAAAACAAACTAGTTTATTACCCGCGTATTACGTGGATATTTTTAATATATATAAAATATAATAAATAAAAAGATAATGATATAAATATTATTTTTTAAACAAAAGTATATAATATGATATTAATTTTGTATATTTCTAAATATATATGAAGAGTAATTATTTTCTTATATATTTTTTTAAACTTTTATTATATTATCTTATAATTAATAAGTTAGTAGATTATTAGATTTTGTTTGATTTGATTTGATTTGAATTTAAAAGTGGATTATATTAGATTTGGATAGATTTAATTAATAAGTTAGTTGAGTATTAGATTCTGTTTGATTTGAATTTAAAAGTGGATTATATTAGATTTGGATAGATTTGATTTAAATTTCTTTATTATTTTTAAAATCTATAAGTGTCACGTGTCGATTCATGGTGACGACACGTGGCTTCACCAGAAATGAGTATAGTTACTCTTTTAATAGTATAGATAGATACAATTAAAATCTCTTTTAAGTATTTTGATTTCTATAATCACCATTAAATATATATTTATTACCAATAATAAACATTTTTATTAATATTTATACTAAGGGTTCGTCTACGATAATCTATATAAAATACGTGATATTCTACATAGATTTATTTCACATGCAGGGCCGGTCCTAGGCCTAGTCCACATGGGCCACCGCCCAGTGCCCAATTCAATATAATGGGTCCAAAAAAAATTTATATGTTAATATAGTCCAATTATCTAGTATTAGATTATATATTTTTTGCGTGATAAAAATCATAAATAATGTGTTGGTTCAGCTGGTTGTCCTTTTATCTTGAAATCTTAATGGCGTGGGATCAAATCCTATTATGTGTATTTTTATTTTATTTATCTCATCAATACCACTTGGATTTTCATTAACAAATATCTTCTATTTGCTTTTTATCAATGTACTATCCATCAAATTCAATATTTATACTAATATTTTTCAATGAGTTTGATTTTTTTTATTTTGTTTAACACGTGGTTTATGTTATTTATTATACGACTATTAAAAAATACTAATGAAATATGTATTTATTTCTTGGGATGTGATTTATTTTTGATACGTATGTTTACTATTTATATTATGAATCATTTAAAAATTAAATTTTTTTTTCTCAATTTACTATTAAAAATATAATTTAATATTGTATACAATTTTTGCGCAATTTATATACGATGTTAGTATTAAATTTTTTGCGGTTTTTTGGATTGGAGAAAAATTCAGGAAAGCACCGTGAAATCATTACGTAATGATAGATTGAAAAGTTTTTAAAGATATGACATTGACAATGATACAACAAAATCAATATTATGTAATTGTAACTTTTTACACGAATTTTGCTTATATATATAGAGGACCCTTTTTAAATATATGTTCCGGGCCTCAAAAATGATAGGATCGACACTATTCACATGTTAATAATTATTATAATCATACTTGCATATATAGTTATTGTTATTGAATGTCAAGTAAACTTAAACATTTATAATTTGAAAAAAAGGACTTATTAACTTAAAAAACATTTAACTACAGTGATCGTAACTTATTTTATGACAATACTATATTATTATATAATTTATTAACATCTTTTGGATAATATGATCGACATTATATATTACTATAAGTACAAATAAAGTTATAAAGAAATAAACTTGATGTTTTCAATTGTTATATGTATAGTAATCTAAACAAATATATTAACATATGTTGTATTGTAATATAATACTAGTTATTTGCCCATGTATTACATGGGATATATTTATAACATAATATTTTTTTAAATATATATATATATATAATTAAATTAGTATATTACAATTATAAAGAAATAAACTTGATGTTTTCAAAAAAAGTACTTTTTTTTTAAATTTTTTTATATCTCTAGTGTTGATTATTTACATAATATTGAGTGTTTATTATTATTCTAGTGTATATTTTTGAGTTTTATCTTGATATTATAGATTTATTAACTAATATTTTTATGTATTTTAGTTTTTTTAGTCGTTTTGAGTAAAATAGTTCCGGATAAATTTAGTTTGTGATATATTTATTTTTAATATCTACTTATGAATTTGTATTTTAGATATTTAAATATTTGATTTAATTTTAAAAATATGAATTTTCGGATTTTCGGATAATCCGATATCCGAATCCGAAATTTCGGATATCCGAAAAGGATTCGGATTCGGATAGCAAATTTCACTATCCGAAATTTCGGATATCCGAAAATTCGGATATCCGGTTTTGAACACCCCTAGTTGGAGCAATACAATATCTGGTTCTGACTCATCTAGAGATTGCTTATGCGGTTAGTAAGGTTTCTTAGTTTCTTCAGGAACCTACTGATAGACACTAGGTTGTGGTTTATGTCTCTGACAATCTACGACAAGTTGTTGTGTTTTTATTGGACCCAATCTTATTTGTTGGAGTTCCAAGAAACAACATACATAATTTTGCTCAATCTAATATACCGAGGCGGAGTATAAAGCTTTAGCCCATACTGCTGCTGAGATTTCTTGGCTTACATCTCTACTTAGTGAGCTACATATTTTGTTAGTTGTCCACCCACGTTATGGTTTGATAATCTTGACGCAACTTATCTTGTTGCTAATCCAATGTTTCACCAACGGACGAAACATTCTGAAAATGATTTACATTTTGTTTGAGACATGTTCTCTCAGAAACTTTGGTTACCTTGGAACCATTAGCTGATTTCTTGACTAAAGGGCTGAGTTCTACTCGTTTTTCCTATCTACGATCCAAACTTCATGTGGATACCCAATTCAGCTTGTGGGGGGTGTTAAAGAGATAACATTAGCAAAGTACCAATTCTCAACTTCAACATTAGTTAGTTGAGTTGTTATGTTGGTTTTTTTTGTTTTGTTAGAGTAACATGTGACTGTTGGGTCTTTTCCTGACTTTCTCACTAGGCAAATTATCAAGTCGATGCTCATATAACTGCATTTTGATACTCTCACTTTTCCCTTCGATGAGCTGATCTTTAATTGCAAAAGGTGAATATTGCAGACCAGCGGATCTGGTGGTCGACAATCGTTCGGACTTGGTAAAGGTTGTCGCGACACCTGTAGTAGGACAGAGGACTTATCGCGATGCCCACGGACCAATTTACGATGTCTCCGTCGCTGACGTTCGTCAAGCAGGCCACGTGGATTGGCCAGGGTCTTCTTCGGCTAATGAGGAAGGTTTTTGGTTTGTACATGATGTATATAGACTGCATCATCCTCATTGATAGATATATACAAAAAATTATCTTCTTTTTCATTATCTTTTTTTTTTACTTTACCTTTCTGTTTTAGTTAATATCCAAAACACAAATCCAAACACCTCGTTCTTGAATATTTCAACTACAACATGTATATATGTCACCAAATGAGTCGAAACGACTAGGGCTCAAGGAACCAATCAGCCACTCGATCAAGGTTGAATATAGTTCTTGATGGTTCTCCTATCCTATTGCACATCCAACACAATCACAATGGCTTCTGTTGGTTTAGTTTGATGATGAGTAAGATGAACAAAATGTTATTGTTTCATCATGTGGAGTGAGGAGATGTTTCATGGTACTTCAATTTTCCTAATGGGCAATGGTTAAAAGTTGGTCTTTCAATTAGGGGTATTGAAGTGCTAAGAAACAATTGTTTTCCATGCTACATAAAACATATTAACTAAACTATTAAACAAGTTATAATATATATTTAAATAAGAAAAAAATTAAGGTAAAAGTTAGAACACTCAAGAAAAGCTAAACTAATAAAAGCATGAACATGCATTTGACTTTTTTAATGTGAACCCAAACATATAAAAGGGAACTTTTGTTGTCAAATTATGAAAAAGTCCAAGCAGTGAGACAATAGAAATTATGAAAAATGAGGATATGGGTAGGTTGCAAACGAATAAGTTCTTATTGAGCAAATGGAGTCCTAAAATTGTCATGTAGGAGTATTATTCAATGCCACAATATCAATTGTAAGACGGTTGTCTCGTATTATCTAAAGATTGGAAAGATATATATTAGGTTTATAAGTAACCATTGATCGTATATGATAACACATTTTAAGATCAGGGCCGACCCATTGGGGTATGCAACCTGAGCTACTGCCCCAAGGCTCAACAATCAAAGGGCCCAAATTTTTATTTTCCCCTAATACTTAAGCTAATGTTGTATTTTACTTCTTTTGCTAGTTGTTTGATTGCGATACATATATACATGGTTGTTTCCTTTAATCTATGACTGTTATATATACATACATGTTTAAAAGACCATTTATAAGTTTTTGCTCTGGGCCCCAAAAACGATAGGAACGACCATGTTTAGACCAAAACATGACGGATTTCATAAGAACTGCATAAGCATTTAGACGTGATTGAGCAGGAATCAAGGTTGGCTGGATGGGTGACTCATAGAAATTCCCAACAAAGGCCAACACATGAGAGAAAGGATACATGACCAGAATCTCAAAGCTGATAATATTATGTCGTGATAGGCGTACGTTACAACACAAAAGCTCCGACTCAAATCTTCGACTAGTTTTACCAACCAAAAATGTTTCTTATTTCATAACTTTTTTTGAGGTGAGCATAATAATCGAAAAAATTGAACCGAAGCCGAATTAACCTCCAAAAATGACCCATAATAACCGAATCATTATTAAACCCAATAGTTTGGTTTTTGAGTTTTGGTTAATCTATTATATTGGTTTTGATTTTTACAAATAAGCGTTCCATTATTAACCGAACTACTATTACCCTATCTATATTGGCTTATAGTTTTTGTTTTTTATTTACTATATTTTTAATATTGTGATCTTTTAAAAAAAAAAATCTTACTATGCTTTATATATTAAAAGTTGAATGTTATTAAAATCTATTAAATTAATATATAAAAACCACGAACCATGGAATAAAACTAAACCCAAAAACAGAACATGTACCATGCACCAATCAATTTTGGTCTTCTTCCAATTCAAATTACAGTTTTAATCATACTCAACCAATATATAAGATTTTTACTATTAATCTATAGATAATCTTTCTAGTAAAATAACCATTTTTAATAAGAATTATTTACATAAAATATATATTAACTGAACTTTAAAACATACAAATATTAATTATAAGAAAAATATATTATTTTCTATTTTCATAAATAATATGAATACTAGTTACTTTTTTAATAAAATTAGTTTTTAAATAATTATACATAGGAGATAATTTAGATTTAATTTGATTTACTTTAGACCGATTATAATTGGTTTAGTTTAGTTTTTATTTTATTAAAAAAATAATGAATTGTATTTATATTTTATCTTTAAAAAATAAATTGTATTTATTTTTTCTGATGAAACCTGAAAGCGATACGTAAGCATATAATGTTTTCATTTATTATTTGTAATAATATGTTAAGTTTCCATACAATGATTTTTTAACATTGGAATTCAGATCAATTCTGTGATTTGTTGACACTTGGAATTATTAAATGTTAGTTATCATTCTCTTCAAATATTATTTTTAAAGTAAAAAAAGTTATATATCTGATCTGTGGTTAACCGATAAATTAACTGATCCACTCTTTTCACGGTTAATTGAAACCAAATGTGAGAAATTTAATTAACGATTAGCATGGTTATGGCTCGGTTTTAGACATTAGCCGTCCGATACTCATCTCTAATTTTTTTTTGAAAAAATTTATAATTATGCCCAAAAAAAGACATGCTACATGTGCCTTTTTATATATAAAAATTTTAAAAAGTATCATAAACTAAATGATAAATATTTGATTGCAGATTTAGTAATCAAATATATTATTATTCCGGTTGTACCAAAATGTGAATGTGAGAAACTGATTGGAGCAGCACTCCTGCTCCAACTGAAATTCAACTGGTACAGCTAATCCTCTCTCTCTCTCACCAAAATCATTGGTACAAAGGACATACATAGAGGAATTCAGGGAGAATGAAGGAGGTGATTAAGCAGAAGATGATGAACAGATTGCACCGCCGTAATTCCTCCAGCTCTTCCACTGCCTCCGTTGACTACACTTCCGGCGAAAGACTCCAATTCAGCTTCTCCGCCCTTCAGGCTCTTCAGGTACCTCTCTCTCTTTCTCTCTGGCGGAAAATTTATATATCTTCTGGATTGAATTGAACTCTTCTATCCGTTTATATCTCCACAAGTATGTGTATGATATATATATATATATATATATATATATATATATATATATATATATATATATATATATATATATATATATATATATATATATATATATAGAATTGGGTTCAAATGAGTACCACTAGGTTTGCGGAGTACCGGAGGTACCTCGCTTAAAACCATTTTTTTTGAAATTTTTTTTCATAATCATGTTTAAATTAATAATATAAGACTACTTGCAAAAAATCACACCCAAACACACACTATAACTATGTGAAACGTGCAAGTTCACATGAACTGCACTGTTGTGAATGTATGTTCACAGCTAAGCATGTTCACATGAATTTTTTCACGTTCACATGACTTTTAAGAGACTAGAAAGTGTGAATGTGTGTAATTCTTTTACGAATAGGCTTATATTATTTGTATCTAAATTAATATGAAAAAAAAATTAAAAAAAAAACTTTTTTTCGGAGCATGTTCACATCTAAAACCCGTGTGTTCACAGGTACTCACGGTACTCTGTATTTTTAGGTACTCACACGAACCATATTCTATATATATATATATATATATATATATATATATATATATATATATATATATATATATATATATATATATATATATATATATATATATCTCCGCCGAGGTATTCAGACTTCAAAAAGCTACGGAGTGTCAAACATGTATCGATTTATGAGCAAGTTTTAGATTAACTATGTGGAACGGTGTTCTCTTATATCTGTTTGGAAATTTAATTAGTGGCGTTTCGATGTTTGTTTGCATTTCAAGTAAAAGGATCGGGTATGCTAATGTGTATGATGTATTAAACTTTTTTATGTACTGATTTTTATCTAGACAAGTATGCCTATGATTTATCCAAGCCACGCTATTCGAAAAGGCAAAAAGCCATGGAACGCTAAATATGCACAAGTTTTTAAACAGCAGAAAAGGGACCAACAATGAATCTCAATATTTCCTGCGTTTCAAATAAATTGAAATGTTGTGGCAAAAAATCTGTTAACAATGTAAAGGAAATATGTTCCGTTGAGGAGGTGCAGTCTCCTACCTAGAGGGGGAGAGCGCCTCATTTCTAAACAATTGTCATCCAAGGAGAAGCTAATGAAATGAAGTTTGCTCTTGAGTTTCATCAGAAAATATTCGATCAAACTCCATTAAGTTCTATGTGATTTATTTAGTATAATATGGGGCTTATGTAGCTCAATCGGATGGTGTTGCAATAAGGCCACATGGTTTGTCCAGGGAAAGTTTGGGATAGTGACTAAGTAAGCAGCTTTGATACCATGAAGATATTTAGACTTCCAACTAGTAGCTGGGATGATGTGCATTGTGTAAGATGGGCTCATAGTCAACAAGTAAAGAACAAAGTAAGAAAAAAGACCTCATTAAATGGAACCTACAAAAAATAGACATATATAATACAAGGCAAACCACCTACAGAACACATATAAGCCAATAAGGCAACAAGTAAAGAGCTATGTTGATTTAGATCTCTTAGTGGTATCTGGGCCCATCCCCTGGGTGGTATTACCTTAGAGGTGATGAATTCAAATCTCCTTCCCCCCTAACCTTCTGTAAATGAAAAGGATATACCGCAACCTCAAACCGAATAGTGAACAATTTGAATAACTACTATATTTCATGTCTTAGCAGACGGTCTCCCTCTCTCTCTCTCTCTACATATATATATATATATATATATATATATATATATATATATATATATATATAGATAGATAGATAGATATAGATTTATAAACTTGCAACTATCTAATTTGTCTCATACTTTCTGTGAGTTCCAAAGATAGCCAGTCTATGTAATAATTCAAGTACCTATATATTTCAACCTTTTCATTTGTGACAGATTCCTTTAGTGTTAAGCAAACCTGGGAAGACTTCCTCACTATATTTTGCACTTCCAGGTTCCCAAGGGATGGGATAAGCTTTCGGTATCTCTCATCTCTGTAGATACAGGCAAAGCTATTGCCAAAACAGGTAGAGCATCAGCACGAAATGGAAATTGTCAATGGGCTGAAAATTTGTCGGAATACATTTGGGTTCCCCATGACGATGCTTCAAAAGGGCTTGAGCAATGCCTGTATAAGCTCCTTATATCAATGGTATGATCCATCTCATGATCTAATTCAGTTTCAATTCGATTACATTGGTGTTTTCTCGTGTGCTTGTCATGGTCTATGATTGTTACACTAATAATCTATATGATTACGTCTTTTGGCAGGGATCAGGTAGATCTGGCATCCTTGGAGAAGTTATAGTAAATTTGTCAGGTTACTTGAGTTCTGAAAATCCTATTTCTATTGCGCAACCACTAAACAATTGTAGTCATGGAACAATCTTACAGGTTAGTCGTGATCAGACACTTCCAAGCTCCTCCTGAAAAACAATAATTCTTTTCCTAGACTCCTTGGTAGCCTGATTATTTATGTTATCATCATTGTTTGTGTTTTTGTGCATTCTTCCGTGTCTTTTGATGTCTGTTCATACTGACCAATCGGCATGCATGTCTATTTCATCTATAGAAGCATATGAATTTTGTACATCCTTCTGCAGATTGTGTTTGACAGAGATACCAATGTTTTTGATCCATAAGAAATAGAATGTGATTGATATTGCACTTTTGGTGATCAGTTTAATGAAATTCCTTTGTCATTCAAAAGCTTCCTTATACTACACAGGCTGTCTGCACTCTGCACCAACTAACAAGAGCCACACAATGACATCGTTTGTGCAACTTTTGCCTGATGTCAACAAATGCCTCCTTATTTTTCTACCAACAATTCCATTACATGAATAAGTTAAGAACATAGGCACATAACATGATCTAATTTTTTCAAGTACTTTTGTCAACCTAGAATGTGTATTTGGTACAATTTATATGATAAGATCTTTCTCTAAGAATATGACATGGTTTTGATAACCATTAACTTTTTAATGTCTTAGTTGACTTCCCATCGAACATATGTAAGTTGTAACTTGTCAGGCACAGCCACACATATAAGATGAATCTGATCGATGTTTGGAAAATTTTGTTTTGATGTCACTTACTATCGTCCTTATATATATATTTCTTATTTTGGAGTTAAGGAATTCACTTGTCCTGTATCTTGAAAATAAAACGTTTATGGAGTTTAAGTTTGGCATTTGTTCTCATAAGGATGAAATTTGGGTGGTTCTCCTTGCAGGTGGAAATTAGGTGCCTCACACCAAGAGTAAATCTGAGGTTTGTTCCTGGACAAAAGACTGGGTATTTATCCTTCCAATCATTGGCATAGGTTCTAACTTCTAAGATGCTACATATTTCAGGAACGACAGATGGACAGACAATGATTCTTTTACAGAAGATACCAATGCTTCTGATGACCTCGATAACACGTCAGATGTATCTGATGGTAGAATCACCAAGAGTGTAGGATCTTCCACAAGCTGCAACTTCCTGTCTACATCTCAAGCACGTGAACTCAGTGGCAGGGTACTTTTCACTCTCTGAAATAAAATCTGTAGTTAATTGAGGTTCATTGTAGGTCCCTTTTCTGCAGTTTGATCAGAAGCAATAATCTTTTTGGGATTTCGTCTCTTACAATTCACTTAAATAATTATCTACTGACAATTTCGACTGACCATACTACTTCTGACCTGAAATTGGTGTCCAGTTTTGAATTAGGAGTACCGAATTTTTCGAGTATAATTAGGATCTAAGACAATATTGTGAATGGTATTTAAGTTCCACTGTATGTATGCAGTAGATTTCATATATCACCATCTGTGCTTCATTTTGTACTAGGTCTAAAAAACTAGGGTTAATCTGAGGTATATTGTTGTTGTGAGTCATTCAATGATCAGCAGCAGCAGCATTTATTCCATCCCCATTAACATGTTAAATATAAAATATTATTTCCTGCTCAATTAACAACATCATCAGTTGTAGATTCATAAGTTGAATACATACGTGCATGATTAACTTTGTTCTACGTTTTCAACTCAACAATGCAAGAGCCAGATATCAATATATCATTAGAACTGTTTCTCAATTCACATAAATTCAAAGTAGAGAAACCTCATGCTTAAGCATCTTAATGTATTTAAGAATACCTTTTGTTGCACAGGATAGACGCTTATATACAGGGGGATCACATAGTAGCTTTGATTCGTTGGATGATTCTTTTGGCAGGCAAAATTGTTCCCTTCATAGGAGTCTAAGTGAAGTTGCAAATAATCTAATCAGTAGACAGGATTCTATTGGCTTTTCAAATAGTGCACAATACAGCTCCTATCACTACCACGATTCTCCTAGATCAAGTCGTTCTCCTAAAATCGCAGGTCCAGAAAAGCATATTTTAAGTCAAAGACAAGATCCTGAAAAACATTCACATTCTATTCCAGCATCACCTTTAAAAACATCAAAAAGCTCCACTGAATTTTTTCTGGAAGCTGAAGGGGCTACAGTGGAAGAACTTAGAGCAGAAGCAAGAATGTGGGAAAGAAATGCACGGAAGTTAAAGGTTGATCTAGATTTCTCAAGGAAGGAGTTCAAAGACCAAACAAGGAAGTTGGAAAATGTAACTATGGAGAATCTTGCATTGCAAACGGAATGTGATGGACTGAAATATGAAATCAATTACTTGAAAGTTCTCCTGGATGAATCGGCAGTGAAAGAAAAGGCTGCTGATGGTAAAAAAATCCTGGTGCACAATAAAGATGATATCCAGACAGAATTGGAAGAAGAAATAAAATTTCTGAGAGAGTTGAATGATAATTTGTCACTGCAGCTAAATAAAACTCAAGAATCAAATCTCGAGCTAGTTTCTGTTCTACAGGAACTGGAAGAGACCATAGAGAAACAAAGATCGGAGATAGAGAGTCGTTCCAAGTTGACTTGTAAACATGAGGACTGTGGAGAGGTAGATACCAGGGCACACGTCTCAGATAAGAAGATTGGGGTGTTGTCTTGTGATTCAGATAATATAGACAATTTCATTGAGCAGCCTACAACTGATTTCCTAGTTAAAGGGAATGACCAGTGGAATCCAGAACGCCAATTACAGCTATTTTTGGAGTCTCAAAAGACGACAGAGAGTACTATCCTCTATCTGGAAAAAATGCTGGAGGAGAAAACTCGAGAAATAGAGTTTGAACGAGTTCTCAAGGCTCAAACTCTGTTGGATAACGAGTCAGAATGGATGAAGAAATTAAGCTTGAAAGATGAAGAAATATTTAACTTGGAAGAAAAATTATCGGAAGTTTATGCTGCTCAGGTTCCAAAGAAGATTGGGACTTATTCAAGAGAAACTCCAGATCTAGTTGAAGTAGAAGCTTTGAAGAATAAGATTCAAGAGCTTGAGAGAGATTGTAGTGAGCTTACTGATGAAAATCTTGAGCTCCTATTTAAGCTTAAAGAATCAATTCCTATTGGCAGTTCACAGAATGGGGGTCCTGTTTCCGAGATTCCCAGTATTGAAGATTCTGAGAAGACCAAACTTGAGTGCCAGATACAGCAGCTCAAAGAGGATGCAAAGAAGAGAAAGCTTGATATAATAGAGGCTGGTCACCTTCAAACTCGTTATAATGATCTAGAAAGCAAGTGTGTGGAACTAGAGATCAACGTCCAAGGTTTCAAGGATAAAGCTTGTTATCTTAATGATGAACTCGATAAATGCCGTGCAAATGCAGAAGAGCAGGAAAAGGAGGTTTCTACATTGAAACAACTGTTAAAATTGCAGAAAGAAGGAAAACATGAAAGTAAGTACCTTCCAATTATATTCCTATACAAAGTTGACCATATGACTAATCATGGATCTTCCCACTCGTTATTTGAACATCATGCCCTTCCATTGCACAATGTGAACCAATTGTTCTCTTACCCATAATCTTTTGATCTGTATACAGTTTTAATGATTAAAGCATCTTGATATGTACAGATTCATTCACTGTAGAAGGGCAGGCTGAGGTTGTCTTGCACTATAGTGACACATTTGAGAAGTTGAATACGGAACTAAAATCAAGGGTGGAAGATCTAGGTAAGGAACTATTGGTAAAAACCTCTGAGATAGAAGTTCTTAAAGCAGATTGTTTGCTGAAGGACAAGAAGATTCAGCATCAGAGTTGCTGCCAAAGAGACTTGGAGACTCAATTGTCTGATCTGCAATCGTTAAAGAGTCAGATGAAGGGAACTTTGAAAGCTATGCAAAGCGAAAGTACAACCATCTCTGAATGTCTGGATAAGGTAAAGAATGACATGGTGGTGCTTAATAATACAAAGGATTCCCAAGTTGCAGCCAACAAGATTCTTGAAACAAAGTTATTCGAGCTCGAGAGTTGTAATAAGGAGTTGGAGCTGCACTTGGCTGAATTGGAAGTAGAAAATCTACACTTGTCGGAGCGCATATCTGGATTGGAACCTCAACTGAGATATTTGACTGATGCAAGAGAGACTAGTCGGTTGGAGATACAGCATTCAGAGACTTGTGTTGTGAAATTACAGGCTGAAATCAAAAGGCTAGAAGAGGAAATAGAAACGAGCAAGGTTGATACGAGACAGAAATTACAAGACTTGCAAAAACGGTGGTTGGAAGCTCAAGCGGAGTGTGAGTATCTGAAAAAAGCAAATCCGAAATTACAAACTACTGCAGAAAATTTAATCGAAGAGTGCAGTGCACTTCAAAAGTCAAATCAAGAGCTAAGGCAACAAAGACTCGACCTGTATAATCGCTGCACAGTCCTGGAAGCGGGATTGAGGGAGTCGCAACATAATTTCTCCAAGTTGTCAAGGAACTTGGAAGATTTAGAAGATAAGTTTTCCTCGATGATTGAGGGGGTCGCTACAAAAGAGAAGATGTTTGATTCAGAACTCGAGGCTTTGTGTCTGCGGAATGAAGAGCAGATAGAGAAGCTTGTTATGGGTGAAAACTTGTTCAATCAAATGTACTCAGAGAAGATGGCTGAAATTGACAACCTTCAACAAGAGGTAGCACATCTGAGTACACAGATATATGCAAGTCATGATGAAAAGGATAGAATGGCTTCAGAGGCAGTACATGAAATGCATGTCTTACGTGCAGATAAGGATAAACTGGAGAAAGCTATTGAAGGTGTCACAGAGAAATTCAGAGCATCTGAAACAAAGCTTGACACCGTCCAAGTTGAATATGAATCAAGGATTCAGAAGCTGACAGTTGAGCTTACTGCTTCCAAACATAGTCAAGGTGTCCTAGAGGAAAATCTTAAAAAAATAATGGTGTTGCTGGAGAATACCAGATCCAGTGAAGAGAATCTAAGATTCACAGTTGGTGAGCTCAATGGCAATCTCAAACATTGTGAATACCAAAGAGTACAATTAACAGAAGAAATCTCAAATCTTCAGGGTCAATTGCAGAAAATTCCACTGCTGCAGGATGAAATGGTGGCTCTTAAGAACTCGCTCAATGTAATGAAATATGAAAACGAAAGACTGGAAGCCTCATTACAGCTGACAACTGAGGATTACAAAGAATTGAAGGAGGAGAAAACTTCATTGTTACATAAAACATCTAGCATGCAGAAGGCAGTGATTGAATTAGAGGACCATAAGCGCTCTAAAGTTGCCTTGGAGGAACAAGTTATGCGGCTTCAGGGTGATTTGACTGCAAGAGAAGCATTATGTGCACAAGATGCTGAATTGAAAAATGAGCTCGGGCGACTGAAACGATCAAATAGTCAACTACGACGGAAGATAATTCATCTTCAAGAGGAAAAAGAAGAATGCATGAAGAATGCTCAAGTCCTTGAAGAGAAATTGGAGCAGAAGAAAGGTTTTAAGCCGGATGAAATCGAGTGCTCGACTAATAACAGTGCTATTTCTTTCCGATCAGATAGTACAAGTAGTCTTCAGGAGTACATGAAGCTCACAGAGGTCCATATGAGATTCTTCTCTCTTTATGGTAAATTCAGAAACCATGGCTATAAAGTTGGTTTCTAACCTTGTTATTATAATTTATTTAACAGGATGTGGAAGCAAGTACAATTGATGTAGCAGCAGCAAGAATCCAGTCACTCGAGAGTGAACTTGCAGAGGCTTTGGCGTCAAATGACCTATATAAAGCCCAGATTAAAAGGTATGTGGTGACAAGCAGTCATCTGGCTGTAATTTTAAAATCATGTTCCCATTACATTGAAGAAAATAAGTAAAAATCTTGGGGATGGGCTAATACTTATCATTGTACCCCCAGGTATCCGTCGGAGGGACAAGTTGATGAGTTAAAAGTTGACAGTAAAACAGTTAACAACAAGGCACATGAAAAAGATGCATCTCTACTTGAGACGGAGCTGAAAGAACTTCAAGAACGGTATCTCCACATGAGCCTTAGATACGCCGAAGTAGAAGCTGAAAGAGAAGAACTTGTATTGAAGCTAAAGGCGGTCAGGCCTGGAACTGGAAGGAGCTGGTTGTCATAATTAACTTCATGGAGTCTATACTAATTCATATACCATATATCACACACTGCAGGTAAATTTTATCTTTTTCTATTCATTAATTGTTAATATTCTATTCAAGAATGTGTCTATTTGAGGAAACCCAAGCTTATAAAAATAGCATAGAGCACATGTTTTAACATACATACGTTTATCCTAGTTTAGAACATGCTATGTAAAAAGAACGAGCCATGTATCTTATTGAAGAAGTGAGGAAACACACTTTTCTTCGTTCTACACCAACTTCTATTCTAAGAAATACATCAGCATCCATGTGGTGTGATGCTTAATTACACATATCTGCTTGGTAGTATATTAATAACAATTAACTACATTTTATTAAAATATTCATTCTGTTACTTTATTGTTAAAATATATAGTATGCTTTATAAAAATATAACAAACACAAAAATTCAACCCAAGAGGTTGATACGCTTGGCCTCTTATCAACAACTGATCACATTGGCAACGGTACGTGTTGTATCTTCTTTTGTTTTTGCCTTCTCTTTTAGTCAATTTTCTTTTATTTTTATTTATAGTATACTCTTTCTTTGCATTTGATTGTTGTAAAATACAATACCTGGCTTTTAAAGAGAAGTGGTCAAATACATATATACAATACCAGGAAAGCCGATTCACTATTACAAAAATGGTCCTTCAACTTTTGAGTTTTATAATTCAACCACCAGTCCACCAATTCCATCCCGGTATGGTTCGAAAGGTAAGGTGAAAATAAAAAATTTCCTGTGGAATTTTATTACACAACAATGAAGGAATGAAAAGGGGCCAAATGTTATTCCAATTATACAATGTTTAACCATTCAACATATAATCAGAAAAACAGCAAGGCAAAAATGAAGCACTCTACATATGAGAACACAAGAAGTTGAGACAGATCCCGTAAATCTTCTTCCCCGGTCAGTTTGTAATCAATATGTTTAAAGTATGGAGTAAGCTCGGATAACCTCAACAATTGGTGCTCGACACAATGGACATTTCCCTCCTCCACGAACCAACTCGTTTGCACACTTTGAACACGTACACATGTGCCCGCATCTGTGCCAGATACATACGTAAACAACACATTAGAATCAAACAAAGATCCATGATCAGCCACACCTGACCAAATTTGAAGTGTTTGACATCAAAGTTGTGATTATGTCATTTGGACTTGAAACTGATTCACATTTGCACAAGTCTCAAATATGGAATCAACCGGTTCCATGATTAAACCACATTTCCCTTTCCGGAAAATCAAGCGCAAATTACCGCTTTGCCCAATGTCCATCACAACATATTGATTCTTATAATTGCAGTGAATTTGAGACATTTACTAACAGTCAGTGCACTTTCTAAATTAAAAGTTATCATTGAATACCTGTACAACAAAGAATCAATCTGACTATCACAACAAACACAACAGGTTCCTTTCCTCACTTGACCCCATTTCGATCCATCTTCTGAAGTTTCTGCACCAATACCTGCAAGGAATTCCCATGATATTAACCTTCTCTGTATGTCACATTACAACCTAGGGTCAGAAATTCAGAATCAATGTTATTAAAAGCGAAAGTCGCACTTGAGGCGACATGCCTTGATTAGGGACCAAGTCAAAAAGGCGAGGGCCCGAACGAAGTGAACCAACTAAAATTTAGAATAAACTTTAAATGACAATGTTACCATAAAGACAAAATAAAAGCATATTGTGTAGAATTATAAATATAATATCAAATACACTACCTCAATCCATAATTATTAGTAGTGGCAAACAAAGTAAAATGTTTCAAAAGATTGCATAGGGCAAACCAGAAGGCCGAAGTCAACCTTCTAATAGGCAACCTTTGATGTTTTCTGGGGTATAATTGACCATGCAAACTATGTTTTATGTCTTAAATCCTAATAGATGTTTATGAAACAAGGACCTCGACTCTCGCCTAACTCCCTAGGACTAGTCGTACAAGGCGATCCTGAACATCTTAAAGGCGCCAAGCCTAAGATGGCCTGGCCTGCGGGACTTGGTCGCAGAGGTGCAGGCCTTTAATAACATTGGTCAGAATAGTAATTACAACTACCTTGTTCACCCCGTGATCGATTCAAAGCAGCAGAAACTTCTTGTCTGACAGACCGTTGCAGCTCCAGCTGCATGTCCATGCAAGCCTCGAGCATCCTTTGCATGTGGTTCATGCCTTGTTGCAGTCTTGCCATATCCGCCCTCAAATCATTGATCATCTCCCACTCCTACACAATTGCATCAACCTTAATTGTACAATACAAATGATATTGTCCAATCTACTAATCTAGGACTTAAACAACTTACGAGTTCAGAGCGATGCATGCTGTGACGTGACCAACTAGAATAAGGCAAATGATGCCAAATTGGTTGTGGTGGGGGTACTGGAGGAGATGGTAGAACCAGTGAAGGTCTACCAATGCCATCGTGCTGATTCTCACTCTGTTCCTCCCTCTGTTGCTCCTGCTCACCCTCTGGCGTAGACGCAGGGGTAGGCAAGTTCCGGTGAAGATCCCAGTCAATCGGAGCACGACCTTGTCTGTTGACATATGATTGTATCAACTGGTCCAAACTCTCACGGAAACCACTACGAAGAAGATTTGAAACACTTCTCCTACAGTCATAATAAGACACAGATCAATGAAAACTTAACAACAAAGGATGCTCAATTGGCAAAACGTCTACTACCTGCTCAAAAGTTCCCGGAGTTCCATGCTGTACACATTATCATCCTCCGGCGGATGAAACCTATTGACTCTCCTAACGGGAACGGAATGCAGCATTCTCGGTAGATCAGAAGCACCCTCGGACCAATTTTCAACCGTTTCCCGTGAACCATCTTCATGCCAAACCTCATCGCTTCCATGCATATGAGCTCCTTCTCCAGCAGTAGCTGAAGTTTCCTGGTGCCAATCATTTCCTGAATTTTCCTCCCAATTCCGCCCAACATCTTCCGAAGTCCCATCTCTCCATTCATTGAACTCGGTGTAGCTTTCCTGCTGCCACCCTCCTCTATCTTCTTCAACAGCCTGGTCCTGCCAGTCCTCTCCTTCGTCAATATTTGCTTGCTGATTTGTGCTTTGGACAGCTGCAACGCTCTCCAAACTTCCTGTGTGACCCGTGACCTGATGAATGTCACTTTCCTGAACCCACTCTTGTGACTGGTCCTGGTTTTCATGTTCGATCTCCTGTGAAGTATTTATGTGAGCCTAATCACTTGTAAAATGAGTCATGTTATTATCGAAATTAGTAATCAGAACGATTTGCTTACTTGACCATGAACAATGGTTTCTGATCTGGACCGGAACCCTTCCCTGGTCAAGAGGGATCCATGTCAGCACACGAACATTCACAAAGATTTTCTTAATACACATAACCAAAAGGATTTAACATCTTATTTGAAACGTTTGAGCCACAAACATAACAAACGTAACACAATCTTTAAGTTTAATGCTGAAACGGATACCTCAAACCAGAGACAGTGTGACGTTGTCTCAACTGGACCAGCTCACTTGCCGCAACGGAAGAAGGCCTCTCGTCCTCTACAGGCCTTTCGTTTCTTAAGAATCTGCCTCTCAGTAACGACTGCGAAAATGAATACAAACTTCAAATAAGGATCGATAGTCCCAAAATTTTCTAATGCTTGACCTTTGGAAAACATATAAAAACTAAGAACTGAATACCAAGAGATCACAATATGCTTCAAAAACTAAGACCTGAATACCAAGACAACACAGTATGCCAGCTTCAAAAACCATCTGGTATTTATGCTTTATTCTATACCAACAATAAGGTTAGGTCCATTTCAGATCCTTAGGGGGGCGTTTGGTTCGCAGATTTTTTCCTCTGGGATTTGCATTTTGTCAAAGGATTTGCATTATGCAAGATTTGCTTTTGTTAGGATTTTGTCAAGGAATCTGCATTATCTTATAGAAAAATTTTTGCTAATCTGAAGAAATGCAAAGTAACTAGGATTTAAAATCCTAGGGGGAACGCTGGGTTTTTAAATAACAAAGGATTTTATATCCTTACTGGAATCTGTGAACCAAACACATGATTTTAAATGCAAATCCCATCGAATCCCATGAAATCCGTGAACCAAACGCCCCTTAGCATTTACTCAAGTAGAGGATAAATCAAAAACCTATGATCATATGTAAACGGGGCTATATTTCAGACTTTTGGAGAAGAAGCATAAAGGCTGACAAAATGCGTTTGGAAGATGAACAAAGATCATGACTGAACAACAACTGACCTGAATGCGGTTACGATGAGCAAAATCAGAAACCGCACGATACTCGGTCAAACCCTGAAGTTCCCTCTGCCGTTCCCTCTCAACCCTCATTAGCAGGTCAAGCAGAGCTTGTCTACCGCGCAACCTAAGCAAATCCCTACGAATATGCTCCGGCTGCCCTTCGTCATGTTGAACACCTGTCCTTTCGCGATTTTGTTCACGAGCTACAGAACTTTGCTCTTCCCTGCGACTGCCACGGCTTCCCCTTTGTTGACTGGTCATTTGTACCCATTCCCTCACAATCCTTACTCGTTCGCGCTCGGTTTCCCCAAGCCACTCCGCTCTTGGACTATTATTACTCCTCTGCACAGCACCGGGTGAGGGATCAGTAACCCCAGTCTCCCTCCATCCCTGAACAATGTGCCTGACCCTCTCCCTCTCAACCTCACCTATATCAGGAGTTTGCTCACGACTAGAATTATCGGTGTCTTGATGCTCATTCCGTCGTTCCAATTGGTCGTGTGACCAAGTCCCGTAGTCGTTCTCACTCCCAGTAACATCCCCCAAACTTCCTTGATGTTCGCTTCCTCGGCCTTCTGTGGTGCTTGAGCCATTGGTATTGGTGTCTACACTCCTCTGCTGTCTGAGTCTCACTCTCACCCTTTCACGAGCCCGGTTCAAGACATGCTCGTCCTCCAACTCTCTCCACATCTGTAAAATGGACGATGCTCGGGTGCTCGGCCTCTCGACATTCCCCTGCCTTCTCGAGGTAGGAGAAGGAGACGGTGACTCCCTCAAGAATGATGAATCCAGCATTGAAACAGTATGCAAACCCGCAAGTGCCATTAACTCGGACTCGCGATTCCTCCTCTCTATCGTAGTAATCATCTCCTGTGCTTGCCTGGCAGCCCACCTGCTCAAAATCCGAGAGTGACGTCTTCTGGCCGCAGAAGACTCGGCCAGGTCATCACCCTCGAGATCAGACCGCCGCCTCCGCCTCATAAGCTGATCACCACCCTCACTCTCGTCGTCTTCCTCGGTGTTACGCGGGGAGCTGCATGATGCAAATGACATACAATCATCCAATTGCCCCCTCATTAATTCCTCAAATCCCCTTTCGAAATCGGATTCACCTCTCTCGAAATCCAAACAAGCATCAGTGGTGCTCTCGGGCTTCTGTGGAAGTTGGTGTTGAACATCGGTCATCTTCTCACTAACCTTACCCTCCCAAAACCCAACACTAGCCACCTGAATTCACCACCAAACACACCCAAACACAAAACCCACCATTTTCCTAAGCAAAATGAGACTTTATTGGATGGAAACCTAACCCTAAATTGAGATAAAAGACTCGTTCAATTTACGAAAAAGAGTACCGTGGGCTATAATCAATATTACCTGATCAAACCCGAATTTTGTATCATCAAGGATACAATTGAACATGAATATGAAACAAAAGAAATCAAGATCCATCAAAGTCAATAGAGGGACAAAAAAATCACCCTGAAATAATAAAGAAAACGTACCTCTTAAGCAGTAAGTCGTGTATCAATCAATACATTGGTAAAAACAAAACCCTAGAAAATGAAAATCTAATCAAATGATGATACAAGAAAGAAGAATTGGAATTGGAATTGGAATTGGAATTGGAGAAGAAGATGATGAAGTTGTAACAACAGAAGAGAAATGAAAAGAGTGGGAAGATATACGTAAATTTGATTGATGAAGAAAATAATGGTGGGGAGGGTTGAAAATGGTAAAAAGAAAGATATGATATGAGAGATAATTAAATGATTGTGGGGATTTCTATATATGCCATTGCCAGAGAAATGGGAATTGAGTGAAATATGTAAGAAGAAGAAGAAGAAGAAGAAGAAGAAGAAGAAGAAGGATGAATGAAAAGTTTAAAGGGGAAGGGAGGGGGATAGGGGTCCTCCTTAAAATGTGTTGTCTTCTCTTCACCATTTTTTCTGCCTATTTATTTTTCTTTTTTTATTCTATCCATCATCCAATTCTTTTGATTTTAGATTTCTAAGTACGTATAATAATTTAAGAAAAATTACCAAGAAAAGTAATATAAAATTTTATAATAAAGGTATTGTAAAATTTTTTTGCCGAAAAAGATAATGTAAAATTCTATTTTGGTCAAAAAATTCAAATTTTAGGCCAAGAAAGATAATCAAATATAATTTTTTTACCAAAAAAGAGAGCGCAAATTTACTTTTTTAATTGGTTTTCAGTATCTTTTTTTGTCAAACCTAAATTTTACGTTATCTTTATTGGTCTAAAAATTTACATTTACTTTATTGTCAATTTTAGAATTTTATATTATATTTCTTGATAGTTTGTCCAATAATTTATTATAAATATATTTTAGTTAATCAATGAGTTAATCTATCATTGATTTAGATTTAAAATAATTTGATTTGAAATTAAATTAGACTTTGGTGAATGACACGATGGACTCATGTCAATCAAAAATAAAATGCGTATTATTTACTGATTTATTATATAAATAGATTTTTTATTTATTTACATAACGATTATAATAAATGAGAATCCAAATTTAATGATTTGAATCATCTTTTCAATTCCAAATTAAAACTAAATAAATCGACATTTAAACTTATTTTAACAATGTCAATAAATACTAATGTCATTTATGATTTCACAATTAAGAACCATAGCCGACCTTAAACACAATTCTATACCCTAATTAATAAAAACAATATATACTATAATTTAAATCCTATTTTCTTTAAATTTCATTCCGTGAGTCAAATGAGACCTAAGTTTGATTGCAAAAAGGGTCTCTTGATTCGCAAGTCACAATGCATTCTAAAACGGAGCTAATATGACTGTAAAAGTTTTTGCGTTTATCATCTGATAAGTTGATAAATTATATAGACAATGTCATGGACATAATACCTCTTTAATAATTGTTACATCCATCTATAATCTTAAAGACCATACATCCTTGCATCTAGGGTTGTAAGTGAGTCAAACTCTTATCGAGCAACTTGAGCTTGAACTCTCTGACTAGTCTCATTGAGACAAGCTTTGCCTTTTATGGAGCTTGATCTCGAGTCCGAACCTAGAAACCGAGATTGAATAACTTGACGGCTTAGCTCTAGTATATACAACAATCTGATCTAAATTAAAAATATAAACTTTTGAAAATATTTTATAAATCAACCCCATATAATAAATGTGTTTCTAATCTATCTATAATCTATTCTGTATACTTAAGAATTGAATTCATTAAAATTTTATGTGCTACTTTTATGTTTCGTCAAAAAAATACTCATACATTTAAATCAAATGTCATTGATATCAACTCTATACTATATTATGCAATTATATATACTTTTTTTTACCAGTCTATGCAGCTAACTGATATTTTTATCAATACGATCGAGTTTTAACTTTTTATCGATTTATGTAATTAAGTTGTTAGTTCTTATAATTTTATATAATTTACTAGCTATTGTAAGTAAACATCACTTTAAATATTTACATGTTTAATTATGTGGTGAACTGTATCATTTTATACCAAATTAATATAATAGTTAGCTTTTATCAACTAATAATGAAATAAGGTCAGCTTAACCTTATTTTATTATATAACGCGTGTTTATTTTCTTAAAGATCTAAAGATTTTTTTTCAAGTTAGTTTAATATCCTTTCTAGTGAAATATCTTTTTAGATTTCATTATATATTTTTATCACATAAATATGTCATGAAAATATTGTTTAACAGGTATTTTAAAAACTAAAGTTGGACAAATTATGTACTTAAACTTAAAACTCTAAAATTATCATAAATAATGTTTAACATTTGTTTTGTTACATCTGAAAATAAATAATATACTAGTTTATTACCTGCGTATTATGTGGATATTTTTAATGTATATAAAATATAATAAACTAAAAGATAAAGATATAAATATTATTTTTTAAAAAATATATATAATAATGATATTATTATTTATATGCCCTATTAATTTTTGTCTAATTTTACACACACACATGAATAGTAATTATTTTTTAAATATTTTAAACTTTTATTATATTATATTATAATTAATAAGTTATTGGAGTATTAGATTTTGTTGGATTTGATTTGATTTGAATTTAAAAATAGATTATATTAGATATGGATATATTTAGTTTTTTATTTATTATTTTTTAAAACTATAAATGTCATGTGTCAATTCATGGTGATGACACGTGGCTTCATGACAGTTGAATATTACTCTTTATTAGTATAGATAGATTACAATATAAATGACTAACTTGTCATCATACTGTTACATGATTTATATGTTAATTTTATTTTAAAATAATATAAATTAAATTAAAACAATATTTTTATAATTCTATATGTGGTTATAATATTATTACAAACAACAATTAATGTAAGAATCTAAATAATTATTTATATTTGTAATTTTCACATTGTCTTTCATTTTGAGGAACAAAATTTATTTGATGATTACACATTGAAATTATTATTTTAGGAGTATCTTAAATACATCCTTTAAAATCTTTTACACATCACAACTAATTGATTATGATTAAAAATTTCCAGTCATATTTGTCACTCCTCTTTTCTCTATCATCTTTCATAATTTCTCTATCTAATAATCTATCTCTATCCCTTTGTATATCCCTCTGAAATTGAATAAAACAATTTGTTACTTGATGACTTTGTACTAATATTTTGATATTAGGTATGATTAATTAATATGAACTTTTCAATTATTTGGCAACTGTTATATGTCATTTGTTATTTTTTATAGTTTAATAACACTATAATTTACAAAAAATAATGAAATAATTCAAAGTCCAATACGAAATTGACATTAATAAATTTAAATATAAAAGAAAATATATCTATTTATAAGAAGAAAAATACGCACAAGATCCTACCTAAACAAAGTGTTAAGATGTTAAGGTGATTGTATAAATAAATTAAATTTTAAATCATTGTATAATTAATTTGGTTAAAAAAATTAATAAAGTTCATTGCAAAAAGTTATATATAAATATTTTAAATTATAAGTTTATCTACAATAGTGGGCTAGTTGCATAATATTATAAAAAATAACAAGTAATTATGCAAATTGATAAATAATTAAATATGCATTTAACTCTAATAAAAAAAAATTAATTATTATTTTTTCATACAAAAGAAAGAAATGAATTTACGATAGGATGTTAAGATCGACATGGTTTATGAAAAAAACGATGATGTTTAATTTGTCTTAAATCCAGGCATATGGCCGGTTCTGAGTTTGAGGGATTGAGTAATTAATGGAATTGAACGGCGGGGGGCAACCGATGCTGTGAGTTAGGGTGGTGTTTTCGCCGGGCCAAATCAATCATGCCTCTCTATCTACCCTTCATCAATATCATCCTCGATCTAAATATATGCCTCTCTATCTTTTCTTTGAGGAAATCCATCAAACACGTGATGTGCAATCAAATGTACATCGTTTTTTGTTTATTTTTTCATATCTTTTTGAATAATTAACTAATTGGGCAAATGACCAAAAATAATAATATTTTTTGACATTTTTATCATTAATAGTAACATTATTTATTTTTTATCATTTATAGTAACAACTTTTTATTTTTCAATCAAATTGGTAATTGGTAACCTAGAAACCTGTTTAGCAGGTCACCAACTTTTCAGTTATAAAAAATAGTAACATCTTTTCAGATTTTTATTAATAATAGTAACATATCAAATTAAAACATAAATTTTTTATTTTATTATGTTTTCTAATATGTCATAAAACCAAATTTATATTCTGAATATTTACGGATAGATAATATTCGATTATTTATTCACAATCATATATAATATGAATGAAAAAAAATACTATGAATCATTTCAATTTTCACTTTTTCCAACTAAAAAACTACGAACAATCATTCTCTTAGTTTTTCAGAACAAAATAATACAAATCATTTCATTTTTTGTTTTTCCAAGCTAAATGAGTCATAATTTTTTAATTTAAAAAACAAAAAATCAAAATGAGTCTCAATATTTTTTATTCTTAAAACTATAAACCACAATAAGTCATGGTTTTTCCATTCATAGGAAAACTAAAAAATGAATGGGTCGCAATACTTTTTCATTTGGATAAAAATTACAAATTGTTTGGCTTCTTAATGAATTCTAAACGAAATTGATTACAAACCATTCAACTTTTAGCTTTCCCGAATGAAAACTACGATCCAATCATGTTTTAGATTTTTTTTTACACAAAACTATAAATTATTTTTTATTTTTCGTACAAAATAATTGCAACTCATTTATATTTTTTTACAAAACAACTATGAATCATTACAGTTTATAGTTTTGCCAAATGAATAATATTGCAACCCATAAAAACGATACATAACCACTTCCAAATACTTTGCTAAACCACTTCCATAATTTAGCAGCTTATAACACAATCACATAATATTTCTCAAAGACGGGGTGTTACAATTTTTAACAACACAAAAAATTATAAATAATTGTGGTTTATAGTTTTTCTGCTTGAAAAAAATTGCAACCAATTTTTTATTTTTAGTTTTTTTATATAAAAACTACAACCCATTTAGATCGAAAAAACTAAAAAACCAAAATAGTTCACATTATTTTATGGGAAAAACTAAAAAGAGAATGATTCATAGTTTTTGACGTTTGGAAAAAGTGAATTTGAAATGATTCGTAGTATTTTTTTCATTCATATTATATATAATTGTGAATAAATGATCAGATTTTTATCTAATCGTAAATAAATATTCAGAATATATCTTAAAATTTTATAAGGTTATGAAAAAATAAAAAAATGTAAATAAATAAATTTAATGAAAATAAAAAAATAGTCACTAAATATAGTAGTAATGTAATTAAATAAATTGAAACATAAATTGAGTTTGTTTTGGTGTTTATGAAATCTTAGAAAAACTTGAAAAATAAAAAAAAAAGTTTGGTTTAATTTGTTATCTTACTGTTATTAATAAAAATATGAAAAGTTGTTGCTATTTTTTATAACTGAAAAGTTGTTGGTGACCTGCTAAACAAGTTTGCAGGTAACCAGTTACTATTATAGATAGAAAAATAAAAAGTTGTTACTATAAATGATAAAAAATAAATAATGTTACTATTAATGATAAAAATGCAAAAGTTGTTACTATGTTTGGTCATTATAAAAAATAAATAATGTTACTATTAATGATAAAAATGCAAAAGTTGTTACTATGTTTGGTCATTTGCCCTTTAAAAAACCGACACCAAACCCACAAATTACATATTTACATTTTCAAATTCTTTATGAACAAAGACTTGTAATTTGCCACTATTCTAGGAAGAAAAATGTTAAGTAAAGTTACAAAATGTTTGCTGTAAATTACACTTTTCTTTTTCTTATAAGGTATTAGATGTTGATATTGATTATGTATTTACATATCCAACAATAGTTTGTTAAGGAATAATTGTCTTTAAAAAAAAACAAATAACATGAATAATTGGTATAAATTGCTAATTCTATCAACAATCATTTATTCATTTATTTGTTAAATTGACAATTAGAAACCAAGACTTCCAAGAAATGTAATAAATAGTTTAAAATTCTTAGTAAATACTAAATTCATATAAACTTTATTAAACACATATGTTGACTTTTGAAATTCAAGTTTGAGACTAAATCAAATTCTACACGATGAACAATTAAATTAAGTATATTTACATAATTTCGAAATAAGAAATTATGTGAAAATATTGGATGTTACAAATTTACAATATTAAAGAAATATGAGCACATACAAGTGACCAGATTATAAGTTCAAGACTAGTTATTACCTTCTTACTTAACTTAGATCATGTTGGCCGTGTAACCGCTTGCATTAAAAAACACAGAACATCTGTCATATTTCTGAAAACGTAAAAGAGTCATGTTGATCCATATATTGAATTTGGATAACTACTCAGTGCAGATTTAATCGTGTTTTTTGGACAAATTAAATTTTTTTTAATGACAAATTATTCTACTTCTACTCCTTTGCTCCCAGTGAGGACTTTAAAACTTACTTTCTCCACCTAAATTTCAACTTGCATCCAACGGCTTACATATCACCATCATACCAAATGAGCTAAACTCCATTGGTTTTGGACAAATTAACTAACGAGACTAAATTGAATTGAATGAAATTAACAATGGATATTGATTAATTATTATTAGTCAATGATGATTTAATGACATAAGTTAATTAACTAAACCATTGATTAGAGCATCAATAAATTGGATGAAACCTTAAAAACCTTCATTTTCATATGATTTACTATGAGAAGATTGGATTGGATGATTATGAAATTGTATGTTATGTGAGACAAGTACTCCAACTAATTGGTGTTAAATCAAAAAGGACAATAAATATAAAAGATATATAGTAAACACGAGAATAAGACCAATGACTAGTTTGCCAATAAATGTGTGGACGTCATGATTCGAAGATTTGAGAATGTTAAAAATTGAACGGTATATATGTACATGTGTATAAAAAAGACATGAAAATTGAACAAATAATATTGATCGATGACAATATCTAAAAATACTATTAAAAAAGTAATTAACTTTTCATTTATCAACTTCTCATGATACCAAATGACATCTTCTACTAATGACAAATGTTAATTAATATCTCAAGATTAAACTAAAAAATCTAAATCAAATTACTTTTAAAATAAGATTATGGTTAGATTTTTAAATCCCACAAAATCAAAACAAACAATATTTAAAAGATTTTTTTATTAATAAACGGATTAATAAACTAGTCTTATAATTATAGTTATGTATTTGACACTTGTTAAACCTATATATATTATGATTTGTTTCCGTCTTTTTTCTCATTCTTAATGAATGTCACACGTGGTAAAAAAAAACCCATATACAATTTAAATTTATTAAGTGTAAAGCATTATTCTCTTTTAAATAATTTTTATTTCTAACATTATTCTTATCTTTAAAGTTAAAAGAAATAATAATTAATTAAAAAAAACCATTCTTTTAATTTATCTATTTTTATAAAGATATCATGTTTAAGTTTATTTCATTATTTTTTTTATAAACTCAATACAAAAAACATTAACATCGGACCATTTGTTAAAGAAATTAGTATTCTTTCTAATTTTAAATAAACATACTAGAACAAAGAGTTGTTTTTTTCCTTTATTTATTTGTTAAATAACTTTCAACCATTATTAAAAAAATTGTATAAACCCACCACAAATTAGTAGCGAGAAATTAGAGAGATGATATCTCCGGAAAATGTATAAAGTATAAACCCACAACATAAAGCCCAGTTGGAAATGTAGTTAGAAATATCATCACAAATCTCATCATACGTTATAAATAAAAAAAAAGATGGACTGAATTTTAGAAATGAAAGTGTGAAAAACTGAATTTAAAATTTTAAACGTTTACTCAAAGTGAAAAAATTGTTTATGTATTAACAATGATTACATTTATTTTTTGATTTAAATTTTTTTAAAAAATTTTAAACTTCAAAAAGCTAAACTTAAAACGCTATTTTTTTAGTTTTTAAATAAATAATAATAATAATTCATTTGTATTTATTAATATTTTTATTTAATTTTAAGTCTTTTGTATTAAATTAATTTTACTTGTATTTTTTTTTATCATTTAATAATAATAAAAACAACTTTAATAATAATTATTAAATAAATAAGGGTAAAATCGTTATTTTAGATTACCAAAGGACAGGATCCGTAACAAAACTTCAATCACAAGAACTGTCAGTACAATTTTTATAGTTAAATGCCCAATCCATAATATGTAGTAATTAAATCGATCACAGAGATGAAAGTTATGATTTACCCTAATTTTTTTTTTTCGCTAAAAAGATATTAATTACACCCCATTATATGGCTGTATTAGTCTTTTATTCCGAAAACAAACACTCCACAGTAAATATAAAAGCTAAAACAATATATAAATTTGTAAAATTAATAGAAGAAAATCGAAAGAGAATAAATTTAGAAGGGAACATGCATATATGGTGTATATATAAGCAGAAAAAAGCATGTCTACCTAATATCACGAACCCATAACCTTGCCCATGCAAAAATACCTACTCATTTTTCAATCATTTTTTCCTTTTGTTTTTACCTTCTTAACCTTTTCTTTAACTTTTTCTATATATATGTATATATACATCAATCTTTTTGATTATTTTCTTTTCCTTTTAATTTTATAGATCATCTTTAGTTAATTGTCTTATTTTCGAGATATCCATATATGATAAGATTAACACGTACATATATCTAACACGTGCCCTAATTAAATTGAGATCAATAGAAGACTGATTAAATTGATGATCGAATATATGCTAATTAATTATTACAGTTTTTCTATATATTGATTATCGTTGTTTTAATTATTAGTATATATCCATGATCATATTAAGAAGATCGATGTTACAAGTATATATTATATCATATATAAGCATGCATACATAATGTCTAAGTAAGCTAGCATTCTTACATAAGTAAATGAAAATTATGATCATGCATGATAATTAGCTTTTATATATATATAGGTTGAGATCAATTGGATATTATATTAGACTGTAGTACTGGAAAACCATATTAAATGTACATGTTCATTACGATAAAATGTTAAATTTCATGTAAAATTATAATATACACATGTTCAAAATTGCATTACAATTGATTAATTCATATCATTTACATGTTAATTAAGACAAAATGTGCAATTTCATGCAAAAGTGCGCTATATACACATGTTTAATTATGCATATTGCACATAAACATGTGCATATTGTTATTTTGCATGAAATGAGACATTTTTTTTCATAATGAACATGTAAATGGTGTGAACTAGTCAATAATAATGCACATTTGAGCATATGTATATTATAGTTGTGCATTAAATTCAACATTTTATCGTAATGAACATGTACACTTAATATGGTACTCTAGTACTTCAACAAAAGATGATACTCCATAGATCTTGAACCTATATATATAGTCGATCATCATATATGGATCAACATGAGGTAGACCAACCCTAATTAACTCCAAAAGCTAAAAGTCCAAAGTGAAGGAATGATTGATCTTGGCTTCTTGGAGATGGAGTTTTGCACAAATATAATTGTTATGATGATGATGATGATGCATGATATACAATTAAGTGATGGGAGAGAGGGGGACATGTGCATGCATGCATGTGCATGGAAACCATATATCAAGGGTTTTTGTTTCTCTAATTTATCCCAATGCTTTTGTCCTCATAGTAATGGACACCCACCCCACCCCATCCCCACCCACCAACCCCCATAATCCATACATATATGTACATTCATACAAATACAACCCTACCTTGTGTTATGCCTTATTTCTCATGCACAAGTGATCATGTTTGGTATTGTTTCTTTAATGAACTTTTTTCCACATAATTTGTTGTTCTAGAAAATGTAATGTAGCAAATTAAAGGTCACTCATTATATATAAATACTTTTAATTTAGATTATGCCTTTTCTCTTACCTAAACTCTCCCACACACTAATTAAAAGGAGTTGTAATTATTAATGATTAATTAAACTTTTTTTTGGTTGGTTGATAATTATTTCAAGATTTATTTATATCTACCCCTACTTTATTGGTGTTCTTTTTGGATAAATTAAGTTAGAATGATATCTTTTTTGAAGTTTCAGATTCTTTAATTATATATCCCTAATTTTTTAAATTGAATTAATTATATTTTTTTCATTGAATCAAAATTACCAGAAAGTATATATTATATATAGAAAGTCGTCACGTACGGTTAATAAAAGAAATTTCTATAGGTCTTAATTGGATTTTAAAACTACTTGTGAATATATATATATATATATTGTTAAGTATATATATATATATCATAAATTAATAAGGATAGGTACAATTATATATATACAGGCAGCTCTCACACGTGTAATCATATGATCAAATATACGCACGTATATATATACACGATATGATCGACCAACATGGATTCTAATATGATAATCTGTCACGATCGAGGTAAGAGAAATTAAGTCTCTAATAACTCATTAATTAGATCGGTCCATAAAATTACACATGCATATATCACCTTCATTAATCCTGAGACATATATATATTTAGTTGGTGGAAAGTTAGCATGATGTCCATATGAAAATTACATCTATTATAGATTTAAAGCAATCAGAACACAATTATATTACGTACAAACATGAAGCTTATTATTTTCAAGAACACGTACAACACATCATATATAGATTTTTAAGGTTATTATCTAACTTAATGCACTAATTAATAAATAACAATAATATCTTTTTTGAGAGCATAATTAAGTAAAATCTAGCATGCCAAGTCCATCGATCTCTTCTTATCCATATGAAAATTATAATTAGCTATATCGATCTGTTATATATAGCAATAAGAACACAATATATATATATATATATAATATTTCAAATATGAAGTTATGTTATATATTTTCAAGATTAATTATTTCTAAGCTTATCATCGATCATGAATTTAATTAATATATATATATATATATATATATATATATATATATATATATATATATATATATATATATATATATATATATATATATATATATATACACATATATGCTTACAATTCAATCCAATGTATCTATCAAACATATCTTAATTAGATAGATTTTAATTATATAATATGTTAATTATACTACTCCCGTTATTTATTTTAAAAACTCAACAAATATGTTTTTGAAAACAAACTTTTGCAGATCGAATCCCTCCCATCTTTGTCTAAGCAAATCCTTTAGGGATTTCGTTGACTTAAAAAATTTAACATACAAGTCTAGATACAAATAATCTTAAATAAAAATAATTTTTATTCAATTTATATCTTTCAAGGTGATAATTAATCTTTCCGCCCTTTTAATACTAATAGGAACGTGGAATTGAAAATATAAAATGAACTTTTATGTATTACAGTAAAAAAAAAACACAAAACTTGTTAACTTTAAGTTATGTTTGAAAATAATGTTTATTAATGCTATACATATACACTTCATCCTCTTAATTCTTTACTAATATATCATACGTACACTGTTATAGCTTCTCATGTTTTTATTATCAATGGTGTGAGACCTAGTGTTTAAATTTAATTTTTTCTTACATTATAGGGAGAAAGGTATGTAATCAGTAATAAAGGAATGTATGTATAAAACTGACAATTTTACATGTATTTTATCTTTATAAGTCCATCTCGAATTCCGGATGACATCAGAATACTAGAAATTCCCCATTTTATGTAGGTGGGAGTAATCATAAACAAGATAAAAAAACGTATAAAATATATCATAGCTTTTGTATAAATTTAGGCATACTAATCTAATACAGTGGAGCCCTTGTTAATATCAAGAAAAGTGGAGGGGTCCAGTTGCAATTAACAAGAATTATAATGAAATAAAAAACATGGAGATGCGGGGTGACGTTGTTAATATCAAGAAAGATGGAGGGGTCCAATTGCAATTTAAGAGAAATATTTTAAAAAGAAAAAATAATGGAGATGCGGGGTATCGATCCCCGTACCTCTCGCATGCTAAGCGAGCGCTCTACCATCTGAGCTACATTCCCATTTTGTTATGTAAGCTACAATAAAGATTTATATATTCACTGTTTGTTTGATTCATAATTCAGTTTTACTTTCCTTTTTCTAAGTTGATTTTTGATTTATAAGTTTTTATCATTTATATCATAAAAAACTATTAATAAACTTTATTTATTTCCCGTGTTTACGTAAATTTGTAGTTTTTAGTTTCTTACATTATTGTTGTAACTTGGATTTTGATCATCATATCTTATTATAATAATTTCATGAGGATTTTAGATATTTGTTATAGTAAAAAAGTATATGTTTACATTTTTGTTTTTTCATAAGAAGTTAGAATTTAAATTATATTACCGAATTATACAATAAAATGATTTTTAACACAAATTATCTAACATTTCAACTTGTTCTCAACTTGTGCAATGTTGTAATATTCTCATCAACTTATACACTATATATTTGAAAGCCATTTTATTACATAAATTAAAAAAAATAAACATACAGTTTATCCTAAGTTGTAGTATAAACTTACTTTATTTTTTGCACTTGATTATTATTTGATACTTTTAACATTGATTTTGAATTTTGATCCTTAAATTTTAGCATGCTATTATTATTAAAAAGTAATTTAGAAAATTTTCGACCGTTTAAATAACTTTTTTCTACGTTAGATGTACAATCAATTAATCAAATGTTGAAAATTTAAATAGATTTATTATTAAAAAAGCATATGTTTGCATATAAAGAAAACTACTTTTCAACTTACCGAAAGTGACAATATACTTCTTTACTTTTTGCGCTTCAAAACAGTGTCCAAGAAATAATGAATATCTCCACAAAACTTAGGGGGCGTTTGGTTCGCGGATTTCCTGGGATTCACTGGGATTTGCATTTAAAATCTTGTGTTTGGTTCGCAGATTTCAGTAAGGATTTAAAATCCCAGGATTTCTTAAATCCCTCCCTTCTTTGTTATTTAAAATCCCAGCCTCCCCCCTAGGATTTTAAATTCCAGTTACCTTGCATTTTTCAGATTAACAAATTTTTTCTATAAGATAATGCAAATTCTTTGACAAAATCCTGACAAATGCAAATGCTGCAAAATGCAAATCCTTTGACAAAATGCAAATCCTAGAGAAAAAAATCTGCGAACCAAACGCCCCCTTAATGTTTTCACTGTATATTTGCAATTTTTGATTTGCAAAATACTATTGTTTTTGGGCAATTCTATACGCACATCCCCCTCAGTTGCTAATCATACACCCATTCTTAATGTGGGAGTAGATTAACTTTTAATCATAAAGTTTCACGTTATTAACAAAAATCATGTGAGTAAGGAGGTGTATAATTTGTAAAATTTAAGGAAAGGGGGTGTACATATAGCAATGCCCTTGTTTTTTTTTATAATCATACAAGTATAAGTTATTAAAGTTTTATTAAATTTAAAATTTTGTCCTGATTTTCTCTGCTCAATCATGGCTATCCGTTTAAAGATATCTAATTGTTCTTAATTCTTAATATGTAGTTAATTTAATTCGAGCTACATTATTTTACGGTTATCTTGCATAAAGTTTGATTATTATCAAATATATATTTTGATGGATCTACAATATAATAAATGAGTAACTTAATCTACCATGTGTCAACTTCTTATTAGATTGTGTCGGCACCAACTTCCTGATGTTATTTACCAAAATCTAATTTGAATTCAAATAATAATCCAATCCAATTTAATAATCAAAATAATTAAAATTTCATAAACTATACTTTTTTTTATGTATTTTTAATAAATACTTATAAATTAACTCAAGTAATACATGTGTATCAATGTATCTAACCTAGTATATAATATAAAAGTAAAAATTAACTTATACAAAACACATCATAATAATAATCTTGTAAACGACTTTATATAAGTCTAATATCAAAGATACTTATCATTATACTATCATATTTTCGTATAATATTAAGAAAAAGGATATAAATTATATTATCCGTGCATCATAACTTACATAAATTATAAAATTGGTTTGTGTTATTTTAATATTTCGGGTATTTTTGACATATTAAAAGATCCTTTAGTTCGAATAGTGAAGTAAATTTGCATCTGAATGACACAAAATCTGAAATGGTGTATTGACATCAGGAAAAGTATGAAATGGTGTAAATTTGCACCTACACTTTAGATGAACGTTTTCTATGAACCATGGTTTGTAGCGAGGTTAAAAAGGGAGAATTCTTTTAGACAAATAAATTGAAAAAAAAAAAAATCTTGAGTGTAGGAAAGAATAAAAGAAGGTCAAATAAGTTGGTATACATGAAGTTTCAAACTAAGATTAATACATTATGTTAGATTGTTGATAAAAATTGTATGATTGTAATGATATATTCAATTCTTATGAAACAATATATATTAAGTGCTATGAATGAAAAAAATAAAATAATTATATTTTATATGAAAAAATAGTAAGAAATCCATCAACTTAAAATAGTTGAAAAGTCTCAAAATTTTTAGCAGAAAGTAGATAAAAACCCTGTTTGTTTTGACATTATCAGATTTTAATTTGTCTTAAATCTTAAAGTTTTAAGATCTTAAATTATTTAAGACTGTTTGTTAAATTTCAGACTTAGATGATTTTAGATCTTAATTGATTTGAAATTGTTTGTTATAATTCAGGCTTAATATCTTAAAACATCTAAAATTGGTCTTACATTTAACAGGTGAACTCTCAAATCTAAAATTAAGGTATGAAACTTTTTATTTCCAAATTAAATCAATATTTAACTAAAATATTAAATTAAATTTAATTAAATAAAAATAGTTAATTTAAAAAATTATTTATTTTAATTAATTATAAATAATTATTTAATTTTATTATTAAAATATTAACATATTTTAATTTACATTTTTTTGTATAGATTAAATTAATGTAATATATGTTGCTTTTAAAAAAGTTCAATTCAATATAAGTTGATTTAATTTACATTTAAATTTAATATTCACTTCAATTAATTAAAATACTAAATCAATTTAATATGTCAATTCTATAAATTAATTAAATATAATATATAATTTACAACTTACAATTTAGTTACTAGTTTTATATTTTTCAGAATTCAAAACTTCAATCCTTTTAAATTTCAGACATGATTTTAGATTTCAGACTTTTAAAAATCATTTTTTAAAATTCACACGTGATTTCAGACTTCAGATATTTAACATTTTAAAAAACGAATAGCACCAAAAACAATAATACAATCATGATGATATGTTCAAATTTTTATAATGCAAAATATATTAAAGATCGTTACATAATAACAAACAATTATGTATTAAATAATTTTTCCAAAAAGGATATTAAAATTTTCATTATTTAAAAATTGTTCGGACAGTAATAACTTTTATATTGGAATGAGAATAAAAATAATACGATAATAACATATATTCAATTTGTTAAAAAATATTAAAAGATAGAATAAAAAGCACAATCATCATTACATATTATATAAAAATAATAAATAATTAAGCTGCCTATTAAGACCATCTTTATTGGTGACCTTTTACATAGGTGGGTTGGTGATTAATATTAAAAAAAAAGTCACCAAAAAACCCCAACCTGGTGGATACACCAACCCAAGATTGGCTTCTTTGTTTTTGTTTTGATTGCCACATGACATAAGTTTATTGGTGGTCAAAAGTCACCAAAAATTATATTTTTATAATAAAATAGATTTAAGGTGGGTTGTTATTGTGAGTTAAAGGTTGAGTTGGATTAGGTTGTGTAGGTTGAAGAAAGAGAAAATAGTTTTTTATTAAAAGGTTGGGTTAGAGAAGGTTGTGGATAAAGATGATCTAAGAAGCTTAACTGTTCAGTGAACTCCCTTACAAAAATATAATAATAATAATATGTTTCAATTTAATACTATTAATAATTACATAAAAGATAATATTATATATTGATTTCTATTGAGATAGGCTATATTTAAAAAATATTTTAAGGACAACGAATTTCCAAGTTTTTTATATTCTACGTAACTAACAATGTGCATGTAATAAAATGTTGGAAATGATTTTTTATGTAAACATCCATCGATCCAAATAAGAAAATTTTATAAATCCGGTTACCTTTATCATAAAACTGAAAGTCATTACCTTAAAATAGTCTTTTCTGAAAGTTCCTTGCCTTAAACGCATATTTTATGAAGGAAATTGCATTTTTATGAGAAAAGGCAAAATTCCTTAACTAAAATAAGAAGCAACTACATATGTGAAGCTTGGTTGCTTTTTGTCAGTTATAAATATTTTAGAAGTTTAAAAGGATAATCCACAAACAACACATGTAATTGTAAGAAAAAGCATGGATGAAGCAAAATAGAACGAACTTAGAATCTTGGATGATCTTCGTGATCGTGTTTATACACTTTCTTGTGACAATATTTTGCCTTAACGGGTAACCAAATATTGTTAAGGATAATCACAAGAAAATGCATTAGTAATGACTGATAATTTCGTTTGTATATTATACTTTCATAACCCACGAAAAATGCATTATTTGACCCTTGTCCGCTGACCGGTCAGTGGAACCACCGCCAGGGGCTCGCCCCTAGGACCTCACAAGGGGGCGCAAGCGCGCTTGACCCCCACTCTGACGCTCGGGTCTTGACTTTGGCCAAACTTATATGAAAGTGCATTTCGCACCTCCTAAACTCGTTCTAGTTCCAACCAAAGTCAATCAATGAATTACACTAAAATAACAACAATAATTTCCTTGCCCAAAACCGATCCCAAGATTAAAACCAAGTTAATTACGTTAAAATAGTAAGAACATATTAATCACTACGTTCAAGAGAACTGTTACGAGACAAGAGTTGTGATGTCGAGAAACACACTGAAGCAGCAGAATATAACAAGCAAGACAGGACATTCTGGTGCAGGTATCATAGTCACAAACTACGGGAGATTATGATTTATGAACCCAATGAGTACTTTCCATGGATCCAAAACTCAAACAAATAACAGAATGGCATCTCATACATTTTAAATTTTATTTATCCCCTAATGTTTCCAGGAAACAGCAAATTTTCAACAACGAAACACCTCATTGTCTATCGCATAGTAATTACAGACTTGAAAGCTTACAAATCAAAGGGTATTAATTAGACGACAAATAACGTTATGTGTTTGTATCAGATTCTACCGGTTCCCAGAGGCTGCCTCGAGGTATCTCCAGAAGCCCACGCTTCGTAGTCTTTTACCAACTGCATCAACAAAACATGTCATGCATATATGCAACCAAACATACACTCTCTCACCTGCTTAACCCAACACAACACTTAGGTGATGTTTGTTTGCCTCTTAATGGAACTGTTAAGCCTTGAATGAGCCTCTTAATGGTTCCATTAAGAAGTATACAAACAACCTCTTATTCAAGTATGCAATATGGATCCTGAGTTTTGCAAAGTTTTCTGAGGGTTGTTGAATGTTTTTCACTAGCAAGTCTCAGAAAATAAACACCTCAACACAAATTATATCTCAACTTATTAGACAGCACAGCAGATGAATGATGGATGATCCAAAGCCTATGTATGGTATAAGTAATCTATAGGCTACATTAATATGGTGTCCAAATGCCAACTAATCCTAAATTCAAATTTCAGACCAAACCTTATAATCATTCTGAAGTGGCAGAGTTAACAATGTAATGACAAGTGGCGGCAAATTGGACCGTTTGGGTATCTGGAAAAAATAGGTAGGTTTTCTCACTAGTTGAGTAGACCCACAAACCCGTTTTTGAATTGATAAATAATTCATGTATTACAGATTTACAGACGATAACAGAAAGTCAAAAACTACATAATTATTACGATAAAAAAAAAACTTTTTCTGATGAAACAAGTTAAGAAGTTGCATGCGTTTTTGCATATTTGAACACACTTTTGGCAACATTTGATCCATTCGAACCAATATCCTTTTTAGCTAACCATTTGGAGTTAAATTACCAACACAAAGCAATTCATGTAACTATCATGCTTGTTAAGATGTCGACCTCAATTTTACAATCTTGATCAACGAAAATATGTCGATCTTGCATCGGATATATCAAGACATAAGAAGTTAAGAACTTGATCTTAGGATCTCGACCCAATATACCAATCTGATCTTACTTAGGCTTATAATTAGAAATGCAGAAAATATAAATGAGTTAACACTTTTAAAGGGAAAAAAAGTAGCAAATTGGTTAATTTTCCCTTCAGAGTAAATTTCAATTCAATAGTTGAAATGACACGAACTAAGTTGGTCGAGGCCGATAATTACCAGTGGTCAACCAAGAGACAGTCGATTAGGTAAACTAATGAGGAAGAACATTTCATGAAATCAAAACAGGAAGATACATCAGAGAAGAGAGAGAGAGAGAGAGAGAGAGAGAGAGAGAGAGAGAGAGAGAGAGAGAGTTTGTAGGAGAACAAACATTCATCTCATTCATAGTACTCATATAGCAAAACAAAGGATGTATAACTAATACTATTAAACTATTACGTAATTCCCCCTTTTACTATTACTATTCCAATTGACCCCCTTACTATTATTTAGCCACATATCATGAACATCCTATAAAACAAAATTTTGATAATCAAATTGACAGATTATATTGAAGAAAACCAACTCACTTTTACATTTTTATTGATTTGATCTCTCTGTTGTTTTTTCCTCATTTTAGTTTCTATACTTCTTTTATTGTCATATTCACTTTGGTCTCTCTGCCTTTGAAAAAATAAGTATCAAAGGACCAAACCAATAAAAAAGTGAACGTATAATGATTTTTATTGTTTATATGTCATTGGAAAAAACCATCATAACTTTTAATAAATTAGGTCCATCAATCCTAGGGAGAGGGACCAAAGTGAGTATGATAGAAAATGAATGGGGATTAAAATAAGGAAAAAAAATGATGGACCAATCAATAATAATGTAAAAGTACGTCGGTTTTTTTTAATATAAACCCAATTAAGTGATCTAAATTCATGTTAAATGTATTGAACTATTGCTATAATGTTTAAACTTCGAATATTTAATTAATTTGGCATAAATTTAATCCTTGATAAAACTTACAACGCATGTAAAGAAAGACTATTGTCACTTTAGTAGGATCTTTTGATCTCAATCTTGTGTAGACAAAAATGCTTTTGAACAAGATCTTGATCTTGACAACCTTAGTACAGAAAAATGGGTCAAATTTGCCACCTCTAGCACTCAATTCTAATACTATTTAATATCTATATTTGCATGGATGTGAAGAAAGACCTAGATAGCAATGCGCATTCACTGCATAGATAAAACCAAAAGAAAACAGAACAATAACACAACAAATTACGTGCCTGTGCCATAAAACGGGGAAGCATTATCTTCAGTATCTGCTCAAGCACTTGAGTCCCACTTGATTCAATGGTCTGTACAGGGATTGCTTGGAAAGGAAATGGAATGTCAATGCTAACCTGAACAAAAGTTCCCCATGATGAATATACATGTAAAGTTCAACATTTGAGTGTAAATGATCTAAGTTTAAGATTTAAAATTATATGATCTGTTTGAACTTTTAAAGAAACAATGTAGTTGCATTTACTTCATAATACAATATTATTATTAAACTTCTGACAAATTACACATCAATTATGAAATTTGTAGGCATAAGTTGGACATCAGAAGTCACATAATTTTCTTTCAAGACAGAGGAAGTAAGTATAACCTAAAACATTATGATCACCTCGATAACAGTGTCTGACGTCAGTTTTTGCATGGATGAATTGCTCTGGTTCCTGTCACATGATATCCTATTCACCATAGAAGCTGCATTCCCATACCAAACCAGTGTCAATGGACTCCTGAAAGGCATTATGTAATATAACTTAGAACAACGTAATACAAAATCCTCCAGGCGATTTGGCTTTAGTATTGATTTCTACATCCAACTTTTAGCCTTTTGTAGTTGAAACTTCCAGGTATTTTCCTAGGAACATTTCTAACTAGGCGATTGTTGGCTATATTAATTGTGTTAAGGAAACATAATGAGCAAATTAATCACCTAAGTCAGGTTGCCTTCTAAGCTTAATCAGCTGATCGAGACCAAAAAGTAAATTAAAATGAACACTAAAAGAATTCAGATTATTTATTGGTATTAGGCAAGATCATGATTCCAAGATCTTATATCAATGGTATTGAAGAAGAACAGATCTTATATTCCTCGCACTGTTAACTTTCTCCAAATACACACTATTAGACAGGGAATTAGGATTATAAATAGAAAACAGTAAATGTAAGTAATGGGAGCCTAGAATAGCACACTTTTGGCTTTTTTAGTTTTAGGTCAACTTAGTACTATGCAATTTCAGATCTAAAAATCTATTGAACTTGTGGAAACCAACAATTCAACTTGGTTATACAAAGCTATATATAGTTGTCATATTTATCTCAAATTCACAGAAATCATCTTGATATTAAAGTTACAAAATATAATTTCCATTTGACTTATAAAAGTATATAAGAAGATATAGGCTGATAATTGCTCACCGTCAAATTTATTGTTTTGTGCAACCACAATTGGCGAACCCTCAAGCTGCAGTAAGTTAAAAACGCAAGGTTAATAAAACATCCTACATGGTAGTAAGATGAAGAGGAATTTACAGGTTTGAAGGTACCTTACAAGACAAGAGGTTGATAGAACAGCCATTAGGTTGCTCTTCAACTCGAACCAACAAAACAGGGCAAACCTCGAATGCTAAAAACTTGAATTTGTACACATAACACCTGAATGTGTTGTCATCAATCCTCTCAATTCTTTGAGCATCGAGAACAGAGTATTGACTTGCAGGAAGACTCATGTACTCCACTGTCATTCACAGTATAAAGATGAAGGAAATCAGATGATTTAATTTAGAATTTGCTCAGGATAACCTAGGGTTCCAGAGTCTGAACACATGCTTGTGGCCTGTGCAATCAATTACCAGAGGTGTGCTAGTAGGTGGCGGTGGTTCACTCCCAAGTATACTCGCCTTCAGGTGATATTTCCATGTTTTCAGAATTTAGTGATTCACTCCCAAAGTCCCAAGTATATTCACCACAATCAATCAGACAATCAGTGATTGGAGCTGAGGATGCGCTAGTTAGCGGTCAGCCCTCCAATTTTTGTAATCAATAATTTGGTTATAAAATTGTAGTATTATATACAACTTAAAATAATTTGGCCCAAAAAATCTATATGTAATCATTTCGTAAATGTCGCCTCCTCATCCTTAGAGATTTTCTGAGTTACTGAGTATGGTTTTATTTGGATGATATTCAATTCTTCCCCCACCCTCTCTCTCTCCCTCCCTCCCCCTCTCAATCACATGTTACAGAGCAAAATTTTAAAAAAAAAAAAAAAAAAAAAAAAAAAAACCCCACAAAAACCAAAAATATGAAAAGCTTTTCCATGTTTAGCTACTACATGTTAAAAGTAAGTTTATAGTTTTGCATAAATTCATTAAGTTACAGTCAATAACCAGTTGTTTCATGTAATCCGTTAGTCAAATTCCAACCACTAAAACCAGCACTCAAATGATAATATAACATTACAATTTACGAACACACGGCATACAGAAACATATAAAAACTTAAATCATGAATTTAGATTAAACGATACAAATAAGGAAGAAACATGTGAATTATATAACTAAAATTAAGCAGCGAGTAAAACATTACATAGAGGACGTTCGAGTGGACGAACAGAAACGGATTCCGTTCGGCGAGCAACGAATCGAGCTTTTGGTGCAGAAGACGAATCTGCTGAAACGGACAGTGAGGGTTTCGGCATATCATCTGAATTCGATGATGAAGCTTGGCCAAACAAGGCATTACGGGGACTAATTGAAAGAGAATTTGTAGGAGTTTTTCTGAATTGATATGAAATTGAACAAGATGATGAAGACCAATAAGAACTTGAGCTCAATGCCATTTGGATTAAAGGTTAAAAAATTGCTTATGTGATTTTGGGTTGTCTCATAGATTAGAGGAAAACGAGATAACTGTGTGACGAAGTGATGTGTCATGTGTGTGACTGAGAGATGTGGTATAGAATAAGCATACGGGTGCCATGTTCTATCTTGGTTCATATTAGCTTACATCCATTAAGCCTGCTAACATGCCCCGGATGCTAAATGGCGCGTCTCGAGCCACCAACTTTCAAAAACCGGAACGGACGATCAAACCGGTCAACTTATAGTATAAAAATCCGAATTGATTCGACCGGTTGGTCAGGCACTAAAAACCGAATGTTGTTATGATTAATTTAATTTTGTTGATCAAAGAATTTTTAAATAACATATTTACTATTGATATATCAATTTCTAAATATTATAAATGGTCAAACATATAGAATACAAAAGTGTAAGGAAAAAAAAAATACATAAATCAATCTCAATGCAAAAAATAATAATTTTTTCGTAGTTTTTGCTCATTCCGGTTTTGGCATCAATCAATCTATTTTGACCAAAACGGTTTTTTTACATCAACCGAATCGGTTTTCTAACCGGTTTAATGGTCGACTTGGTTCATTTTTTAAAACCGTGACAAAACCACCCTAGCATTGTCCGTTGTACGTATCACTCTAATTTTTATAAGGTTTATTATGAAAAAACCAACACGTTTTCATGGTTTTGCGTTTTCATCCCTAAATATTATTTTTTTCCAGAAAAATCCTCATGTTAAAATTTTTTTCTGGTTTTATGAAATTTGCAGTATTTGTCAAAATCAACATTAACAAGCATGCACTCATGATTGACATTTTAAATCAAATGTGTCCTCTTAAAAAATATCCAACCTATACATACAACATGATATGATAGTTTAATAAAGAAAACTACATAACCATGCACGACATTATGATCCATAGGTAAAATGATATTATATAAGTGGTTACTTGAATGAATATACCTAACCTATTTGACATATAATACATTATTATTTTATATAAGTACGATTAAAGACACTATCTATCATCTTATATTTATTTTCTAATTAATATTAAAGGCTTAGAAAATAAATACAACTTTGACGGCTAGTATATTGCATGCGATCAATATTTATTCTATCTATTTTATATAAATACTGTTACATGAGTAAATAACATATTGCATATCGTGCTCTCATTTGATTTGCCGCATGTCATCTTTTTTTTGTCTCATTTGATTTGTCACATTGTCATTTTCTTCTTTTGCCACTTCATTACTAAATTTAATTTAAAATTTAAAGTAAGTTAAATCTATCCAAATCTAATATAGTTAAGTTATGCAAAAACATAATATTACGTAATTCAATCTAGAAATGACTTATAATGTTCATGATTGTACTAGCAATTTGATATTATTTATTTTTAAATTAGTTATTGTACTTTAAAAAATTCGTCTCCCTTAAAAATATGATACGAAAAGAAAATTTTAAGCAAGAAATTTTTTATAATTAAATAAAGTGTTAGTAAAAATGACATTAAGTTAAAATCTATATGAAACTATTAGATAGTTCAACGATTTGTACCTACATGATACCATTATTGATAGTTTTCAACTATTTACTCTGGACATAATGATTTAGTAAGTTAAATAAAAAATACAAATCATTAAATTATGATATAAACCATAAAGAATATGATTACACATTAAATTCTATAGATTGAGATTTAAGGAAATGAAACTAGTGATATGACATGACTGTAACCATAAAGTCTTGAATTATTAAGTTGAGAGTGATTAAGCCCTTAATTAAAACTTACAAGGGCCACATGGCTGTCAAGGCCCCAATGTAATTTATTTAAGGTACCTTTATTTAATGGGATAATTACTAAAATAGCCAAATCTCACACCTTTATTCACTTTTTAGCCATTTTATATACATTTTACCAAAATAGCCACACTTTACGTTACCACATTTACGTGATAGCCACAATTTACGTGATTTGTAATTTTTTCATTTTTTTAATGCATTACGTTACAAAAGGTGTTTGGTCACGTAAATTGTTGTACTTGGTCACGTAAAGTGTGACAAGACATCCCACCAAACATTCATGGGGAAGGAGCAAAAATGGTCACGTAAAGTACAACAATTTACGTGACCAGACACCTTTTGTAACGTAATGCATTAAAAAATGAAAAAAGTACAAATCACGTAAATATGGTAACATAAAGTGTGACTATTTTGGTAAAATGTATATAAAGTGACTAAAAAGTGAATAAAGGTGTGAGATTTAACTATTTTAGTAATTATCCATTATTTAATTCATTAAATGTTGAATAAACAATTTTGAAAGAATTTCATATATACTTTGAAATATCATATATATCTAAAATACAATTAGAAATTCATAATATATAAAGTTTTTAGAACATATTTTCTATATAAGAAATGATTGATAAACGTGTGGTAAAGATGAGGTTAAGTTTTAAGCATATGAATTAGATGTGCGTATTATTTTTTATTAATGATATATACCTTCAAATTTTAAAAAAGATATATAAAATACACATACATTAAATTTAGAATATTGGTTCACATAAAACCCATAAATATCGTAGAAACCGTAAAAACTCAGATTTCATAAAATTTTTGTATTTTCAGTTATAATTTTACAATTTTGATTTTTGCGTCATAGTAATAATTTTTGCATCACATTATGCAAAAGATTAATTTGCACAAAATTTTAACTATAAGTGCAAATATTTTGTGTTTTAACATATTTTAAACGTATTATAGTTTATGCATTAAATGCTGATTTAATTAAATGTTGATTTAATTTAATGTTTGTTAAGGGCAGTTTAGGTGGTTGATGAAAGCATGTGCAAGTCTTTGTTAGAGAGATAGAGAGAGTAAAAAATGGAGGCGGTTTTCACGGCAGAAAGAGAAAAACACACGGACATGTCAACTCTGCAAATGCTTCTCACAAACTCCCTCTGATTTTCCTCTCTCTCTCTCTCTCTCGACTGCAAAATCACAAATCTACACACACACACAACACAAACGCAATGGGATCGCCGGACGTTGGTTACGCTTCATCAAATGACGGAGCTCAACCGGCGCAATCTTCACCTCACAAACCGCAACCGCAACCACAACCGCCACCTCCTTCAGGTATTGTTAATGTTGTTCCATCTCTTACCTTTGTGATCTATAGGTTTCCGGAATTTTTATTCTCCTTTACTAAAAGCAAATTGTTGCCGAATGTATAGATTCAACAATACGGATTCTCGAATTTATAGCGGTTATGTTGTCATTATTGAGATGCAATTCGATTTTGGGATTCTTTTCATCGTGAAATATCAAATATATGATGAAATGTATGTTGATAAGGTTTAATAGGGATGTCTCTGATATCTTAGATGGATACTTATTGGCAAGACATACTGTTAGATTCATTAGAAATGCAAATTACTTTCCTCATTTGTTAATTCTCACTCGTTTTGGTCTGGATTTGCACGTTGCGTTTTACGTGAGTTGGTATTAATTTAAGTTTGCACTTGAATACTTTTCGTGATGCGAGTCATTCAAAAAGTTAGATGTAGAAAAATTTGTGCGTTATGTTTGGTCAATTGTACCGTTGTGTGAGTGCGTCCTTTCAGCCCCAAAAAGCGAGTCGGTTTTTCATTTATGCGGGTATAAACTTACGACGATCAAATTCTGGGAATTGTTTTGAAAGGCCATCACATTTCACATATATGAATAGCGCAAAGAAATACAACACCCTCTGGCTTCTGCAATCAGCAGAAGTTGGTCCACAGTGTCAGGTGGCTGCCAAAAATACAAAGGAAAAAAAAACGCACCTAACAAAATACACAGGACCGACCTAACAAAAACCAAAAACAGAAGCCGGACATACATGACCCAAAGGCCAAAACCCAGAAAAAAGGACACCAGGACCACACCATGCTGCGACCAAGGACCCCACCAAACCGAACCCCACCCGAGCTACATCGAAACTAAAACAAAGTCAACAAATACCAGGCGGGTTAACATGCCACGTCTCCCAACAAATTCCAGTAATTAGTTCTACAACTATCAAGGTCAGTTACAAAATTTTACTACAAGATATTTCCAGGAAGCCTGTTCAACAAAGGTCACTAACAATATCTACAATTAAAGAAACCCCAGGAGTTAGTTCAACAACTATAACGACCACCAGTCACAAAATTTTACAACTATGAAATTCCAGGATTCAAGAATTAGAAAGGCCCGTTACAAAATTTTACAAGTATCTAATTCCAGTAAATTAGTCCAACTACTATAAAGACCAGTCACAAACTTTTACAACCCAGCTAGTAGTAGAAGAAGGTTCTTCCAAACGTAACTGTTCTAACAAAATTTGGTTAGTTCAAAACGAAGTACTTCACTAAATTCTTCTTTTGACAGGTACATTTTTAACAGGTATCCTAATCTATTGATCCTTATGTGACACTTTCTTTAATCAAGAATAGCAAACTGATCGGCTCCATAAGACCCCAACTTCGTGAATAACTTAATAAATTTTAAATCAAATGAAGTAGAGAACAATAATCCTTTTAGAGTTAGATTTCTAGCTATCACACAAATGAAATTGAACCGGCCAACAAGAACAGAGGTTCAAGAAGAGAATTAGAGAAACCAAGAAGAACGGAAATACAAAAAATGAACATATGACAAGTGAAACAAAGTCACCAGCAATCATTTGATATATCCTCTAATGCGCCTGAAATGTTATTATACTCGTTTCTTTGATTAAACATCTATGCTTAACACAAGTTATAGATGATGTCAGAGTCATCAGCGGAGTTAGTTTGCCATGTTAGCAGAGTTAGTTTGGTGTTTGTTATTTTCTCTGTTAGCCAGCTGTATTTGGCTACATTGTGTAACAGTATCTTTCCTGTGGTGGAATTTCCTTAGATTGAAGCTAAATTTCCTTTGACTAAAATATGTTTATAAATTTACTTTCCTGTGCTGGAGTTTTCGTAGTTCCTTTTTATTAGATCGAAACTTTATTTCCTTCCCTTAGATGTTTTTATAATGATTACATTTTATGTCCAAGACTACACAGACACTACATATCTGAGGTTTCTTGCATCAAATGCTGAAGCTGGTTCAATTATTGGGAAGGGTGGATCTACAATTTCAGATTTCCAATCAAGATCTAATGCACGAATTCAGTTATCACGAAACTATGAGTATTTTCCAGGGACTTCAGATAGGATTATTATGGTATCTGGAACAATTGATGAAGTTCTTGATGCTGTTGAACTCATCCTGACTAAGTTGGTGAATGAGGTAATCCTTATGATCCTGATTACACTTCACTATATACATGACCGCTCTTAATTAGTACATGTATTGTCAAATAGTTTTATGCTGAAGACGGTGAGGAGGCTGAACCAAGATCGAAAGTTAGGCTAATTGTACCAAATGGCTCTTGTGGTGGGATCATTGGAAAGGGGGGATCCATGATAAAGTAAGAATGCTGCTTGTTGCATTATCTTTGTTACTCTGATATGCTGCATCTTTGTGAGACTAGTTTCTAAGGACATGACCTTTGAGGATAAATATGTATCTATTATTGAATGCTTTTTGTGCCAATTCATTGTAATTTTAGTCCGTTTTATTAGCCAATTGCAAACAACCATCTGAATAGTCTATCAAATTAACTAATTAAGGCATGCCCTTCTGTTAATCTCATTGGATTTGGGTGGCACATGAAATTGCCATTTAGATAGGTGAATAGATGTTGAAAATTGTTCAACCTTCTAGTATACTTATGGCAGATGGGCATCACGGGTCGGACTTTATGTGGTTCAAAGTTTGGCATTTGTTGCCGACTGAACTTTGATATATCCCATTGTAAATAATCATCTAATCTAAATCCAATTTGGTCTTGGAAGTAAGTATCAAGGGAAACACTACTATTAAACAACTGAGGCTATTGTAAAAATCTAGGATTACATATCTACATGGAAGTGGGGTTTGCGTTTTAGCTGCTGAAAGATGATCCTGTGGTAAGTTTTCATAGACCAGTCCCTTAAGCTTAATATCAAGAACATGATTTTTGCAACACAAGTTTGGTTTATGAAAAACTTCAGCAGCTGCTTCTTTGCTGTGCACTTCATGGTTGTTCACCGCTTTATGCTGGCTGAATCATTTTTAACTGATATGAAGTGTACCATTCAAATAGGTTATTTCTCTCGACTGTATACCTAAGTATTACAAAAAGGAGACGTGGACTTAAAAGATGACCAGAGTTATAGATGTCAATTACAATATTTATTAATGTTGATGATGATTCAATTGGACAAGAGAGGTTGAGTAAGCATATTAATTGATATTTCTGGATTTTCTGTTGGACTTAGTTATAAATTGAGGGAATTGCTACACATCCATTTTGAAGCTGAGTCAGGCCTAGGCCAGTCTAATTTCCTGGTCATGTGGTCTTTCAAGCAGACAAGAAATAACAACCACAAGCAAGTTGCCATTTTTGGTTCTCTAGCAATTATGTCTTCTCATCCGTGCTATCTTATTATATTCCTTAAGTACTTTACTACGTTTTATCTTCAGCTGTTCCTTTTGGAAATCCCAAGAGCATGCCTCTTACTTTTCATGTTGCTATAAGTTGAGAAAGAAAGAAGTTACCGAATTATGAAGGTCCCACATGAAGTAAACTTATCTCTTGTTTAACCTTGTCACTAGAGTGGTTCGAGAAATACGTCCTTTTTGGGCGTTTGTGTGGCTTATTGACATTTTAAAGCTGAAAACTTCTTGTTATGCTGTTTCTCCTTGCAGGTCATTCATTGAAGATTCTCAAGCTAACATCAAGATATCGCCTCAAGATAACAACTACGTTGGATTAAATGATAGGTTGGTGACAGTAGTTGGCACCTTACAGCAGCAGGTGCAAGCCACTAACCTAATTCTCTCGAGATTGTCTGAAGATCTTTACTACATACAGTCCATTGGTCCCCCATTTCCATATGCTGGTAGGCTTTCTTTTACTTAAAATCATCGTCATGCTATTCTGATATACCTGTAACTTTGAACTGTCATAGCCTACATATTTTCTATAATTAGTTGCATTAAAACTCACATAAAATGTCATTTTAACAATCAGTCCAAATATAGAATGTCATTTAACAATCAACCCAAATATAAATAGGTATTCTGGCATGGTATGATTTGTTGGAGGAAAATGGAGTCGAAGTAAAATACCCATATGTGGAAACCATAGTAGGTGAAACTTCAAAAGAGTTCAAGACCTAAATACTAAGGACAGAAAATAACTAAAGATAGGGGTGATTTAATCTTGATGCCTTGAAACTTTGGTGGCACATGGCTTGATCTCGATGAGCAGAAACATAAGAAAATAAAAATAACGAGTGGTGCTGAGAACATACATATTTACAACATTACAATTATATCAGTTTCAAAGATTCACAGTAGAGAGTGGCTGTCATCTTCTGATTTGTTGGCCAAACTTCTGTCTGTACTTATGAATTTAAGATGCATGTATCAATGCAAAATAGTGTCTGCTATTTCTGATCTAATTTCGTTAAGTTCCAATTCAGTTTTCTGTGGTTAAAGATCACTGTTTTTTTCCACTGAATTTTACCTTCCTTCATATTATTATTCTATTTGTTCATTCCTTTTTTGCTTGTCTGCTTCCACAGCACCTTACAGTGTGCCAAACTATGGACCAAATGGGGCTGGCAAAAAGTTCCAGAACAACCGGTTTCAGAACAATAAGGTTCACTATGATTTTTTTTTCACTTGTAGATTAATACTCCCTTTGACAACTGTTAATTCACTTGTGATGCTTGTGAATCTACAGGACTATAAACTTTCGAATGGTCATAACTTACGGTTGTTGCTAAGGAAATAGTTAATGGTTACTTTGAGCAACTTGTATTCTCATGTTCATTCAACCTCTCAACAATGAGTGTGATATCACGATTTTTCTATGCTGACATATTCAGTGATAGTGATCTTGATATTAAAATGATGTTGTTGGTTGCATTCTAGTCTTCTTTCATAGGTTCTGAAGCCTAAATTGGTAACCTTTCAGTTGGATGCTATAGAAAACTACTACATTAGTTTTCCAACTGAGTTCTTTGACCCCAAAATTTGACCTGGGTCCTGGTAGATAACCTCTCTAGTTGACCAATTACCTTCTCCTTCTTGAATGCGTACAGTGTACGCCTGTACGGCTTAATGATTATTCATTCTAGTAGAGTCAATACCACTTGGTACATGTAATATCATGAATGTTGCTGCTTCCAGTTTCCTTTGCATGTTACATCCTTGTATAGGTCCATGTATATAATGCTTTTACACAGTTGCTTGATGTCTGAAGGCAAGCATCACGAGGAAAACCTAGAAAGATAGAAACTATTTGATTGGCCACCCATGTGACAATATGGAAACAGGCAGGCTTCCTGATGAAAATGCAAAAGATGTAGGAGTGCAGCGTGACCAAAATAAACAAATTATACCCCTGGAACTTTTAAAAATATATCCTGCTATCGTCGATTTGATACTAATCTTGATGCATATACCGATGCCAGTGTTTGAGGGGCCTTCATCTAGATTGGTGTTTTAGGTCCTTTGGAAATTAACTATTGTTTGTATGTTTAGATGGTTGTGCCATTATTGAAAGCTAAATAAATAAATATTTACCTTTTGCCAAGTAGCTTTTCAATTTTTCTCCAACACCCCCCCCCCCCCCCCCCCCCCCCCCCCCCCCCCCCCCTCTCTTTGTGCCTGCTTGTGAAATTTTAAAGCAGGGTCATCAAAATTTTTATTGAATTTTTTGTGTCATCTAACTTATCATCTGGATAAATAGGGGTTGCATCATAGGAAACTGTGTTTTAAATTTCAGACTTATATAAACCATCCTTGATTTTGCAGGAAGATATCAGTAACTCATTGACTCTGGGTGTTGCGGATGAGCATATAGGGATTGTTGTTGGCCGTAGTGGTAGAAATATTACGGAAATTAGTCAGGTAAGTAAAAAAAGGCGTGTCTTTGGCTCATTGCATCCTTTCCTTTCTTATACTTCTCTCCTTCCAGATTAGCGGAGCTAGGATTAAGATTTCAGAAAGAGGTGATTTCATACATGGGACGTTGGATAGGTATGTAGTCTTTTAAGGCCATTTCCTTTCGCAAATACGAAAATGAACTACTTCCACCTCTCTCATAAAACAATCGAGGTTCAACTTGACTTGTAAATTTTTCAGCGATCTATTAAAAAGTAATTACCATCAATCCGTTATCAGTGATGGTAATGCACACTACACTTTGTTAACTACGAATGTTTCTAAACAAGGAAATGTTGCAATTTTCATAGGACGCCCTATGAAGATTGCAGAGGAACTACTAAAATTCTTTAGCTTCTGATGACGGACGACGAGCACCTTTGGTCCCATACGTTATAATATGTGGATTGCTGAACTATAACCCAACATATTCATTTTCTGAAAGGGAGTCAGAAGAGTTTTTTGAGATTTTAAATAGAACTATTCTTTTATCCAAAAATTTGAAGAACTTTAGCTAGAAGGACAACATTATTAGATATACTAGGGTTTAGTATAGATAAAATCGGGCTTAGGTCATCTATACTAAACTCTAATATATCGAATAAACATTTGTTTCTAATATATGATGCTACTTCTTCCGGTTGTTTGTTATGGCAAAATAGCAAATAATTTAATACTCGATATGCGTAATTCTTTTGCTTGTCATCTTACATGTGTGTTTTTGCAAAGAAGAAAAGCACAAGTGGGAACACAATCCGTTTGACCCAGTCGACACATTTGAATAATAATCGAAATTCATCTGTCCGTATGCCCCATTACCTGTTACTGAATGCAAATTTATATAATTGATGGCAGGAAAGTGACGATCACTGGATCACAAAGGGCAATCAATGTAGCAGAGGCCATGATAAAGCACAAGGTTGCTTCGGTTTCGTCTCCGCCTCCAGCTTCAACTCCTGAGAGGTGATGATTATAAAACACCGTTTTTGAGGTTCTCCCTTTCTGATATTGTTGGAGAATCAAAACCACAAGTGCTTTACATTTTGTCAATACTGTTTCTGTTTGCATGATATTTAAATCCATAAACTTTCCACTGTTTGTTACCATCGTCCAAAAATCTCAGGGAGACAGTTTTAACAGAACATAGCATTTGCCATAGTTTTTTTTTAATGATATAGAGCAGGGAGGTTTTCTTGGTTCAAATTAGCTCTTTCGGTGGCTAATTTTATCTTTTCATGGTAACATTTAGCGAACATTAATTGCATGCACTGCTAATCGTTAGAACTTAGTCACTTTGTTTATGATGGTCAAAACATTACAATTTGAATTTACAGATATTATACCCATTATTATTGAAAGTTACACCTCTACAAAATTTCTACACATATATTATGGCAGCAAACTAGCAATTGGAAAAAAAAAAAAAAAAAAGTATGTTAAACAAGTGAAATCCAAGAATATTTGACCAGTTGTGTTTTGTTTCATTTATACCTTAGAGTTGTGTATTTGTTTAAAAACAAGTCAATTTGATGTTTTCATTTCATAACTTGTAATACACCCACGTAAGACATAAAGAGAATCATAATTCGTCGTTTTTGCATTGACATAGTTAATAGTATGTTTGTTAAAATCATAATTTTGATATTAAGATTTTATGATTTTGACCAACAAAAGTATATTGATCCCAAGTACAATCTTTCCAGTCATAGGATCTTAAAATCTACTATATAAGATGTTAAGATCTTGATTTCTTTCTACTTTTGCTTAAACAAAAAATTAAAAACTATAAACGAGTTAAATGTTTGTTAAATAAAAAAGTAAACATATAAGATCTTGAGTTCAATACTCTAAACTATGAATGTTTGACAATATAATTAAGTTATTAAAATTCTTATAATTTTTATTAAACTTTTATTAAAAGGTTTGTTGAAATTTGAATATATTTTTTTTTTTCATAAAACTAATATTTAATGTAAAATATAACACAAAGAAGACAATTTTATTTTAGTAAAATCTTGTGATCCAATTTCGATCTTACAATATTGTTCTTGCGAAGATAAAAGTGACACTGACAACCTAAGTTAAAAATGCTCCTTTGGATTAGGCTTCAACTTATTAATATGTGTGTGGTTGGTTTGTAGATGAGTGATCAAACTAAACTTAAAAATATGAAAGCTTGGCTTTGAGTTTGCTATATATTCTTGAACCGAAAATGGAAAAACCATAGAATCTGTTTTTTCAATCCCGTTAATTGTATTGGTTTCTAATTAATAAACGCAATTTTAAATTGGTGAACTCCTATATATGACCAATTTTAAGTTGAATAAATTTGGTTGGTATGTTATACGTTAATGTTGACAGGCACAGGCCTAATGGAGTGACATAAAAAAAAAAAAAAAAACTTAATTTTATTCATTAATTTGTTTGTTATCAAAATCATGAATAAAAAAGAATCCGTTTAGTTAACCTATTAAATCTAAAAACCTGTATCTTGATATTGATTTGGAATATCATTCTGCTTAATTAATTGCTTGGTTTAGGCATTTCATATGATTTATTTTGGATATTGGTTCAATTTATTCCATACAAATTACAATAGCAAATCATTCGTACGTACTTGTATTCTAGAATAGTTGGGAAAATTTTTAAAAAAATAAAACATCGATCGAATGACTTTTATATTACTAAATTTATGAGCATACAACAGATCGAATGACTCCAAATAATATATATGGTACATGCAAATTCTCTACTACGTGAATAATCAAATGTATAGTGAATCCGATGCGATTTATTATTTATATAAATGACTACTTATATATATGCCAAATATAATTCGATTTTTTACTAGTTTACGGATCGTAACCACCATCATCGCCACCACCATATCCCTCTCCATATCCCGATCCACTCCCGTATCCTGAACCTTGCCCATTACGCCCTCCTCCACCTCCGCCTCCCCCTCCCCCACCTCCACCGCCGCCTCCACCACCTCCATTTTTCCCATTACCACTTCCATATCCAGAGCCACTACCACTGCCATATCCCGAACCACTTCCTGAGCCATTCCCATTACCACCACCGCCACCTCCACCTCCACCTCCACCACCACCTCCACCTTTTCCTCCACCAGAACCGTATCCTGAACCACTTCCAGACCCATAGCCTGAACCTGATCCACTACCAGTCCCTGACCCTCCACCACCTCCACCGCCACCTCCTCCTCCTCCTCCACCACCACCTCCCTTACCACCACCTCCACTCCCATATCCAGAGCCACTTCCTGATCCATAACCTGAACCAGAAGTACCCTGGCCAGCATCTCCAATACTAGAACCACCACCTCCTCCTCCTCCTCCTTCACCACCACCACCACCTCCTCCTCCTCCTTTACCACCAATCTTTCTAGCAGCAAAAGATAGGTCCACAACAAACAACACCAAGAACACAATAGCTATGATCTTTGTGTAGCCCATCTTCAATTAATGCCTATAATTAACACCAATCTATTCACTTGTGATATGATCGATGTGTGTATTTTGTTTTTCCCAAAAGGCAATGCAATATAAGTTTTGAGCTCAATGCATGTAATGAGTAGTGTGGTACAAACAAGAGAAAGGAGGGCTTAGGTATTTATAGGGATTGCAAACCTCAAAAACTATAAAAAGTTGGAATATATAATTAAGTATATTTTTCAAGTAGATAGCTTTCAAATTTCAAGTGATCGATGGATGATTAACAATGTAAGTGTTTGATTGGTTAATTTGGTTAGATTTTACTGACTTCAACTTTTGGAAGCTTCCCGTCTCCACCATTAAAGAATTTGGCCATTATATATGGTTTACGGAATAATATATTTTAATATAATATATTTAAATATTTTTATAGTATGTTTGGAATTTTAAATTACAAACATAACAAATTAGATTTTAATGTTTTAACTTGCATGCATTTCTAGCAGACACCAAACATGTTTAAGAGACTAGAAATATTCTTGTTATATATTGCTTCAACTCATATTCCCAAAAAGGGGATCCCGCTCTAATATATAGCTTCGAGTAAATTAAATACATGCATTAAGATATGTCTTTTAAATTTCATTATGTTAATTAATAACACGAAAGATGGTAATTTGCCTCTTTTAGAAGGGCAATAGAAAGGCAAACAAGAAACTTAATTATATACTATGTGATCTCTAAAATAGAGGAGTACAAGTAAATTTACTGTTTCAAACAAGAGTTTAAGACTTTTAAAAATGATATATTAAAGAATTCTATTAAATTAATCTTTAGTAACATATATTAAAGAACTCTTTTATGTGACATGGTTATGAGGGGGTCGATCATTGTATCTTCAGGTGTTCAAAAGTCAATTCATTATGGCGTAACTTATGGAATTGGTGCAATCACTCTGAGGAAAGGATGTTATCCAATAATCGTTCTCGGGATAAGAATGGGCAAATTCGATGTGTGATTGTTGTGACTTTATACATGGGTGATTTGAAGATGAAGAAATAATATTCTTTATGTGCATCGAGAGGTTGTAGAGAAGTTAAATTCAGAGGATCTTTTTTCGTGTGTACAATGTTTTTCAGGCCTTTGGTTTGCAAATCGAAAGTATTCACTTCAAGTCAATTGGTCTATTTGGTCTTACGGTATATGCGTTGTGTTGCTTAATTTGTTGATTATTTAAAGCTAATTAATTTCTTTCTTGTAATGGGATGGTATAGGTCTCCTTCTTGGAGACATTTCGGTTGTTCGATCTCTCATGTTGGGAGTTTAATTACTAAAATTTGCATCTTTGATAAACGTATATAAAAATGTGTTTATATAATTAAATTAGTCGAAATTGTCCGCTGTAACAAGGATCATTTAGTTTGGTTGATCTTAGATAGTACATAACCTTAACACTACAAGAAAAACCTTCAATAGCGGCGACCTCCATTAGTGGCTACATATGTTTTAGTGGCGACATGATTAGCAGCGACATTTCTAGCGGCGACAATTGGGTTTTAGTGTTGAACCTTTAGTGGTGACATTTTAGCGGCGATATGAGCCTTTTTTTGTATTGTAAATTTAATTAAAAATGAAATGAGATTAAGAAAATTGGATAATTAAAATAAAAAAATGGTGCTGTGAGATGGAGATAATTAAGTCGAAGATAGTGGTGGTGATAGTGGCGGTGGGTGGTGGTGGTGTTTGGCTGTCCATGCGGTAGACTCATTGTCACTAAAGTGGTCTCCCACTTTTGACAAAAACAACCCTCACCATTCCTCAATCTCTTCACATAACCACACTTGTCACTACATTATCATTTCTTCTTGTTTTCTTTTTTTTTTTTTTTTTTTTAAGAGGAAATAAATATATACATAAAACAGATAAATTCAAATAGTAATACAAATATTATCATTTTATATATGTGTATTATTAAACTTCTTTTTTATTTTTTTGATCAAAATCACGTAACTATATATATTAATTGATTTACCAAACTTAACGTACATAAATTTGGAATAATAAGTTAAGTGAAAATAATAATAAAAAAAAAAAACAATTCAACAAACTAGCTAGTTTTTGCAATTAAATGCTGACTTAATTCATTAAAATCGTTTAGAAATAATATAATTTCTGTGAATATCAATTTTATTCACATTTTTTTTGTATATATATATAAATATAAAAAATGAAATGAAATAAATTCAAAGGTACACATAGTAATTAAAACTACACATGTTTGTTTGTTTTATATATATTAAAATATAAGTTGATTGAAAAGCAAGGAACAAAAATATGATGATGAATGATGCAAACTAAAGCAGATGGAAAGCTTCAAAAGTTAATATATTGAGGCGTGGCGTGACAAATGTAGGCAGTTTTGACCTCAAATAAGATGGAAGAATTAATTAAATTGATTGAAAGGGAACCAACCACAAGTATATTTATATATATCCGGCCCACTTTCTAATATGAAATGAAAATTAAATAAACCAATTCTCGATCCATCACCAACTCCAATTACATGATTCCATTTAGTGGGAGGTTGAACTTCAGCTCTTGCAATAATTCTCTCGCTACATTAGACCTGTCAATTCGTGTATTCGTGTCGTGTAACAGGTCAGACACGAATTTTACACGACACGAATTTGCCAAACCTGTACACGACACGAAATAAAAACGTGTCTGCTTATGAAACATGTACATGACACGGAAAAAATTCGTGACACGACACACAATTTAGCCGTGTCACACGAAAACACGAATACACAACCTGTAAACGAATTAGACACGAATTTTTAACAAAAATATGAACTTGTAAATCCAAAATTCCATCTTCCAAAACATCTAATTCCAAGTTTCCAACATCCAAAACATATAAATCCAAGTTCTCACAAAATATATAATTCCAAGTATCAAACAACACTTCAAAAGTATTGAATTCCGTGTTTTAGACGTGTCATCCGTGTCACACGTATTTTACACGTGTCTTATACGTGTTTATACAGGTAAATTCGTGTTTGACACGTGTAAGACACAAAACATGAATTTCAAAAACAAGTCAACCTGTTTTGACACGAAACACGAATTTACCAAACATGTACACGAAAATTTCGTGTCGTATGCGTGTCGTGTCTGTCGTGTCGTGTCCCATTATGCCAGGTCTAAGCTACATTAATATTTCCCATCCATAACTTCAATTATTTACTTTTATTTTATTTTATAAATTTGGATTCAAATGAGTATCATTAGTTTTACACAGTACCAGAAGTACCTCACTTAAAACCATTTTTTTGAATTTTTTTTCATAATCATGTTTAAATTAATAATACAAGACTATTTATATAAAATCACACATAAACAGATATTATATATAACTATGTGAAACGTGCATGTTCACATTAACTAAACTGTTGTGAACGTATGCTCACACCAAGCATGTTCACATAAATTTTTTCACGTTCACATGACTTTTAAGATGCTAGAAAATGTGAATGCGTGTGATTTTTTTACAAATAGTCTTATATTATGTAATCATGTTTAAAAGGTTTAGGGACTTAACCGCTAAAATATGAGAAAAATGATGAGGTTTTTACAATATTAATTAAGTGAAATAACTAAGAAAACTTTTTTGATAACCGGTCAAACATACACATTTGAATATGACAAAAATAGTTTAGAGAGTTAATCGTGAAGATAAAGAAAGTTGAGGGAGTTTCTTTCAATATTAATCCTTTATTATAAGTAGAAAACAACACGTTTGAACGTTTGATTTATTTTAATACGCCAACTAAATGGATAGTAAAATAATAAAATAACTTATTTTAAAAAAAAAAAACCTTAAAAGTAATTATGTTAATGCACTTAAAAACGCGTGGATGGTGACAGATGGCTATCAAACAAATTCTAGTTGACTTTGAATTTGACTTGTTAATCACATCATTAACTTGGAAGAAAAAATTAGGTTTGAATCATAATCATGTTATCTTAAATTAAATGATCGATCGTGCATGAGTTTCATTTTGGAGGTGACATCATTTACTAACATTCTTTACTTTAAAAAGTAGCAATAGTATTTATAAAATTATAAACAAAATACTTTACATATGCTACTTTTTAAACAAAATACTTTAACGTTATTACAAATGATATCACATTTAACGTGTGTATATAATTAAAAAAACTAATAAAGGTCCTATATTATTAAACAAAAAATTAATATCAACAGCTGTGTTATTAGTAAATCAGGGGAAACACAATCAAATCTATGGAAGAAAATCATTTTAAAGTCATATTCAGAAAAGAAAATTAAATATAGTATTATACATACATAAGTATGAAAGATCCATGATAGTTGATGTTTCATCTAAATAAGCGGTTAAATAAAAAAAATATCATTCATGTTTTAACTTTTTAACAATCATTTAATTTTTCTGACATCTATAACATAATCTTTCACATTTTTAATGATTACAAGAGGGTGGAGTTGTAAGCGAGAGGTCACGGGTTCGATCCCCGTCTGAGCAAGTTGAAATTTAGGTGGAGTAAGTAAGTCTGGTCCTAAAAGGAGTAGTTTAGGAGTAGAAGTAGGATAGTTTTAAAAAAAAAAAAAAACAAGAACAAAACAACCTACTACCTAAATAGTATGTTATCGGTCCTCGGTTGTTATGACATGCTATAATTGTTAAAAAAAAACTGAAAGTTTAATCTTTTAAACGTTAAAAAGGATAATTCTTACTTTTTGTATTTAGCCGTTACATATTTATGTATTAATGTTTCATTCTTACTAATTTATATAAAGAAATCATTTTAAATGCAATATCGTTTGTAGCGGTCTCTTGTTATGAATATTCAACACTTTCCATATTCCAAAGGGTTAAAGCCATACAATAGCAACCTACTTTTGAAAATGTATCGATATGGTACATCTACTTTTTTAATTGTCTATATGGTACGTGTACTTTAATTTTCTGTATCGATATGGTCATTCTACATAATAGAGCCCGGTTTTTACATACAAAACAGGGTTCTAATGGTCTGAAAAACAGGGGTCTATTACAAATATGTTCATATCGATATGAAAAATTGAAGTACAGGTACCATAGATATTTAAAAAAGTAGACGTACCATATTGATAAATTTTCAAAAGTAGGTTACTATTGTATGGCTTTACCCCTATTCCAAACTCCAAAGTTTATGTATTTTGAATGTTTAAAGTATAAAAAGGTTTGGTTGGGTTAAGAAAATAAGAAATGTTTATTTTTAAATTACATTCGGGCTTCGGCTATACGCATGAGACTTGTGTTGGGCTGATCGTTAAGCCCATGCAGTTTAGAGGTCTTATGGAATGAAACCAATTCACTCAAGCCCAGACCCAATGATATTATACATAGTTTTTAATAGCAAATTATTGTAATTATTAATATTTAAAATGAGATATTGCTAAAATGAATATTTAATTAATATTTAAAACCAGATATTGCTAAAGTGAATAGTTTTATAATTTAATTTTAAAATAAGACACTGTTAAAATAAGCATTATGAGATATTACTATAGTGAGACTATTGATATTTAATTAGTATTTTAATTTGAGACATTGCTAAAATGAGTTTTTAATTAATAATTAAATCAATACTAACTTCGCAATATTTAAAATGTTAAAACGAGTCTTTAATTAGTATTTAAAATGTTATATTATTGAGTGAGCCTTTTGATATTATACTATACTACATACCGACAAATACATAATAAATTTGTTTTATATATTCTAATAATTTATTTGATTTAAGTTTAATTATATATTACAAAAAAATATCATGGTTTATAAAGTTAATATTTAAGATAATTATATGTGGTTTAACTATGTGTTTAAACATGTTATGGTAAACTAAATTATAATGTTTTAGACTTTTTAATGTATAAATGAATATTATAAAATTATATATCATGTCATGGATATTAAAATTTTGTTACCATAAGTTCTCTTTAAATTATTGGTTTTAGAGAGATAACAATATAAATTGAGAATTCCCTTATGTTGTTAATATGTTTTTTTTTTAACAGAGGGCCAAACCCCACACCTCCACCTAAGGGGAATCGCCATTGACAAGGCTCGAACTCGAGACCTCAACCAAGGGGAACCCTTTCCACCTATGGTGGTGACCACTTGATCTATGTAAAGTGAATATATAAAATAACTACTATATTGACCTAATGGGTACAAAATAGATATAATTAAGGACCAATAATTCTGCTATTAATTGTTAAAGGTTATTTCATAGATGATTCATTAGGACAAGCAATGAAAATATCGAAGTTTAATAATCTTATAGATATAATTAAAAAAAAAACATAAATAATAACCTAAACGATAAAATTAAAAATGTAGGCTTGTTATTTTAATAAATCCGAACAAATTTATTTTATACGTGTGTCGCCTAGTAATTAATGTCACGTCGTTTGCATCGGGATATCGGATCAAACAATTATGTGGATTTTTTTTATTGACCTAAAAAAACAATTACTATTTTAAAATAATTACAAAAAACACACTCTACAATTAAAATATGAAATTATAGTGAAACAAAAAATATATAATTATATTGTAGCGACAACAACATTGTCTTAAAATTCAAATCTTAACATTGGAAGAAATAAGCAAAATATATCAAAATTTAAATAGTGTCTTAAAATTGGAATCTTAACATTGAAAGAAAGATATAATTATACCGTAGCGACAACAACATTGCCTTAAATTTAAATCTTAGTTTCTCAAAATATATCAAAATTCATAATAATAATAATAAGGGTTGAATATCAAAAAAACCAACATGTTTTTATATTTTTTGTGATTTAGTTCCGCCGTGTTATTTTTTCCTACTCAAGTTATTGTTTTCACTCCGCTTTTCGGAAAAGTATTTTTTTTTTAATAATCAACCCTCACTATTTTCAAAAAAAAAACAAACATTTTTACACTATTTTTCTCTTAAAATTCCACAAACTTGAAGATTTTTTTGAAAAAATAGAGAAAAATTTCAAAAATCACAAACAAATATATAACTTAAGGATTTTATTGCTTAAAAATAACACGGAGTGACTAAAGTGCAAAAACGTGAAAAATATGTTTATTTTTTTCATATTAAACCCTAATATTAATAATAAACTTTCATCCTCCCAAAATAAACACCCACAAATTGTTTAAAAATAATACATAATTAAGGGTATAACTGAATTATATAAATAACAACAATCTATTTATGGATATAAACAATTATTTTAAAACATATTAAAAAAGAAACGTGAACATATTTATTAAATTGGGGACGGAAGAAGTAAGTAGTATCATTATTAGTGTGAAATTAAAAAAAAACCTCATATAACATGCATTGTTATTAATTATTACAATTAAGACAAAGATTTGAAGGTTTGATTGATGAATAAATGGAGAAGAATGAATTATGGTTATGGAGGCTGAGACTCAGACTGTAATTTCATTTGATGTTGAATAGCAGCAGCCAATTGATGATAAGCTTGAGACCATGCCCCTTTCATTTCTTCACTCCATTTCTCTCTTCCCATTGCCTTTTCAACTGCATGTTCTTAACACTCCCTCCTTCACCACCTTCATTTCATTTCATTTCATTCATCACATCAACCATCATCCATTAATTACATGATCAAAAAAAGGGTAACATAATATTCAAATTTTGACAATAATTAATTTAAACTGAGAAATGATCGATTGTAAAGTTCAGTTTGACTAAAAATTGTTAGAATTTCTATTTAGTGGGCTTATATATTTAAGGCTTCATCTTTAATAGACTTATTAAGTTATTAATTAATGAACTAAACCTATTGAGTTTTAGGGTTTGATGGCAACCCTAATTCCTTGTCTATATATATATAGTCAGGGTCTCCAATACCCTAAAGCAACCCTAAGATCTCTGATTTTTATCTACCAGAGATCTGTTGTTCGGTCTAGAATATTAAGGCTTTAGGTGAGGAAGACTTTCACAACCCTTGTTTGTTCGTCATCAGATTGTTTATCATAATTATTTGACAATATGGTTTATTCGAGTTTATTATTCAAGTAAATCTAACAAAAATAACAACTAAGATGGTAAAACTTTAATTTCACAACCGTTTTTCGACTAAAATTAACATTTCATGATAATATCTAAATCTAAACAATTGATTTCATATATTTTCTCGGCAATAATAGAATTTAATGATTACTTATCTGTCAAAAAAAATACGATACATTTTTTTGACAAATTGTCCAAAATTAAAAACTAATTAAATAGTTAAGTTTGAATAAATAAATAAAAAGAGATAGAAAGAAAGAAAATGAATACCTCAAAGTGAGGTGCACCAATGGATTTTTGAAGATGAACAGATCCCAAATACTTGAGTGTGGAACCAGGAACCACTACTTGTCCTTTCTCCCTCAATTGAATTGCTGACTCGCATGTCTTCCATCATTTAATTCAATTACACACACACACATATATTAATTTATTAAAAAATATTAATATTATCATTAATATATATATATATATATATATATATATATATATATATATATATATATATATATATATATATATATATATGGGTTCAAATGAGTACCACTAGTTTTGCGAAGTACAGGAGGGTCCTCACTTAAAATCTTTTTTTTTTGAAATTATTTCTCATAATCATGTTTAAATTAATAATACAAGCCTACTTGCAAAAAATCACACATAAACACACACTAGAACTATGTGAAACGTGTGTGTTCACATGAACTGCACTGTTGTGAACGTGTGTTCACAACTAAGCATATTCACATGAATTTTTTCACGTTCACATGACTTTTAAGATGATAGAAAGTGTAAATGTATATAGTTTTTTTTACGAATAACCTTATATTATTTGTATCTAAATGAATATGAAAAAAATTCAAAAACAAAAATCTTTTTTTCGGAGCAAGTTCACATCTGAAACTCGTGTGTTCACAGATTCTCACGGTACTCTGCATTTTTTAGGTATCACAGACCATATAAGGTTTGTTATTGATTGAGGGAGAGACAGAGACACCCACCATCTTGAAAACTTTGAGAGCATGGGCCTTGACCTTTGGGTTATCTAAAGGAAGGAATCCCTTCTTCGTCTTTGAGAAATGAAAACAATTTCTTTGCACCTGGTGCTATCTCCAGTACCCTTCAATTCAACTTTTTTTAATTTATATTTAATTGGCCTGGGTGATTGATTGAAATTACTATTACAGGAGGCAGAAAAAAGAAAAAGAAAAAGAAAAATTAAACTTAACTGTGTAAAGAAATTAATAGAGACTGAGGGCAGTTATGTCTTCCTTTATTATCTCCCATGATTCCTTCACCAATGCTTCTTGCTCTTCACTCAAACCACTACCACTCATCTCTCTCTCTCTCTCTCTCTCTCTCTCTCTCTCTCTCTCTCTCTCTCTCTCTCTCTCTCTCTAGATCCTTATCTATTTTAATTTGACTACCACCCACATCTACACACACACACACACATATATATATATATATATATATATATATATATATATATATATATATATATATATATATATATATAGATTATATATATATGGGGTACGTGTGAATTAATATATAATATGAGGATGAATCAATCATTGATATTGAATTATTGATGGGGATGGGGACTAGGTATTTTATTTTTCATTTTTGTCGTCGTCATCGTCCCCCTCGAATATTGAATTCTCGTCACCATCTCCGGTCCCATCAGGATCAGGGTTTTTAGATTCTAAAAATTTATTAAATTTACAATACAAATTATAGGTTTTAAATATATATATACATGGAAATAAATTTCAAAATAAATTATCTCAACATTTTTTAGTTATATGTACATTGATAAGTAATAATTTATAATACAACTTAAACAAAAAATACATGTAAAGATTTATATAATATAAAAGCTATGTATGTATATATGTGATTTATATAAATTATTTATGAAATTATATAAACATAAAAATATATATTATGATATTAAATTAATGGGATCGGGATCGGGCATTAAAGTGTTTCCCTCCCCATACCTGTTTAACTCAGGTTCAGATATTCTACGGTCAAGTCGGGGCCGAATTTTGGGTTTCCTCAAGTTAACTTCTTTTTGGTTTAGTGAAATTCACTACTAGAAAAACCGCAAATTGCAACGACCATTTTCCGTTGCTAACTGCCTTAAAATCGTTGCTAACTGCCTTAAAATCGTTGCTAATCCGTGTTTGCAACGAAATTAAGTCGAAGCTGAAACGCCCGATGCTAAATAAATTTAGCAACGAAATTTTGTAATTCGTTGCTAAAATAGCAACGAAATTTGTATTGGTCGTAAAAATTGAAAGAAGTTGATTTCGTTGCTAATTTCTACAGTTAACAACGACCCATTATTCCTTGCTAAGTCAGCAACGATATTTATTCGTTGCTAATTTCTATGTTTAGCAACGAATTCTATTCCTTGCTATTAGAATATTAGCAACAAAAATGGCTGCTAATATTAGCAACAATACAAGGTCGTTGCTAATGTTAATGAAAAATTTGGCAGCACTTTTTTTTGTTTTTAAACTATTTATTTTGAAAAAAACATGCATTTGTAACACAATTCTTTCATGCAAACCTGTTTATAATGATAATTCATTCACACAATCCTAGTTACAATCATAATTTCATACACATACCAAAAGCATATCGTAAATTTGGCACTACCAAGTACCAACCACAATTCATACATAAAATAAATCTATACATGGTCATCTATCAAATAGACCATGCAATATGTAGCTAGTGTTTGTTGGTTCCAAAAACACTATTAAGCTACCAAAAAAGTTAGTAGTATATCCAATCATGGAATTTGTAGCTAGTGTTTATAAGCTACCAAAAAGTTAGTACCATATATCATCGTTCGTATCCTCAAGGGTTGTCCTCGCCAAGACCAAATGCATCGCTAGTAGTCGAGCTAGTTTGTTGAGAGTTCATCATCTGTTTCACTTGTTCTTGCATTTGTCGCATCATCTCAGTCTTGAATGCTTCCAACCGGCTCTCTACTCTAGCATTGACTTCTGATTCAATCCTAGCTTCCATGTCGACAGGAGTTGAAGGGTATACACGAGCTCGTTTTGCTGAAGTTGGAGAATTCAACTGGGTGCGTATTACTTCTGCTTCTTGTGTAAGCCCAAAACCATACACCTTATTTTGTTTGGGTACACCAGTTGCCTTTATCCATGCTTTTGGGTCAAATGGAACATTGGAAAGTTGATCAGCACCGTCGGCATCCTCGTTCTCATAAGGCTCTAATACGTGATTTTGTTTGATTATCTCCTTGTATGCATTGGCAACTTTTTCAGATTTTGTATCGCACCATTCACCGTTTCCCTTTTGTTTTTTATGCATCTTCTCAAAAAAACTCAATTTCTGAAAGCTCTCTGCCAGCATTAGCCTCCTACACATGTAAGAAAACAACCCCAAAAATGTGTTATTTCACTTTGATTAAAATGAAAGGCCAAGAATGACATGTATAGAGAAAGCGACAGTGAGAGGGAGAGGGAGAGGGAGAAAGAGAGAGAATACCGGACGGCGAGATCGTTGTTAGACGGCGGCGACGGCGAGATCTCCGGGGGCAAAGGAGGCGGCGGCGGCAAGATGTCCAGGGGCAGAGGGCAGAGGCGACGATGACTAAGGGGAAAGAAGGCGGAGGCGAGATCGTTGTTAGACGGCGGCGACGGCGAGATCTCCGGGGGTAAAGGAGGCGGCGGCAAGATGGACCGGTAGAGAGGCGACGCACGATGAGGGGAAAGGAGGCGCAGTAGGGTTTTTTTTACATTGCAGACATTATGAGACATACATGTGATGTTTGGTCATACGATGGATATTGCTAATTTACATTTTTAAAAATTTATTTTTAATTAAAAAAGTGTTTATTTATTGGGTAAATTCTTACAATATTAATATTTTATATCATTAATAATATTAATTTTTATAATTAATAATATCAACTTTTACATTTTTAAACTTTTTAATAATTGATAAAAAATATAAAAGTTGTTACCATTAATGATAAAAAAAAATAAACAATGTTTGTTATAATCGTTAAAAAATAAAAAGTTGTTGCCACTTGAATTTTTTTTTTAAATATATATTAGCAACGACTAAATATCGTTGCTACTTTGAGCGGGAAATTTCCCTCCAATATCCGGATATATACCAACGACTAAATATAGTTGCTAAAATAAAGTAGGTTTTTTCCTCCAACATTTACATAAATAGCAACGACTTTGGTTAGAAATTTTGTTGCAAAAACCTAGCGGGAAATTTTCCCTCCTATTTTTGCTGATTAGTGACAAATCTAGCAACGACAATTCGTTGCTAACATAATATAATAACTTTTTGTTCATTTTGTTGCTAATTTCGTTGCTAATTGAAGATATTAGCAACGACACATGCATCGTTGCTAAAAAAATCGTTGCAGTTTGCAGTTTTTCTAGTAGTGATTCGGACATTAAAACTCGGTTATAACTAGTAAACCGGGTTTTTAAAAACTGAAAAACCGGGTTTCAATGTCCAAATTTCACTAAACTAAAAATAAAAAAATTAACTTGAGGACTTTTATGGAAAAAATAACACGGAGGGACGAAAACATAAAATATGTGAAAACATGTTGATTTTTTTTTGTAATAACTCTTTTAAATATTATAATATGGTTGAAATTTAAAACAAAAATTAACAGCGTTTTTTTCCTTTCTAGAGATTATTAATTTATTTAGTGGTGTTTACAATCTTGTATCATTATGGGGCGAGTTTGACACGGTGGATCGTTAGAATGGTTGTGACTTGTGAGTGGTGTTTATCGCTTTTAATTTTGTGACAAAAGTTTTTAATTTTCTATGAAAAGGGGTAGATAAATTGAATTTTATATAAATTTTAATTCTCTTGTTTTCTTATCAAAATGGAAATACTCAAAAATATAAAATGAAATTTGAGTTTTATAGGTTTTTATTTTATTTTTGTCAATCATTATTTCTATGTAACAATCATCAATTAAAAAAAATTATAAAGGGTGATTCTATATGTATATCCCACACAATTGTTATCACACGTAATGTGAAAAGAAGAATTAACGTGGATTTCATTGTAAAAGTTTTGTCAAATTCAAAGATATATCATTACAAAAACTAAATAATATCAAAAATAGAGTTTACCAAAAAATGAAGAAAAAAAATTTGTTTTATACTTTTCTAGCAATTGCCGATATTAATACTTCAGGAGACCAACACATTAAACTTTAAAAATGAAATTAATTTATGAAAAATCACAAAATTACACTTGATGACATTAACAAATAACAACAACAACAACGAATGATTAGACTGATCATTTACGATACGAGACACAACCATCTATAAATTTAGTGACATTATACGTTTTACAGACATCAAATTGAAATCATTTTCTTGTAGTATTTCACTGATTTAAGAAACGAAACACAACCTTACCTTGCATGTGTATATAAAATTGAATTGAAAACATGTTGTTACGCTAAATAAATAAATTAAGACGCGAAGGAACATGATCAGTACGTATAATTTCGACGAACATCTATATCGCTTAAGTAATTTGTATTAAATATCTAAAGGTGAGTTAATTTGTGCAGGCAGCAGCCTCTTGTTTCATTTGAGTTTTGATAGCAGCAGCCAATTGATCATAAGCTTCACACCATGCATTCTTCATTTCTTCACTGCATTTCTCTCCCATTGCCTTCTCCACTGTTCTTACCAAAGCTTCCTTCACCACCTTCAATTCACTCATGCATTAACAATTAATTATTATTTTTTAATTAATTTATATATATATATGATCCATATTAATTAACCTGTTTAATTACTGTACTTATAATTAAAGAAGATTGAATCTCTTAATTATATTATATATGTTCTTTTTTTGTTAAGATATACTCATAATTTAGAAAGATTATAAGCATTTTAAATACATAAAGGCATTAATAAAATATAAAATGAATTTAATTATTTGTTTCTTAGTTCATATATATATATATTTAAATAATTAAATGGATTGAAAATGTGATTGATCGAGAATAATCAAAAATTACGTACGTACCTCAAAATGAGGATCAATGATTCCTTTTTGAAGATGAACAGATCCCAAATAGTTGAGTGTAGAACCAGAAACTACAACTTCTCCTTTCTCCCTCAGTTGAATTGCTGATTCACATACCTATTTCAAATTTTAATATCATATATGTTAAAAAAAACTTATTTACTTTTCATTTTTGATTTTATATATATATATATATATATATATATATATATATATATATATATATATATATATGTGGATTACAAGGGTAAAATAGGTACCATCTTGAAGACTTTAACAGCATGCGACTTGAGCTTAGGGTTATTTTGGGGAATTTCATCTGTATCTTTGAGAAATGAAAACAATCCTTTTGCCTCCGGGGCTATCTCCAATATCCTGTACGTACGTACGTTAATTTAATCCCAATTTTAATAATACGTACTCAATTGCTCCTTCTACTTTGTAATTTTTTTTTCTTAAAAAGATCTAATATTCTAATTTGATACAAAGTTTAATTAAAATATTAAATAATAAATAATTACAATTTTGTGGATATTTAATGACAGAATATTACTATAAATGCCCACAAAATCTCTTTCCAAAATGCAGTTGCATTCTATTTTTATAAAAAGAGAAAGTATATAAAGAAATCTGATAATTCTAATAATAAAAAGATGGAAAAAACATGCATACATAGTGTAAAGATAGAGGCTAAGAGCAGGAATGTGTTGCTTCATGACTTGCCATGATTCCTTCACTAATGTTTCTTGCTTCTCGCTAAAACCCATCGATCTCTTTCTCGATCTCTTCTCGAATTGAATTGTCTATCGGTGCACGTTCACCACAAACACTAGATAGATGTATAAATATACTCACTACGTTGATTATATATATACACCGATCATATTCATATTCATATTCATAATATATAAAGAAAAAGAAAAAGAAAAAGAAAAAGAAAAAGAAAGAAAGATGTAAATTGGTGTGTGTGATGGATGGTATTGGTGTAAAACATATGGCTAGATAAGTGGTATTGCCCTTCCGTCTCATTAAAAGACACTTTGCCAATTCGCATTCCAAAGGGGTTATGTTATGTTATAACTTGCAAATATCATCGATCCCCATAAATTCCACAATATACGCACACCAATTACGATAATAATAAGGGGTTAAAGTCGTACAAATGCAACATGTTTCTTAATTTACCTAAATGACTAATTAACCTTTTTATTTGACCTGATGATACTTGTACTCCAAATAAATTGTCGGTATGGTACGTGTAACCATGATATGACAGTTTTTGCTGATTCAAATGACAACGTGCATGACACCGTTTTAATAACATGATCCTTACGTGGATTTTGATCTATATAAATAATTTAGGAAATCCACATAAGCATATAGTTTCTTTTAATATTTTTAAAAACACAAATATAAAATCTTTACCGGTAGAACCGACAACCGGTAATCAAAGGTACCATCTCAACAATAAATTTAAATTAAGTACAAGTATCAATGTGATAAAAAAAATAACTAGAATAGTCATTTGAATAATTTCAGTAAAGTAACATATATTTATACGACTTTAGCCCTAATAATAATTATGAAAAAGTTTATAGTTTAGTACAAAATAAAAAACTTAGACAATCGTCTCCTTCAAATTATAGTTATATCTTAAATAATTTCATTTATATTATTAATTTAATTTCTTGATAATAGTGGCTTGTTTGATATGAAATTTATACATGAGACTTATAATTAACTTTAAAAGCTTCAACCGTTCTTATAATCTATAAGTTGTGTTTGACAAAAAAAATTCTTGTAACTTATTAAGATCATAAGCTACTTCAACTAAGTTTTGAAAGTAACTTATCTTTATGAAATATACAATTATAAAAATAATCTATTTAGTTATGTTTCTAATTTGATTCATTTATTCATTTGTTTAATTTATTTTTTGTCATTAATAAATTTCAACTTAACTACGTTACCTAACATATCTAATAATAAAAGTTTTAACTATAAACTACCAACTTTAGCTTTAGCTAATACTTAGTTTTAAAATAGGATCCTATGTCAACATTTTTAATAAAGGGATGTCAAATGAATAAATTTATTAAATGTATCAGTATAGATGATATTTGCATATTGATATATAATTAAGGTTAATTTTTAAAAAAGGTAATCAATTTATCTTTTTATTGTTTTAAGGTAATCAATTTTTTACAATAGATAAAGGATCAAATTTGTATGTTTTTTTTTATCGTTCAAGATAATGTTTGCTACCTTCTTAAAAATATATAATGTTTGCTACCTTCTTAAGAAAATAAGAATTTGATCTCATTTTCTATTATAAATATATTTGATTACATTAAATAATAATAAAAAATAAAATAGAATTCTTTTTATTGCAAATAAATATAGTTATCTTAAACAATAAAAAAAATTAAAGTTGATTACTTTTTTGACAATTAACCTTAATATTTAAGTAAATCTATAGAAAGCGTACGTCAAAGTGATTTTGGATATGTTAATAACATATTTTTTTTGAACAAAAGATATAACAACTAATTTGATATATAATATACTGACTTTTCATTAAAATTGGTTTATATATTGCGTGTTTAAATTAACTATAGTCTACATAATTTGGTTGATAAAGTTTTAGTAAATGTTGATTTATTTTGTTATAAAAATATCTATATTCTATCATATTCATATAACTTCTAATACAACATATATAATTTGTAACGGTATTTTTTTTTTCATAAAAAAAAGACACATTTTTTAGCAAATTTTAATAATTAATAGAGATGTGAAGAACTCTGAACTGGACTAACAAACTGATGATTCATATTGAAATCGGACAAAGATTAACCGAACTGGTACCATCTAGTCTGGTGCTCAGTTCACATTTTTAATAATTTTTGGTTCTCGGTTTAATTCGGTCTAATCCTTTTTCATTTGAATTATAAATGTCAGGAAAACCAGACCAAACCAAACTGAACATATGAAGAGTATCATCACGTTGGGTACGTATTCGGTTCTAAGTTCTCGATCCTAATTTTTCGGTTCTCTATCTTTTGAACAGCCACATACTTGTTGTATTTTCAGTATAAATAATAGCATAAATGGAAGATTTACTGGTTCACAGGGACGTTTCATTGATTTCGGAGACTTATACTTGTAACTACAACAGATTCTATTTTAAACAGTAAATTTTTCATTTTGAGATTCAATTTTAATAGGTAAACTGGAGGTCGTAAACTACAAAAAAAAAAATATGACTAGGAAGAAATTAATATGAATACTACAAATCAAATTAAATTTGACATGAATTCTATTTTAACGCACCTATGCACAACGTGTATGCATTAAATGAAAAGACAATATTGGCCCGAACTTAGATATATATATATATATATATATATATATATATATATATATATATATATATATATATATATTATGACCGTGAAACCTTACGAAATTGAGGGCCCTGTGCAGACGAAGCCACCCGCACACCCCAAAAGAGGTCACTGCTGATTCAGTAACCAATTATAACATTATATATACTGTGTATATTTAAAATAAAATAAAAAACATAAAACTAGAAATAGCAATACAACTGTATTGGTAGGCTGCTAAAAAAGCAGATATGTCTGTGTGCGGATCGTTTGTTTTGGTTGGAAGTTGACTTGACTGACTGACTACCATTTCAATTCATTTGATTCTCATTTCCAATTTTCTATCTACTCTCTTTCATCTGATTTTCGGTCAACAAAAAGCAATACCCTATAATTTATTCTTTTCTTCCTTCTTCGCCTTTTGGTTTATATATAATAAACATTCTTTTAATAAAATTTATTGGGTAAATTCTCAAGAAAAATAATATAATATACAAAATTTGATGATAAATATTTTAGACAAACAAATATAACATTAAATTTTATTTTGTGGAAAAGGGAATTAAATTCAAATCGGCCATCTCCAATGGCAAAGTCATCAAAGGGTTTGTTTTGTGAAAATAGCAAAAACCACTCTGAAAAATAAAAAGAAGAGAGAGGAGGATAGAGATGGAGAGAAAGAAACACAACCGCATTAAAATTCAAAGCTTATGAACAAAAGCTTTTGACACAATGACACATCTACAATTTTCTTTGACACATGCAAACCTTTATTTTCAAACCCATCCCTTTGTAGATGCCTTAGGCCTACAAATTAAGATAAATAAATTTTAATTTTTTATCAATAAATGAACTCTAAAATTAAAAATTTTATCTTCTTAATTGATCATTGTACTTTTGTTTTGTCAAGATTGACTTTTATATTACATTTCTTAGCCTTTATCAAATTTTTTGATCTCATGTTACCTGACAATATACCGAGTCTATATATCTAATTATCAATATATGAGTATTATTATATAAACAAAACTATTTCACATGAAGTAGATGAGAAGCCCTTGTTCCAATAATAAAACCTTTCTCGTGTTCTCGAGATTCTAATTCTGACATGGTGTTTGATATCAAACTGTAGACGTTCAAGTGGTTATCGTCAAGATGTAAAAGACTTCTATCTTCCATGGCACATGTGGTGTGGATCTCTTTCACAAGATTTTCGTCTAACATTGCCCCTCTGCTTCTTTCTTGTATATATATCTTCTTCTCGGGGTTGCCTAGGACATCGTACAACAGTAATCTACTTGGAGGGTTTATGTTACGGGCTTGGTTTTTTCATTCCCCTTCATGGGCTTCTAGTTTTCGGCTTGGGACTTCTATATGTCAGGGTTGCTTTAGTGTCGATTTTATCGAGTTCAGTTCCTTGTGATATTTGTTCTGCATCTTACAGACTTTAAATTTATTATCTTTCAAAAAAAAGTATCCGTTTTACCATCGATTTGAGGTTTATTTGTGATCCTTTGTAAAAAAAAATGAGGTCTCATCCTTTGGGCCACACTGACCAGTCTCACGAATAACATGAAGTAGGTAACTTACAATCTTGTAGAATCCGTAATTAATGAACATGTGTAGGGTCTGAACCCTAAACTTCCACTATAAATTTCATGTCCCAACCGGCTACCACACAGGATCCCTAGATGATAAGACTCTTTTGTGTTTTTTTATATATATTTGGTCCATGCACAAGGCTTAGTAAATAATATATATAAAAGAAGAAACTTACAACACTCTAAAAATCACATCTCATAGGTGAAACTTTGACGTCATACTTCTATCACAATAATTCATCAACACTTCTATCGCTAAGATTTAATTAAACAATACACATCATTCATATGAAATCATCCTTCCTTGTATCAATTTCTTCAAAAGAAGCATATCAAAATATTCTCTCTCAATCCAATTTCATCCAAAAAAAGCACTCGCCAATAGAGATCAAGAGTTACCACTCCCTTCACACATACTCTATCTTCATATATAAAAGGTTTCTTGCCGAGAAACAAACCTGAACGTTATTCAGACCAGAATTTCACGACTGCAGCAATGAACGTCTTGATGAATGCCATAACTGGATTAGTTTCTTGGCTGTCAGATTTCTCTGATGATGCTGCTTCCCATGATTCACTGATTAGAGAATCAAGTTTAGCACAAGTCAAGATATACCCAAACAGAGGATTAAATCTTTGAATACAACCCCATTAGATTGTGCTATTTTCTTACATAACCATTCTGAGAAATAACTTTTCATCTACGATTAAAGCCCCTCAAGAATATTAAATATTTGCTACTTTTTGGAAGATGCTTATGGATACCAAGATTAAAATATATGTATAAGAAACACTTTTATATGCAAGTTATACTTACAGATTGATTCGGTTTGCCCCAACTGTCTGCTTTTGGGCAGTAACACATGGTTGGATGTCTGATTCGTTCTTGTTTACAGTTGTCTCTTCAAAGGTCGATTGTTCAAGAGAACCGATGCCTTTGGGACTACTCGATGCCTGTAAAAATGGTAATAACATGCCTATGGTTAATTTATCAACAATATATCTGCTTCATACGACATGCTTAGAAAGCACATTCAGTAGAATCTCTAACCAGCAGTTTTACTTCAAAAATGAAAATTCAACATGATAAAGACTAACGAGCATGAGTGAACAAAACAATACTACACCTTTTTTCCTTGTTTAACAACTGTATCTAGTGCCAGAACAGCTGAATAACCGATGTTATCTCATGAAAACTGCAATTGTTGACTCTAAAGATAGATTAAGCACCATATCTTACTATTTATCAAATAACCTTCCCTTGGAAGAGGAATCTATGTAAGAGAATGGTGCACTTTTTATTGAACATTCAAAAATCAAAAGTGTTGCATACTTTCAATCTGCATGGGATGGTAGAGTTATAAAATCATCTAAAAAATCTTAACTCACAATATAAAGCTCCAAGTATATACGACGTTGTAGTAGATAAATAGTAAGATAGATATCAAGTAAAAATCATGTAGAGCATAGTTTTGCAAGAAAGGTATGCAAGACATCTATTACAGACACAAAGCTCCAACAAGGTTGTGCATTATGTTCAACGCTACGCATAAATGTTTGTTTCAGTTTAATCTAGTAATCTACCAGACAATCACGATGATATGCAGATAATGTCTACTTTCTAACATTCAATATGACATTAACAGGCATTGGCATATTTGGCATGAACCTCACATGCATACATTGTTCTCCCTAATATTTTCTTCAAGATATATAATAAACAAATGCAAGTACATTGAAATATGGGCAAACTGTTTTTTGGTTATTTCAAAGGCAAACCATGGATTCTTCTCATACGAATTTGTCTTTATATGAGAAATCAAGTGAAAAACAACAATTTTGAGCATCATTGATGACACAAAGTCAAAGTAAACACACACATATGTGTGTGCGGAGATACTGAGAGAGAAGACCAAGGCACAGGCTGTAAAACTTTCTATATGAACTCACTTTGTCTTCAGCAGGTGCTGTGTGTTCTGAACTAGTGTCGATATTTTCATCGGTAAACAAGTGGTTTTGGGTCTTCAAAATTGCAATCTGTTTAGACGACTGCAGCGGACTTACTACTTCCTCCAACTTTGCATCAAATATTTCTTTCTCGCTTGTTTCATCTACATCATAAATTGTGCTAGAAACAGGTCTCAATGGAAAAGTCTCTACCACTACACCTACTGACAGAGGTAGTATTTGAGGTTGATAAGCTTCTACTTCTTTTACTTCATCTTTCTTTCCTGGTAGCAATTCTGTATGCTTCGGTTCATCAACTTCAGTGTTTAAAGTTGCATGAGCTGTCTCTGCCACTACTACTCCTGGTAGCCGACTTACCCCAAGCTCTTGTCCTAATCCTTCATTTCTTTGTTCCTTGTTATCTATTTCCATCGCTGATCCCGTATACATTTCTTCTTCAGAAACTTTATTTATCACAGCTGCATGAGTTGTCTCTTCCACATCAGTTCCTGATATCTGACTTCTTTCAGAATTTATGATTCCTCCTCCACCTTTAAGCAACTCTCTATATCTTGGATCTTTGCATTCATCATTTTCCCCTGTTGTATGAATACTCCCATTAATGATGTTGTCATTATCAAGACTCTGTCTATGCAGTACAGATATTCCTCTTGAGTTTAAAACCTTAACACGTCTAAGTTCATACTCATTAAGTAATGTTTGGTTGTCTTTTGGCTGTAACCCATGTACGTTAGGATCAAATGAAATGGAACCTAATGGATAGTTTTCCAAGAAGCTGTCTAGGTTCTCCATATTCTGCTCTCCTGGTGACAACTTAGGAGGAGCAAGCACCCGATTCTCCTGAATTAGTTCTCGAAAAATTTCACGCACTGTGTAATAGGACCCACCAACTTCCTTGTGTGTGAGATGAAGTGATGGGAAACTCCCATTATTTGATGCCTGGTATCTGCAAGCAGCATACTTTTAAAAAAATTAACATGGGACAGAACTTCTAAAAGGAACTAACAGGAGAAAAACTAAAAACAACATATCTTAAAAACAGTGTTGTAAAACTCGGCCGATTAATCGGCGCCTAGGCAGTGAGCGGGGCTAGGCCGATATGATTAGGCTGTAATCGGGGTAGGTTAGGCGGAGGCGGTGCTAGGCAGGTCTAGGCGGGGCTAGTCGGTCAAAATGTCAAATCCGGTCGAAAAAAGATTTAATTTGTCTATGATTTGTTATTTTGTTTTAGTATTAGGTATTTACTATTTACTAATTTGGTTTTAATTACTTAATTGGTAGTTTAATACTTGATAGTAGTCTTGAATCTTGGTTGTTAAGTTGGTTTATTCAATCTAATTATAATATTAATGAATTAAAATTCTATGTTTGAACTTTGAAGTATGTCTATTTGATGTTTTTAACATTATGGTCGTCTTATTAAACATATTTTTAGGTGCTATGAATAATTATATTTATATTTGACCATCTACAAATATGTTGTACGTATAATTTTAAATTTTACATATAAAAATGTCAATCCGCCTACTGTCCGCCTAGGCGATTAGTCCCTAGTCCCCAGCCGTCCGGCCGACTACCGTCTAGCGACTTTTACAACATTGCTTATACACCATTAAAATTTAGCAGATGATGAGCGACATAACAATGAATCATGGCACCAAAAATAGAACTAAATGATCATTAATTCTTCATACAGGTATGAAAGGTGGTTACTGGCATTACTGCATTGTGAAAAGAGATGCAGTGATAGGGTCAACTAGGAAAAAAAAAAAAAGAGGCGCTGCTGATGCGCTGACCTCCAGGACAGGTCCAGCAAATGCCTATTGCTAGCAAAAAGAAGCTAAGCTCATGGTAAAATAAACGAGCTGCTCCTGGTGTTGGTGTGTCATGGTTTTGCGGTGGTTGTGGAGAATGTATTAGTGGGAACTAGTCAGCTCTGACGATAATAACGTTCAAGTACTTCATTTTATTGCATCAGAAACCATAAAATATATGTACATAATTGTAACATTTCTTCAAGCCAAAGCAAACTAAGCACAATAAGGAAGTTATATAACAGAATTTACAAACCAATATATTATAATAAATATTGCTTTGAACAATAAGTATTTTTTACATTAATTAAAGGGGCAAAAATCGGGAAGGGCCTGTACTTTGAGATCTCCACTGAAGGATATATTTCCTGAAGCTAATATTTTTTTTCTTTTGCAGTTTGGTGCATCCACTACAGTGGGTGTTATGGAATTAGGTGAAGCAACCTCATCATTTTGAAGGTGAATTTGGCAGGATGATCATGGTTCTTCCTAACCCTGAGATACTCGATCCAGATAATGTCTAAATGAGAAGAATCCCAAAAAAAGGAGATGCTGCAATTACCATGGGGTCATCCCAAAAGGGGAAGTGTTGCAATTCAGTAGAAATATGTGAGGTTCAAATAATTTTTAACCTAAATCAATAAACAATTAAAGTTTCCAGTACCCACCCATAAATTTCTTTTTTTTTTCTACCCCAGCCATTCCATGCGCACTTGCTTACTATTTAGTACATTTGTTACTGTAACCCCAATGGTTGAATACTAGAATATTCCCAACTTGCCCAAACGATTAAAATTTTTATTTTGAGTTGTTCACTTTTTTTAAGACTGACATTAGATATGATTGATGCTGTCTTTTCCTTTGGTTTGTGACAATGTTATTCGCATCATGTTTAGTTGGTAATTGAAAATTTTCTTTGGTAGGACTATTAAGCTAAAGGACACTTATGCACCTTCTAGAATCTAGACCACATCAAAACCAAACTGATATGAAGTAGTTGCTTTAGTGTAGAGCATGGTTTGGAACTTTGGATTGATTTAAAATTCTACTAAACCGATGCCTGAATTTGGTTGCATGCTGAATCCTAAACTGCCTCAAGCCTTCCAAACACGACTACATGAATTCTTAATATTCTAGAAGAGTATTTACAGGTTATAGAATCCATTACTGTAAATGGATGAATGTGTGATGCCCTTTATCTCGTCATCAATTACTTCTCAAAGTTAGGTATCAGATTGAGAAGCAATATCTATAATGATATTACACAAGCAGAGGAGAAAAGAGGGAGGTAACAATGAAATACCTCTTTACAAAAGTCTCAACCATTCCTTTCCTTTCATCTTTTGAGCGTCGCTTTGATCTTTTCCCTCCAGAAGAGTCATTGAGTTTTGCCAGGGCAAATGTTTGCCCAACGTAACCTCCTTTCGTAACTTGCATTTCGACAAGGGAAGAGTTCACCAATGATGTCAGCTGCTCACGGAAAACTACACCAAAACATAATAAACATAAGAAGCGGTTCAATATCATACCCTATCATTATTCATTACATGTTAACAAATTGCATATTAAGAATAAACAATGTGATGCAATCCCACCTCTCATGGCAAGATATTGTCCGCTTTGGCATCTCTGCCTCACGGCTTTTTTAAAATGCATCTTGCCAATTAAGGTAGGACTTGCATATATAAACCCAACATCTCCCCGTTCATGGGCGACTTGGGACAAGAACGTATCAAAATGATCTATCAAATTGCATCATTACAATTTCTAGAAGATTAACGAGGTTGTATCAGTTTTCATTCATGCATATGATATTATCTCCAAGCGACATTCAAATTGCGTCATTAAGAATAAACAATGAACGATCAAAACCTAAGGAAATCCAGATTCAAGAAGAGGTTTAAACTATAAACCTTTCCAACCAAGAAATCAGCAACACAAATATACAATTCACATACATGTTAATTTGCAAAAACAAAAAAATCCGTTAGGGAAGAGATTTCAGTAACAAAGTTAATTAGGGAAATAAAAGTGGGGGAATGGAATTGTACCAAAACGAAACGATGAGAGGGGGATGGATGTGCAGGGAGGGGAGGGGAGGGGAGGGTTTAACAGCTGAGAAAACCCTACTACACAGTCGAGAGGGTGGACTGCGACTGTCCGTAACTATTACATCACCTTTGTTCTTTTTCCCAGTAACAGGTTCAATGCGTTTAGAAATTAATAGATATAAGTAAAAACTTTATGAAATTATAAATCGATTAAAAGGTCGAGTTTAAAAAAAAAACTATATATAAATATAGTAAATTAAATTGCTATGTGTCGCCTTCATTTAATTCGTCACTTGTCAAACATTCAAATTGTTATATGTCATTACTAAAATTAAATTAAAATTAAAATCAAATCTAATCCAATCTATTATAATCTAATATATAATTATCTTAAATCTAATAAACTCTTTTTTTTTGTGATTATTTCATGTGTTCTTATAAAATATTTATTCTAAACTTCTTTTGAATTTGAGTAAGTGACCCATGTAATACAAATGCATATACTATATAAGATAGTCATGTTAGTAAAAGGTTATCTTAATCATTTTTGTTTTCCTCTTATTCTCTTTTTTTTATCTATTGAGATGGTACAAATAACACTATCTGAATGAAACTAAAATTCCCGTTACCTCTCATAAATCTCTGTCATTTTTGCTTAAAAAAATATGAACCACTACAAGTCAATGTCATCTCATATATGTCAAAAAAAACATAAATGACTTAAATGATACAAAATAAAGCGTCGAGTTAATATATACGTGTGCACGTGCGCATTCATAAAAATATATAAAACGGTTAAATATAAAACTTGACAATAAAGATAATGTAAAATTTTTTAGGCAAAAAAAGACAACATAAAATTCAAATTTAACAAAAAAAGATATCGTTTACCAATTAATAAGGTAAATTTTTAATTTTATGTTCTTTTTTTTTGTAAAAGAATAATATTTTATTATTCTTATTGGCCTAAAATTTGAATTTAATGTCAATTCTCGGCCAAAATAGAAATTTACATTACCTTTATTGGTCAAAATTTTTTACAACATTATTGTCAAATTTTGTATTTTATATTACCTTTCTTGGTATTTTTTTTCCTAGAATTTACTTACGTGTTAATCATTCCTGATTAAGAAATGGATTATTTTCAAATAGTGGAAATGAATTAATAGCCATGAAAATTTTAATCGAAACAATAAATTATTTTTTTAAACCTAATTATAGAACACGACCAAATAAATTGGAACAAAAAATCCAAACTTAAAAATGATAACAACGTTGGACTTACCCAACCCAATTCGGCCCATATGGTAATAGCCCATTTGGCTCGTTACACAACACAACAAGACCTGTGACTTTACTCCCTCACTACCTTGATCCTCCAACACACTCGTTGCAACTATAATAACACTCAATCTTCGCTTCTGCTACTTTTAGACCACGTGATAATACTTCAAATCAATGTCATATTAGATGCCTTAAGTAATAAGTAGTTATCCCAAATTTCTACAAAGAACCAAGACCCAAATAATTAATATTGTTAGGTTTAAAAATATGGACGGTTGGACGCTCAAACGGCCTGAATCATTTCTCATTCTTTAGTCGTTAACCAAAAGGTTCATGTTATTGTTTTAATTTCATACATCAAATACTGCAATCTTATATACATATGTATATATTGACAACCATGAACATACATACATCCAGTACTAGACGCAGATAACAGTGATTGTGATCGGGTTTACTCATCATCTTGATCTGGATACTCATCCAGAAACTGCTTTATGATCTCCCGTTCGTTGGTTGTTAGATCGAAATCATCAGCACTCAATCTTTTCCACAAAGCAGCACTTATGCTCTCTGGGTCTTTATCAACTACCTACACCAATGTGATAATGAGTGTTTTTGGTTAATAAACAGATTCCAAAGCTTGCAATGATACAATCCCAAAGAGAACGCATCATGGAATGCAAATTATCTATGAGTGGAAGAAAGCATTCTCTCTGTCCACAAAAACAAAATTGTAATGTTTGATTTGATATATAGTTTAATAAAAGAAAGTCGGCTGATAATTAAATATCCAAGTACTCATTAACAACAAAAAATTCAAGAAACCATAATCAATCTCATCAATATCTTGTAGTAGCTTCCAAAATAGAACGGGTGGCATTACTTACAAAACAACAAAATATAATGTCATTCAGAAGAACAAAGGCATGCAAGTATATGAATAATATGACTCATTAAGGCAATTAATGACGATGCTATGGTACTTCTAGTTGAGTACCTGTAGTATAAACTATAAAGGGAACGCTACCCGTTTTTCCAATTATCTTTATCTGTGTTGGACAAGTTTGAAAAACATATGTACCCTGTTGATATTGCCATCCTTGTTGACAGAGGTAACAGGTTCATAGAAGGTAATGAGATCAAACAGTACCTGGATGTGATTGTTGATATTGCCATCCTTGCTGACAGAAGTAATAGGTTCGTATTTATTGGTCATCCATTCACCATCAACTATGTACTTGTATTCATAATGCCCCTCCTGTTGTAATAACAGAAAACTCATGATTTACGATATTTAGCATGAAAATATTTTGCTCCTGAAAGTTTTCGAAAGCTAAGCTGAATCGAAGCAATCATCAATGCTGTCACTATTTTATAAAGATCACTAATAGGCAAAAAGAATGTTTTGGATTGAAAGTTTTCTAGACGAGGTAATGATGCATTGACACCGAGAATATTGTTGCATTTATTTTGGGATATAGAGTCGAAATTATATATATTCAGAGAACTTGTTGCAAAGTAGTTGTTATTTTATCTTTAGAATTATATCCTTCTTATATGGTCTCGAAGATAAAAGAGGAGCAAAGCTTATTTGGGAAAACGGCGCATAAAAAAGGGCTGGCCCGTCAAAAGTCCAGATCGAAACATTCAGCTGTCGACGGACACACTTTGCAGTTTTTATTCCTCTATCTAGCATTGGGTGGCCTTGAGGTACAAAATGACACTCATTATTTTGCATTAATCTAAGCACCAAAATCTATGCCGGTCATTATATTTCCAAATGAAGAAGATAAAATTACCAGCATATCTCTATGAAGAATCCATGCACCATGCTTCTCTTCAAATGTTAAAGGAATTCTCTGCAACGAACCAACAAATTTAGAAATGAAGCAAGAACTCACACTCTGTCCATGGTAAGAGTTAGAATAACAATCTAGTAGCATATTAGCATTGATGGTTGTATGTCATATAAAAATTATGGACTGTACCCTAAAAACTAAGACAAAGCAGCGGAGCCAAAAAAATTTTGGAGGAGGAAAAAATAGAAATTCCCTATAGTTTAACTTTAGGAGGATGAAAAATATTTTATTTCTGATTTTACACTAATTTTTTGAACAATTCTAATTAAATATAAAAAGTCAATGGGAGGTGGCCACATCCGCCAGCGCTACCTGGCTCTGTCACTGCTCAAACATTCAATATCGATGGCATCTTCCATTACGTTGGTATTTGAATCATTATGACAATGTGACAAACTATACGGTATCTCAAGAGTAGTTCGCCATAACCAACCATGAGAAAGACCAAATTGATCTCAGCTGAGAGGCAAACTTACATCTATGAACTTCTTATGAACCTACTCATCCTTCCTTACAATTGATTCATAAATGATAGATGGACAAAACAATATAAGGTCAAAACTAATCAAGACCTGTTACGGTTTCCTTTCCTTTTTTATTCCCTTTTATTGTGAAATGGAAGTCAGTTAACGTGCGATAGGAAATCATGACAAAGATCCAAGAATATAAAGTCATGACATGTTGTTCTTGAACTTCTTGGGTGTCAAATAGAAAGGGGTTCTTACAAAGATAACAACGCAAATATTACCACATGGCATGGCACAGTGTTTTTTTTCCTTAAACACTGAGCAACGCTGCTAGTATGGAAATGCTGTTCCATACTGGTAGATTGACAGATCACAGATAATACCAGCTTGTATGAAATGCATACATTTGCAACTTTCCCATAACGTGATTAAACATAATGGTTCCTAAGTAATTTATCATCATTTCCAAGAAGCCAATGTTTCTTAGAAAGATCAATGGCTATTGTAACAATCCAGACCAACTATTTTCAGAGATTTCTCGGAACTGGAGGCTTATAACTTACCTGTCCCCATCCGACGTCAAGTCCAGATACTTCTACTGTGGAACAATTATCGCCATCCCATCTCAATGTGATTGATTGCGTTTTTAGGCCTGTAAGCTTTAAAAAACACTCATTTCAAATAATGGGACACTAAGATTAGAACTTGATGAAGTTTATATATGGAAGCAAACAAATTCATGACGTTGCTAGATCGTGTTGCTCATGAGAATATATGAACAAATAGAAAGGAGATGTGAAAAGCATGTAGTGTTGTCCTGTTGTCATACTTCAAGGAGTTAATAACTTCCTAAATTCTTAATCACCAATGCGAAGATTCATCTTTTATGAACCCAAAGGTCTTAAGGGAAAGCAAATACAATCACCCACAATGTTTTTATTCCTATAGTTTATTTTCATCATGAATAGCTTCATATTTTTATATGTGAACGAGGAAGAACTAACATTTTTGTCTAATGATATTAAACAAGGTTCTAATGCCCGCGCGTTGCGACAGGGTGATTGAGATTATAGCATCCATTCATATATTAAAGAGTTTAAATAACTATAACTTAATTTATTACCGTAAGTTTAAACACATAATTAAGCCAATAAATATTTCAATATTTAACTTTATAAACAATGATACTTTTGTAATATATAATCAAACTTAAATCAAATAAAGTATTAAAAATAAAAGGCTCACTTTAGCTAAGTCTTATTTTAAATATTAATTAAAGGCCCAGTTTAGCAATGTCTTATTTTAAATATTATTAAATATCAACATTTGCTATTCATCAGAATTTTCTAATTGAGATAATGTGTAATATAAAACATGAAATAAGAAATAGGATCCCAACACCTACCTAATTTCTAATCTATGCTTATTTAAAACATATACTTATATGATACTCAGGAGACTAGGGTGTTGTTTGTTTTTTTCAGTAAGTTTTGTATATGACAAAGTCAGTGGCGGACCTAGGATCTGGGGTCGCCAGTTGCATAAATCAAAGTCATCCTACTGGTTCGATAATTTAGGTAACTAAATGGTCATGTTGACGGGTCGGACCAACAAATGAGAATAAAAATTGGGGTCGACGGGTTGGACCAACAAATGAGAATAAGAATAAGTATTGGGTTGGGCTCATTGGGGTATAAGACATCTTAAAACCATTTTAGTATATACTAGAATTGGGTATTTGGGTTTGGGTTATTGGGGTATAAGAATTAAGGTTGGGTTTTAAAAATGTGTTTGGGTTGAAGGATTTTGATTTTGGGTTTTGATATATTATTGGGTTTTAACTTTTAAAAGTGTGTTTACTTTTATTTTTTTACTTATTTAGACATTCTACTATAATACTTCTAATTTATTTGTTTTGATTTGAGGTTATAAAATTTTATAATTAAGTTGTACACTTAATTTTTTTTTTTTTTAATAATTGAATAGTATAGATGACACACTTAAACAATCATCAGTTGCACAATTAAAATTTATAAAATTTTAACTTACAAAATGAGATTATCATGGAGGGGATCGGTGGCACGTGCCACCCCTGCTTTGAACATGGGTCCGCCCCTAGACAAAGTCCTAAATGAATTAGGTTACTACTTGATCTAATTCCTAATATATGATCATCTAAAACAAAAATTACTTATCTACACTCCTATATACAACAAATCAACAATACATGCTATGTATGAATTCACTAGGTCTATGATTGTACTCTTCTTGAATACGAGTCAAAGAATGACTCACAATGTCAGCAGTCGCACTTTTTATAGCATCCACGTTTGGGAAACATTTACGATTTCTCTGCATAAGGAAGAGAACAAAGAGGTACATAAGTATGATTTAAAGAGGTCATATATACACACAAGTTTTTTTAACGAAAAGGAATTTGAACTTCTCCCAATCATTGAGATGAGTTACATAAATAATTACCTTAGAAACCAATTCAATGATTCCTAAGCATCACAACTTTGCAATTTATTTATACATCTGAAGTCTGAACTCATTCTGTCTAGTCATGCATGAATCTTTTTTTTTTTTTTTTGTGATTCACATGAGACAAGATATTCATGATCTTCAGCATGTTAGTCATAATAATTTTTACACGTTTCCAAAAATGATAAAAGAAATTTTTTTTGACTTCTTAAAACTAGCACTCTTACCTTTCAAGTTCAATATTTACAGGTTGGGAATTTGGGATTCAAATAATTACATTAAAGCTTTATAACAAATACAACGAACTGCAAATTGTTGGTCATTATTTAGTAATGATATCCAAACAGAGTTGTGTTTGGAAAGTATTAAGTTTTGACACGGCAAAGTTTAAATGCATCTTCTTTCATGGAATGGAGAGTGCAATTTAAGAGAAACATGTACCAGAAGTATACTGAGGGCTTGATTTAGCTTATAACCTTGAACCCAGAACATGTATGCTAACTGTCATACATGAAAACCACATCAATAATTTCACTATTATAGGTAATGCAAAAGAAAATAAATGTGCAATATATATATATATATATATATATATATATATATATATATATATATATATATATATATATATATATATAGGTGGGTTCAATGGAAAACCAATTTCACTAGGATTTTTTCCATCGGTGTCACTTTTTATAAGAAAGTTCAACGGTTAGACTTCCGGAATTTTTCCAAACACGAATCGGAGCACCAAAACTAATATAATAAGGCCAACCGGGCATTCAAAGTAAATATAACAAACATCAGGATAAAATAACGAAGTATATAAATTACATAAGTAGATTTTTCTTCCATAATTTTTTAATAGTTGTCATCCTAAAAATTCCATAGGTGTTACTCAAATTTGAGGCATACGAAACACAATATTTTGAAAATTAATCGTTGTCGAGTGACACCCCTTCCCACATACTAGGTCCGCCCCTGCCTATACGCTTTCCCATGCTTCAAGGTAACAACCACAATAGTGACTTCATGTTCAAATAAGACTGTGTGTGGAAGGTCATGTGTCCATCCTCAAGTTGATTTTGAACACGTATATTAATCTCGTGCAATATGTAGAATTGTAGATATCAAGTGAGGAAGATAGAGGGAAGAGAATAAGTTGGTAAAGTAATTTGCAGAAAAGAGTTATCAAGGCACACATCATGGTGCAAGGAGCTGTGCATTTGAAAGGTGTCACATCATCACATAGCATGGCATGCACCATGCAGCCAAGAAATGATGACTTTAAATGGTGCAAAAGCACAGTGACTTTGGAATGATTGGTGAAACATCAAAGTTTAGGTTTATTTTTATGCAACTAGAGTCTAGATGATTATGTTTTCGTTTTTTTGTAACTAGAACCCATAAAAACTTTTATTGAACCAATAAAGTCATAATATTATAAAAATATCTATCATTAAGTCTAGAGAAAAACAAGACCTAATTGCTAAGCCTTAATGTCTTGTTCTTCTCAGCAAGTCTTCAACTGCTAAACTCTGTTTCATCTTGACAAATTCAGAGCATGTTTTTTTTTACTTGGTCCAATAAAAACTCAAGCATCATTTGCAAAAAAATTTTCATGCCTCATCTCACTTTGTTTTTCCCAAGACTTAAACATGTTCTCTACTTGGTCCAATAAAAAACTCAAGCATCAATTTTTTTTGCAAATTTTTTTTCATGCCTCATCTCACTTTGTTTTTCCCGAGACTTAAGCGCTAAGCTTGCTAAGCCTTAATGTCTTGTTCTTCTCAGCAAGTCTTCAACTGCTAAACTCTGTTTCATCTTGACAAATTCAGAGCATGTTCTCTACTTGGTCCAATAAAAAACTCAAGCATCAATTTTTTTGTAAATTTATCCACTAAAGCAGTAAAAACCAAATCGTTTCCTAGTTGTCTGATGGCTGTTTTTTATTTATCCACTATTGATTATTTGTTTGTGGATGGTCAATTGTGAAAGACTGCCTACTGTAAACCAAATCTATTTATTCATTTCATTGTTTGTGGCTTTTGGCGGTACATTTCTAGCTTATGATTTTCTAATTTGCCTTAAAAAGATATATTATTGTACCTTCTATTTTTTTCTCTCTTTTTTATTTGTCTTGAAAATAATGTGTGCCGCATCACAAACCACACATGATGGCCCATTCTTGCACCATTTGCCACTACTACAAAGAATCAACTCTATGATTGGAAAGATGAATGACTATTTGGAAAAATGTGTACAGATATAAATAGTCACACATGAAAATAAAGTCAACCTGATGGATAGTAACTCAGTTTTTTTTCCTTTTTTTTCTTACTTCGAAAGTCTTGACCTTTTCTGACTAATGAAAGAAAAGAGAAGAATGAGTATGAGCTGAAAAGTAGAGAAAGGGAGCAATAGAAGCACTGAAAAAATCCTTGAAATAGCATATAACCGGCATGCTAAGAGAAGTATCATTATGAAACAGCATGCATATATAGTCTGCCCTAAAACACCCTTGTATCAATGACGCAGGTAACATTTGTAATGTGGTAAATGTTAGAATGACATGAATACTATAGTCACAATAACTGATGCAATAAGACATTAATTGGAAGCATCAGAAGGGCATAAAACTAAATTAACTTAGACAGTAGTTATTATAAGGAAAGGTAAACAGTTCTAAGTTTTAGATTATTCATACTGCAGTTGCAGGAGCTCTTCCAAGTCCAGCCGTGCAATGTATGTAAGTTACTCCACCATTTCGATTAACAGCTTTGTGTAACTTGCTCACTACAGCTGGAAGGCGCAGCCGCAAATCAGTTGCATCAAAGTCTCTGCTCCAGAACAATTATGGTTTAGATTATAATCAAGTGACACTATAATATATGCATGCATACAAGACCAGACATTAACCTTTACTGGTTACCCAAAACAACACACATGGAAAAATAAGAAGCCAAACAGATAGGAAATTCATAGAGGAATAGAGGTTACCTTATTTCAGCACGCAAGTGTTGAATGTCATCGAATGTACTGGCATACTCACGAATGGCATTAATGTCTACACTAAAATATCTAGTGAACAAGTTAGATGGAAAACAGGGATAGAACCTCACCTCACAAATTGGACGTTTAAGTTGATTAAATATGCAACATCAACTATATGCAGCAGACGAACTTACAGATTTAATCTAATAGAAAGCTAGTTAATTTCTTTGTTTTTGTATACAAAGGGACTTGTGGTAAGAATTTCTTATGGATACTCGAGATCTGAGTCTTGTTGCAAGCAGTATATGGTTTTCACTTGAATACTCCGAAGCTTGTCAACATCCGCAGGAGTCTGCCATGAGTGAAGTACAAGTCATAACTCTGAAGAACATTTCATAGAAGAGAAATAATTCATCCAAATTGGGAGAGGAGAGAAACAACACCTGTAGACATGACCCAACAATTAAGTCTGGGCGAATGAAGTTGTAGTTCATTCCAAGTTCATGCCTATAAGTCAAAACTGAAATTAATATATTAGCAAGAAGATACTGAGCCACAAATGTGGAACCTGGAAAATATTTGTCATATCCAGAAGCCTTGATAACAGGTGCATAAAAGTATATACTACCATTAAAGGCACAAACTTGATAAACAAAAGAGAAAAACTATCCTATGAGAGAATATGTGTCCATCCTCCAGAAGTACAGGTGAAGGAATTAAGAGTATAGCTTAATCTTAATGGAACACAATAAATTTTAATTGATTTATCCAGAAACAAAGTTCAAAGCATAAGTGGATTGAACCTATGCCCCTCGTCACTGATCACAATAGCGTAATCACAATACGTGAAAGTTTGGTTCACAACCTATATCCCTTTTCCACATGCACTCGCTTTTGCAGTTACTGGTCTTTATTTTCCTTACAACCAGGTCAAGCGCTCACAATGGGTGGGCCTAGATCTGACGAAAGGCCCAAAATCCAGCATCAGGCAAGGAACAGAGTAAATTTTCACATGTAGTTTCTACTTTGTAAGCAATCTGACATCGTGTTCTAACTATCTGTCTGATTTAGCCTGGAATTTGACTATAACCCTTAAAAAGGTCAGAATTAAATCTTCTAGGTTTTCGTCCGATCAAAGCTTGAATCACGTAATTGAGTTTAGGTAATTCTTTTTGAAATGGTCAACAAATTGATGCACAAATATCTCTAAAGGACTTAATATCACAAGTGTATAATCATTGTAGAGGTAGATAGATACCATGATATCAACGGCTGCTAAGTATTAAGTTTAGCTATTAAACTTGCATAATCAATATACTTACCAGCACCCATTGCCTCTGTCATGTTTGTACTGTAAACATCAGATTTTTCCTCGTCTTTGGCACCTTCCATGTTGGTACCGGGCGTAGGACTATACGTTGCCTACATAATTACACATGTATAGTTAAGTTATCTCAAAGATGTCATGAGAAACATCTATTATGAAACAACCACATGTTTTCATTAGAATGCTAAATCATGCTTAATTTTTCATGTATGTTGGCTGCAGCACATAGATAGGAGTGTTACTTATAAATAGGGAAACTACATTGCAACTACCAAATAAGCCTCAATTACTTTTGATAGAATAAATGTCAATTGATGCACAATCTCTCATAACAACACTCTCATTAAAAAAATCTGTGTTAACTTTAATTGTGTCATGGAATATATTCCTCACAAGTGCACAGCATGGAGATTTTGATATTGATTTCTGGCAAATAATTGTAGCTGAACTCTAGTCATGCTAGTCGATATCATCTAGCAAAGAAGTCAACTTTGGGCAAGACTTAGGGCGGCCCAAGCGGGTGAAAGTGATAATTTGGCTTTATAATGATGAGATGGTGACATAACAATATCAGTATCTCTGGATGTCCCAACTCTCAACCAAATAAAGGACAATTATGCTAATTTATAGCATCGTGATAACATCCCTCTACAAACCAAAGTCCCAATTTTGTAACAGATGCCAGAGCAACACTAGAGATGTTAAATAGAATTGCAAATATCACTGCTTGCATGTGACTATCAGTTTAAAAGGTCAAGGGCTTATAAGTACATGTCCAAGCCAGCAGAAAAAAGGGTACATCAATGCATGCATCGATTAAATTTCAATAAACTCATTAAATTATATACTACAGAATGATACTAATAAAACATTTGGGGTGAAGCAGGACAAATTTAACATCAGAATCCTTCTATATTATTAAGAAAAAATAAAGCTATATTAAATATTCAATACTTCAGAAAATTATACAAATTTATGTCACCTTATTTCATAGCACCAGACTAACTGACTCGAAAAACAATTAAAACAGTGGTTATAATGTTTTGGTAACCCAAGGGTTTAATATTGTAATATAATGAAAAAGGTATAATACTATAATGTATTACATTGATCAATATTTATAAACTATAAAGAATACACGAGAAACCATGATGGGCCCAAGTCATCTACAGAATCGGACCATGTCAACTATTAAACCCTAACTAATATATATTATAGAATATATTCTATCTAGTACTCCCACACATTTGGACTAAGGAGATCGGAAGCTCAAACCGGATGAAAAACAATAAAGGTGTTGACATAAGAGAAGCAGACAACCACAAGGGTGGTGGGCTAGTGGTAAGACTTGGTCTCCAATGGTGAAATTACTTAGAGGTCCCAAGTTCGATCGGAGCAACAAAAGTTTTGTGGCCACAGAGGTTCCTGTAAAGTGGGTGATTGTCCTAGGATTAGTCGGTTCACAAAGTGGGTTGGAGACCCAGATTCCCCATAAGACAAGCAAACATTTTAGAAAAACTTCATAACGGCAATTGGTGGAGACTGATTTGGGACTAAAACTGTGGTGCAAAACGGTGACTTTTGGAGGCCGGCAGCAAGAGGCGGCGGCAGGAGCTACAACCGTGATGACAAGAGGTTGTGACTGTGGCAGGACGAGAGGGCAAATAGAAGAAATAAAGTTGTCAAGGGCCAAGGGGGACAGTTTGTGACCGAGGCGCGGAAGCGAGAGTTGATCAGTAAGTACAAACTACCATGATTACATTGACCGCTTATAATGAAATGTGGTAGGTATAATGTATTACATCGATCAGTATTTACAAACCACAAGGAATACAAAAGAAACCCAATGGACCTAAGCCCATCTACACAAATACAATCAAGCTAGGTCATACTAAACCCTAATAAATGCGAATAAATTTTATCTAATAAGTATAAGCTCAAAGTATCCCCTCCATTCTCACTTCTCAGTGACTGGTGTCAGATCCAGAATTATCATCCTTATAACCAAAGGAGTAGATGGACCCAACAAACCTCCATACGACTAAAAACCATGAGGTAGAGATGCCTACTACCAAGTGCTTATCATAATCACGCGGTTAAATGCCTTTTCAACATTCACAGGGAGTCCTTAACTTTTCACGAGATTCAACATAAACAATTAATGCACAAATTGAACAAACAATGCTCAATCAAATTAACTTTACCATAACTAAACAACTTCCTCGAAGATCAGTCGCAGTCCCCAATCCCTGCGTATGATGAAAAAACGCACACAAGCCCACCAAATCAGACGTAATTCTCTAAACACAACCATACAAAAAAAAAAAAAAAATAGTTCACATTTGAACAACTGAGTTTACCTTTATGTTGACAAAGCTTACATAAACTGAAGATTTGCTTTTGAGGCTACATAAAGGCAAAGCTGCATAGGTTCTGGTAAAAGTAAAACTCGATCGGTCATGGTGAATTTCATACACAAATTCAATGGAAAAATTCGACGAAAAAGAGAAATTGAAACAAACCTTGAAAGATTTGTAAGGCAATTCATATTGTTATTATGGAAGATTGATTTCAGGAAAAGAGTGAATGTGGTGAGAGATATTTTTATCGCAACTAATAAGTAGTTGAGCTTTCGCTTTTACTGGCTCTGATATTTTGAGGAGCGCGTATTGATACCGTTACACGGCTTGCGTCACTCTCAACGATACCAAAGACGGATCGCCTTTTCCATGATTCTCCGAAATTCCATTTATTTTTCTTCTCCTATTCTACAACGCACACGTGCCTAAGCCTAACGAGACGATGGAAAAGGTCACAAAAATGTTTTTTTTTTTTTTCCGAGAGAATTGAAACAGTTAAAGAAATGAAAAACTAGAACAAATAAAAACAGAAGGAATTAAAATCCATAATGCGTCTGATTCCTAAAGAATCTGTAAGAAATGGAATGAAAAGAAAAAGGGTACGGCTCCGTCTAGCTCCACACCATTGTGCAGCCAAATTCCAGCACAAAATATTTCTTTGGCCTTCCCCCTCAAAACAATGGTTCTACTCTGTTTTCCTCCCAAAATTTTTAATTTTTGGACATTTTGTCACTAGGAAATGGAATTCTCATTCTTTTTCCATCAAATTCCGACGAATCAAACGGCACTTGGTTTCATGCTCTGTCTCAAGTTAATTTTTGCCCAAAAACAAAGATACCGAAGGAAATACAAATATTTTGTATTTTTAAATTTTTATAAAAGAAGGAATGGAAAGAAAAACCTTTCCCAAGTTTTTAAAAGAAATAGAATGAAGAAAACAAACCAGAAAACTTAATTGATTTTCCTTCAAAAAAAATTTCCCCCTCCTCTTGACTTGAAAACACATATACAACTTTTTCTTACTTCCTTCCTTTTCATCATTTCTTTGCCACCTTTTTCTTCATTCTCTTTTCTCTCTCGTTCTTATGTTTGTCTCTTCCTAGACGTTAGGAACATAGTGTAAAAAAACAATGTCTCTCATTTTCTTCATCTTCTCCACAACATTTCATTTTTTTTTTTCATTACGAATTCATCTTCAAGATTCGTATCATGGTTTTCTTGATTTGTCTTCTTTCAGTTGGCGAGGACCGGGGTTTTAGAATCTGGGTTTTTGTCATCACGAGTTCATGAAGAAAGATGAAGAATACGACAATATTGATTTTTTTCCATCTTTGTGTTGACGAAGGTATGTCATGGATCTGGTTCGTCTAGGGTTTAGTTTGAGAGTTATTTCATTTTTATATTTTTCATGGTTGTATATTCTATGTCTTTGGTTTTTTGTATGTTTTGTATAAGTTACATACCAAGTGTATCACGAAAATATAAATTTTTTCTTCCTAAAATACCCTTCGCATATTCTTTTATGATTCTTCACTATAAAAATTTCAAATAATTACAAGAATGTCATCCTTTATTTTTCATCCACAAACTTTTTTAAGTTTTTTATCCAAAGATCTTCATTGGTGTTCTTATATGTATAAAATGGTTTAAACACGCAAAGTCGCAAATATGGAGTACAAAGATCTAAAAGATAAAAATTGATGATAAATATTGTACCTTATAGAGCCTAAACACAATTACAAAACATGCACCAAATATCATTCTATAGTGAATTCCGGTCTAAATATACAATAATTTCTACCACCTTTGCAGTTTCTTTAATGCTTCAAGACACCATTGTTGCTTAACTTGCCTGCCTGTCTGCCTTCCTAGTTATTTGTGTGCCACCTAGTATCCAAAAATGTGACTGGAGACTCATCGACTCACCATGTATGCAAAGGCTGTGATGAATCATGTAGCAAATACTGCAACCACTTCACAGTAGCCCTAAACTGATTAGATTGGTATGCCCTACAATAGGGTAATTCTATATGCACACCCCCCTTAATTGCTAATCACACACTCCCTTTTTTTAATGTGAGAGGAGATTAACTGTTTACAAAAATCATGTGAGTAAGGGGGTGTGTGATTGGTAAAAATTAAGGAGAAGATGATGTACATATAGCAATAGCCAACTGTATGCCTGAAAAAAAAAAACCCAACAAAACGCAAAAGCAATCACCCTAACTTTCAATTAGATAAATAACACAAACCCTAATTGTAGACTAAATACATATCTTAATAACCCTAATTTTAACCCAAACATGTACCCTAGATATTCTTTGGTGATTGCATAAAATAAGGTGGTGTTCGAAAGCAAACCCTACAAGGAGCGAACTAATTCGAAGAAGAAACACAAAAAAACCTAGAAATACGAGGCGTAGAGTGTGAACTTACTTTATCGTGCTGACGAAGCTTCGTACATTTTCATTTCCAGATGATGTCCCCTAAGAATTGAAGAGCAGGAACCCCTCTGATTTCAACATCAACAAGAGGTGCCTGTACCAGAAGCAAACTAGACAGCTCTGGGTCATTTCGGATCATGTCAATTGCACGTGTCTGATCCTGTAGTTTTATCATATCAAATTAAACAAAATCATTGGTCTCGATAATTCAGATCTAGAAAACCCAGTAAACTAGTGATTTGGGGTGGGGGGTTTGGTGGCTCGTTCAGATGACAAAAAGAGCGAAATTTCAACTATTCACCCGATGACTAGATATGTAAAAGTGATCCATATTTTCAATATAATTTTGCTTACTTCATTTACTTTGTATAATAGCTATAACCTCTTTTAGAATTTCTCAAATTATCTACTTGTATCAGTTTTTATTGAAAATTTTATGCAAGTAATATGCAATCCACATTAACAACATTGATTTTGATTTCACGTGTCAATAATGGCTAGATCATGGTTGACCCTAGGACTAATCCACCGACCCACTTATCCAAGTGAATGAACAGCCCAACTTTTTCAAACATTTCATATCAGTAATATTACAGAGAAGAGAGCACAATAATTGGAGAGAATCTGTACCTTCCTTTTCATAGCACAAAATTTGCAGTCTGAAGCCGATGGGGGTAGAATTTGGTTAACAATAAGCCGTTTGACAGGAACATCTTCCTTGGTAAGTGAAGCACGCAACCTCGATGACTCACTGATAGCCATTACCTTAAAAATCATAATTAAAATTCGCCTTTAACAAATGTTATTTGCAACAAAAAGAATTTATTTGATCATTGGAACCAAACCAAACAGAAGTTGACCCATCGTTTTTGGTTCAAAGGCTTGCAGAATTCAGTTAATTCGGTGCATTTGAAACCAAACGGTTGTCTTCAACTTGGTTCATGATTTTCAGCCAAAATTGAACCAAACTAAACAATTTACACAAAAGTTTGGAGGGGGTATTACCGTGGGGATTGTTACTATAACAAATTCTGTTGAGTTGGTGTCTCGGAAAAGCTCGCGTACTTTTATCATTCTCTCACGCAGTTTCTCCAGTTTATCGGACTACACAAGCATCAAAAAGAGAGAGAAGATGGTTGGTTATCACTCTAGTTCAATACAGTTAAATTACCAGCTAGCTATTCTCTCGTACTTACAGCATCTTGACGAGTTTCTTCTTGCCCAAATACATTTTTGATGGCTGAAGTCGCTGATGATATTTTCTGCCTAAGCTGTAACATTCAAAATTATAAATATAAATATCAACAAAAAAAGCAATGTAGACTGTGTAAAGGGTCTATGGTCAGGTAATTCTTGTATGATGTAAAATGCAGGCAAGTGGTGTTTGTTTACATAAGCATATGGATTGAGCTAGACACCGTATGTAAACTTCTTCAGAGTATAAATGTTGTGGCTTTCGCAAAACATCCAAAAATGGAAATTGTTGCAGTTTCATGGGATTGAGGTAGTATATGTAATATTTTCAATCGTCTGATTCTAGAAAAAAAACTCATAATTACTAAACATAAAGGAAAACTACCATTTTTTATTATAATATCCAAGCCAAACCAATAGTATTTCCAAGTTTAAAACTTCACCTTCAATATCTTCCCAATTGATGCGTCCAAGAAATCGGGCAATGACAAAAGCCGAAGTGTATGACCCTGTTAGCACATCTTGTCATGTTCAAAAAAGCAACCATTTCAACGTAATTTTAGAAGGAAAGCACGACTGTCAAACTTACCGTGGGTGCAGTATCAAAAACAATGCGCGTAAACATGTTATATTCTGGTGATTCAAGAAATTGAATTACCTGCCAAAAGATTTTACGTAATCAACACAACTCCTAAAAAGTAGCACTAGCTACAACATTGAAGAATATAAACCCTAATACCAACTTTTTGAAAAGCCAGCCTAACATCAATTTATTACCTTGGAAATTGCAATAGCTTCGTCTAAACCAGGAGGAGGCGTGTCCAGTAGCTCCCCAAGCTTCAGCTCTCCTAACTATGTTGATCAAAAGGAAACGTCCAATTAGGTTCTGAAGTTCTTTTTTGACGAATGCACGACCAAGATCACATTAAAATAACAAAAGTGCACATGTTGATGTACAAAGAAAAGCACTGCAAGTCTGAAACAAAATCACGATTAAAAAAGAAAAAGCAAAAAATGAAGTGAAAATGCCACCATCATTTCCCCTTACCCTATGCCAACCTTAAAAAAAGGACCCAGGCGAAAAATTGGAAGGGGGATAGATACTAAACTAAAGAATAATAATAAACCATAACCACAAAAGTCCAGATTACCATTTTAAACGAATATAGAAGATTTGGTTAGGTGGTTTACTTGTTCGGCAAGCATTCCAAGACCCATGCCATCCATGAAGTCTTTGACTCCAGTTCCACCATTCTTCTTGCTTGCATCACGAAACTCTTCCCTTGCTTTCTCAGGATTTATCTGCCAAATGTTTAGCGATATCATTAAAAACAAGCTTACAACAATTAATATCAAGATTTCACGAAGAGAACAAACATGAAACAAACCTCTAGGGCAAAGAGAGGAGAAAGAGGTCCTTCAACGCGTATAAGAGTCCCACCAGTCAAATCCTAGAAAACAAAGATGCAGACAAAATGCAACTTTCAAAACAGCTTTACACACACAAAAAGAAAAAGAAAAGGGAATCAACATGAGAACACAGATCGGTTGATTGAACAATCGGACACAGGAAATGTACAGATTACCTGGGCGAAAGAGTCACTTAAAGAATGTGCGGGATCAGTTGAAACTACTAAAGTTGGATGACCAGTATTTGCAAATTTTACAGCAAGTGAAGCAGCACAGCTCGTTTTACCAACACCACCTTTCCCGCCTAACATGTAATACTTTCTTTGAGTCCCCGCCACCATTTCATCAAATTCGGCTGTGGTTTCCACAGGTGCTACAGCTGATCTCACTGCAATGAAATTGTTAACATAAATTGCTTAACACAAGGATGCAAATTGTTTAGCGAAAAAGGCCAAAAAAGGCGATTTGGCCAAGTATTGAACAGTGCACTATGCGACAGACACCTCATGTAGTCAGTTTAGTGAAATCACTATTTACGCTGTACTATAGTAACGTCTGTAATTAGAATTTCACATGCACAGTGATGCAGCGTGCACGTACGTACCGATTGGCACCCCCAATGTTTTCATTCATGCACATAATTCATGCATTTGTGGGCTTAGGAACTCACTGTGGGTGGACAGAGATCCAACCTATGGCCTGAAAACTGATATAAAACTACAAAGAATACTTTGTCCCATTATAGAGAAATGAGCTACTGTGAATCTTAAATTTACAAGAGACTCCCATCAATTTTTAAATTATTTTTTGTTTTCGTTCTATAAGTAGCTTGTTGTACATGAAAATTGAGTATCATATAAATGGACGACAATTGACTGATTGACTTATCACGTAGTTTTTAAGGTGTTCAAATGTGAGCCACAATGTCCATAATACCCTCCATCGATGATGACAAATAGGAGAAATCTTAGAGACCAAAATTCAATTTCATCACTAATTTGTAATTGTGACAACATAAAATTAAGGTACTTTTTGGCTTTAATGTTTTCCAGGATAAGGGAGCGCCAATTTCGAATTGTTTTAACGTTAACTGCAACAGGTGCAAATGCATCAACACGATTAAAGAAGGAATTACTTGTGTAAGAGTTGTACTCTGGCTCTTTCTATCAAAATAGCCATCATAGTTCCAAACATGAAATAATTTGTAACCATTATTCTTGATTTTAGCTCATCAATATATTTTACATTGCAAACTTTGCATAAAGATACTCATGTTTAGTAGGTACTATTTACTTTTAAATGTTTCAAACAATTGATTTTGCTTTTGATACAAAGTACCAACCATGTTTTTTATAAAAATAATTCACCCCAGAAAATAATTGGTACAAACCTGAACAAATTGACCAAGGCACCAAGCAAGCAATGAAAGATGTTCATAATTAAAATTCATAAATTAGTCTGCCACTCACTAGCCTTCCATAACAACTCACATATAAATTATACTCTACCACATAAGACATCAGAATTGGTCAATAAAATCCTCTTATAACTAAAACAAATGCATAGAAACTGAAACCATCAAACAATATCACAGAACCACATCAACAAACTCAGCCCCCAATTAGCAAAAAAAAATATATTAAATTGGCAAAGCAAGCACACAAGGGTATCAATAAAATCTCACCTTTAAACAAATTACTTGGTTGTTTTCTTTTCGAGTAGAGGGAAAGATTACTAGAGCTGAAGATTGCATCGGGCTTATATGGATTGAAACGGATTGGATAAGAAATAAACCCGGTTCGTGTTAGCGATGAGAAACGGTTCAGTGAAGGAGAAGAAGGCATTGAAGTAGTCGCATGATAAGGGGTTATTGCCATCTTTGCTATGTTTTTGGAAAAAAGAACTTGAAGGATGGATGGTTTTATAGGAGGGAGGTTTTCGCAGGGTGACCTGCACTGCCAGATAAATTGCAGCTTTGAGGTGATCCAAATGTGAAGAAAAATTGTAATGGTGGAAAGTTTTGATTTGAGTCCTTGTATTTCTATAAATTTTCAGTTGAGTCTAAAGACTATTGATCGGGAAAATGGGCTTCAAATTTTGGTGATATTTGGGTTCATTTTATTACTGTGGGCTTCTGGGCTTTGTTACATGTGAAGCCCATTAACTTGAAATTCAAGATCAGTCCATATTGTTGCTTTTTTTATTTTGGTTATAACGGTAATCATTTCGGCCTTCTGGGTTTCTTCGTCATCACTTTCATCAGAAGTCAAATAGTCTACGTTGTGTGTTTCAGTGTTTGGTTATGGAATTCAGTATTGAATGTTTGATAGCTTGGTAGATCGATTTAAAGAAAATTATTAGCTTTTTGTTGGATTTTGGTTTAAGAAATCATCTATCTTCAATGGGTTCTTGTTTTGATTTCTGTTATGTGGATTTGGGATCCATATATATTTAGTTTTGTCTCCATATTATTCAATTTACTGATTTGGTTTCATTGGTGATTTTGTTTTTATAGTATAACTTTACATTTGTTTTATCGGAAGCAATGTCTAATTGGTTTGATTTGAATCTTGCCACCACCTTTTATAAATCCAATACAATAATTTGATGAGAATGTCATATGCTTTAGTAATATACTAGTTATATTAGCCCATGTATTACGTGGATGTTTTATAAATTAATTATTTGTTAAAAATCTATACAAATGTAAATTACATATTAAAATGTTTATTTTCTACCAAAAAAATTACAAAAACACTATTATTTTTGTTATGAACATAATTAAAAAAATTTATTGTAGTATGAACAGTACTAATATGTGTTATCGTTATACAACTTTTTTTTTTCTTTTGATTTATTTATATTTAACTAATAAAAATTCAAACAACTAGTTTTACATAAAACACAATTTAAATAGTTTTATTAAAAATTTATAAAATATTTCATTAGCAATACTACATTATTTAATTTTTAAATGTACGAAATAGTGTCTAGTTAGCTAAATTAGAAGATAGATATTGAAGATGTTAAAATCATTTTAAAAAAATTATTTTTTATTTATAGTAGTTAAATTAGGTAATACTTGATTGTACTTTTCCTTAATTTAAGGACGACGTTCAAAAACTGGAGCAAACCACAAGGTCCATTTATGTAATTTACTCTTTTTTAAATATGTTCAACAGTAGTGTGTTATTCGGGCGCGTTAAATGGGTATTGAGTTATTCGGTTCGAATTATTCGGGTTTGAGGGTGTGGGTTCTTTGGGCGAACCCGAACAAAATAATGGGACGTGTTAATTGATTTCGGGTTAATTGGTTTGGGTTAAACGATTTATTCGGTTTTGATATAAAAAATGAAATACTTTACAAATTAGTTTTAACGGGTTAAATAGGTTAGGTAATTTCCGTACATGGGTACAATTTAACCCGATTAACAAAATCAAAAACCGAATAACCCGACCCAAACAACCCGTTTAAGATTCGGTTCGGGTTAGTTATTTTGCTAAACCCCTATTCAACAAAAATACTTTTTGAAAACTAAAACAATAAAATATTAAACATATTTCATAACTTTTTGTTATTGTAATAAAATATATAAAGATTCTGTTATATGTAAAATTAAAACTTCAAATTATATCAATAAAAAATATATTAGTTTAAAATAAAATTTTATAAGAATTAAAAAGTAGCTACTATTAATGTATACTTATAAAGCGAGACAACAAAATTATGATAAACATTAACATTATCCTTGTATTTTTTTAAATATTAATATTTGTATATTCTAATTTTAAGTTTATATATACTTCATATAAATAAACTTTACTTAAAATATCCACGTAGTATATGTGCTAATAAACTAGTTCCATGTGATGATGAGATATATAAATATTATTTTATGGGTTTGCGTTCTCTGTGAATGGAGATTTGCAACGATATAAAAAACGTTTAAACCAAAGTTAAGATAAATGAAATATTGTTCCTAAAAATTATATGTTTGGAATGAAAAAAATAAGTTATAGAAGGCAACCTTCTCATGTTCCACATAACATGGGAGATAAAACCGATGTGGGTTTATAAGGAGTGCCCACAATTTAGACAACTTTGTTTATATATTTTACTCTAAAATATACCTGTGTGCAAAGGAGTGCAAATCATAATATCAAACAATTCATTTTTCTCTTTGGTAAATTTACCAAGGGTTGTACTCATCTAAATATCTAATCCTCGTATTTGACCATTTCTAAACACCCCATGGTATCTTGGGGATGTCCAAAGAGTCGATCATTTGTGATAAATGTTCAGAATTACATGGACGTATCTTTTAAGCCATCTCAGCCCCTGATTATACTCACATTTTTCAAAGATTTAACTCACATCATTCTATAAGTAAAAGATAAAATCAAATATTTAAAGTGCATTTGATTTGGACACTTTGAAACTAAAGCTTTCGCCTCCTTTCATAGACATGAAGACCACTTCACCTTTCACTTTTTTACCAATATGAGACAAAAACCAATATTTTATTTTTAGCAAAAACTCAATTTCTAAGAGCGTTTCGATGACTTATGCATTTTGCGGTGTATGCATTTGTGTTATTTGGGTTTTGCAAGCTTGTATAAACCCTGCTAATCGAACTACATAAAGTATGGGTTATGCGGTTTGGATCTGGTTGAAATGTGTTTTTTTCTTTCTTACTTATTTTAAAGTAAAAAAAGAAATCAAATGACCAATAATATTATTTCAAAAGAAGTTATCATTAATGTCATAGGTTTTAAAACCATTATTCAATAACATATAACTCATTTTGATACATACAAAATATTGTCAACAAAGCCATGATTTCATACATAAAACAATGACAAAATGAAAACACAAATTAACAAACAATGTTAGAAATCATATTACCTTTTTACTGAAAACACAAATTAACAAACAATGTTAGAAATCATATTACCTTTTTACTTAATACATGAATTAATAATTGTGGTATTAATTTGAAGTTTTCAACTAACAAATCAATAAAAAAAATATTCTCATATACAAAGGGTGACAGTGGCGGCTCAGTAGCAACGATGGTTGTGCCGTTATGTTGATGATGGCAGTTGAGGTTGTGGTATTTGTAGTAGGGGTGAGCTCGGTACCGGACCGGACCGAACCGAACCGGTACGGATCCCGAAAATACCGAAACCGAATTATTAGTTTTGAAAGAACCGAATACCGAACCGTATAATTTTATATGGTGCCGGTTCGGTCCCGAATACCGAATTTTAGCTAATTTAAAAACCGAATACCGAACCGAGAGTACCGAATACCGAATTTTAACTAATTTAAAAACCGAATACCGAACCGAATATATTAATTCGGTACCGGTCGGTACCGGTACCGGTTCGGGTTCGGGAAATGGTACCCGTCGCTCACCCCTAATTTGTAGTAACGAGTGACGGTGGTTGTTGTGATGATCTTTTTTACAGCTTTTGAAACCAATCTATTTAAACATGTTTTTTCTTCTTCAAATACAAATGAATTTTATTTTTAAAGACATAATAATAAATTCTTATTTACCAACTAAACAAGTAGTTAGTTTTCCTTCCTATTTATAGCGATAAAATGATTAAAATCCCAACAGTAAAAACACAATTTAATATTTATGGCATTGATATATGCATCGTAGAGAATGAATAGGGGGTCCCACACTCCCGCATCGTTTTCAACGACCAAGCGCCGGCCCACGCATATGGATATACCGGATATCCGTTGGGATCCGATACGTTCACAGTTGATCCGTATTCATGATCTGGTTTAAGATAGTTGACTTTTCATCCTTTTTCTTCAATCCCCCACTCCCCCACGAACAAGAAAACAACTTTTCAAACTTCCCCAAAAACCCTCTCTCTTCGATAATGGATGGCGGCGTCCCGGCGGAGCAAGGGACGGTTACTTGTGCGTCGTGGATTAGGCGACCGGAGAATGCGCATCTAGTTGCTTTAGGGAAGTCGAAGCATGGTGATCTCCCTGCATCTCTTCAAATTTTCACTTTCGATCGTCTCACCACATCTCTCTCTTCATCTTCTTCGGTCTCTCTCTATTTCCCTCTTAACACACAACACACATAATTTATTTATTTTATTTTTATACGTGTATGTGTGTAAATTACAAGCACACAACTGCACAAGTACATGTTGATGTGGTTGCCTGAATGCGTTTGTCTGTTTCTTGAATAGGCCACTTTTGAGTTTGAAGAGGGTTGTGATCCTGTGAGCCTAGCGGTACATCCAAGCGGTGATGATATTGTCTGCTCCACCACTAAGGGCGGCTGCAGGTATACTCACGCAAACACATTCTGTAATTAGAACTGATTGTAGTCTCCGTCCTAGAAAAGAAGAATTCACTCTAGTTTGACGATGTTCATATGTGAGTTTGAGAGCGAGAATTTTAATTTTAGCAATGATCTGGGGTGTTTAGATTCGCGATTATACAGTTCATTGCAAATCGAAGTCTCAAAAATTGGTTGATGTGGGTTTGAGTAAACCTTTTATGATTATGGCATTCTGATCATTCAGGAACTAAACCCTTAAGAAAATTGGTTATGAGAATGATGAATGATTGAACGTACAATTACTTAACTATCCCCAACCCCCCACCAAACAATCCCTAAAGGGCATTTTATTGAAATTTGCACAAATTTATCAATTTACTGAAAGGGGCCCCCCTCTGTTATTAGTGGATTACAAATTGTATAAGGGAAAAGGAACAGTGATGATGGTTAAGGATAGTCAAATTTTGTCTGCCTCGTCCAAAGAGGTGGGGAAGTGTTGCAAATTAATTTTGGAGTATTTAATGAGGAGGCAAAACAATGATATTTGGAAGGTGGACATGCAATAGATATATCTTTAGAAAACACACACACATTACTCACACAGAGAGAGAGAGAGAGAGAGAGAGAGAGAGAGGGGGAGGGAGCTGAATTTTGGAGATTTATACAACAATAAACTGAAAAGTGAAAACCGTCTTTCTGATATTGCATGTGTTCTTTTGGTAAAGGACTAGAAGAGAAACTTGTCGGAGGAGATATTTTATGTTTGATAGAACCAAGCAGCATTCTAAAGAATCTGAGGATGTTAATGTTGAGTTTGTCTGTATGGAAGGATATGTAAATATGCACTTGATCAGTTAGACAAGTAGAATGAAATTGAGTCAGTTGATTTCAGATGAACTATTTCAGAGCTGACATGTCCTCTCAAAATTTTAAAGAATGTGGGGGACTGGGGGCTTAACAGCTAACGCAGACACACACGTGCACACACTCTCTCTTAGTCCATGCACTCTTAACACTTTTCCCTGAAAAGTTATCTTTACCTTGTGGAAAACAGCTTTTCCTTATTTCATATTGATGAAATGCTAGATACAGTTCAACTCAAAACTTTGAAATGAAAGCTATGTAAAACCTGTCGTTCTTGCCGTTTTTTATGATAAGCATATATCTGATGATCAAACAAAAGGTACCAATTGCAAACTAGACCATATACACCACAAGGGACGGATATAAAATATATGATACTGTTATGATATTGTCTAGAATGTTATTAATGATGATGTCTGGTGACTCTGGTCTTGAATTTGGGAAAAAGCACTTATTATACAGATAGCTTAGGAACTTTATGTAATTTTGTTCAAAATCTATCTGCAAACAATAGATAATGTTCCACGGTTTTTTAATTAAGACTTCGTTTATGGATAATTGTCTTCTGTAAGCATCTGTTTTGAGTGATACTATGATGCCACATCCCTGGTCTTCGAAAAACTGAACTGGGATTTGAATGCAATTGGAATTGCGTCAAGTCTTTGTTGATATTATTAGCAAGCCATATTGAAGATACAAAAAAATACAGTACAAACACTATTCAAGCTTTTTTCGGAAGCCTTTTCTGCTGATTCTTAATTTCTTACTGATGTGTTATTATCTTGACTGTAAAATGTAAATCTCCAACATTCTTTGATAGTTCTAGATAGAGCTTGCAAGCCATATCCAAGATACATTATAATGTATATATTACAAACACCACTCAGGCTTTCTTTGGAGGCCTTTCTGATTCTATTTGATATTGTTGTTAGCTTACATTACTGTAAAAATCTCAAACATTCATATGAAAGCTCTAGAGATGACATGTTATGTGTCTGCAGGTGGTTTGAATTGTATGGTCAAGAAAAAAATGTTAAGCTGTTGGCAAAAGACCTAAAACCTCTACAAGATGTGGGACCACAGAGGTGCCTAGCCTTTAGTACCGATGGATCTAGGTTTGCTGCAGGAGGGGTGGTAAGCATATTGATAACTTTCTTGTGTTATAAACTTCCTCTTCCATACACTGTGCATGATGCTTATTTGGTCAACTAATTGAAGGATGGGCATCTCAGAATATATGAGTGGCCAAGCATGCGTGTCATAGTAGATGAATCAAAAGCTCACAAGTCATTCAATGATATGGATTTTAGGTGGGTAAACTTTGAATGTTCATTACATGAAACCTGTACATTGGCACCATGCACTCACTCATGTATCGTTACTCAAAGTAATTTTTATGGATAATGATCACTAATTTGGGGTGAACTATAAAATTTACCATGCTACAAATCGTTTCACTAACTTTGCTCATCAGTAATATGATAAAAATTGGTCCTCACTACTTCGTCATTCGGTTCTTTGTTTCCATTTTGCTTTAGCAGCCTCCAACTTAGTGGATGCAAAATTTATGAATCTTGTATTGACAGTTTGAGTTGAATAAATACTGGTATGTATTTTTGACATTAGTAAAAATATTCTGCTTTTGTTGTTACCTAGCTCTTGAGCAATGGCTTCTCTAAGGCATTTGATTGAGCTAAGTTGTTAACTGACATTTGTCTTTATTTCTTGATTCCTGGTTCATCTGTTCTGGCAAATCGTATCACTCTTACTCTCTAAGAGCATTGAATCTTCTTTTGTTGTTACAACGTGTCTTGAGCAATATCTTCCCAAGCTTCTTAGGCATTTGATTGAGCTAGCTGACATTTGTCTTTATTTCTCGTCTCTCAGTTCATCTGTTCTGACCAACCGTATCACCCCTCTTACTCTCTAAGAACCTTAAAGCATATTCAGATTCAAAGTTCTGTCTGCAACTGTTATTTGGGAAGTATATGTAAAAGAAGTGTAAAATCTAATAAACATCACTTTTCTACAAGTTTGGCTTGTTGATTATTGTATTCTCAGCCTAGACTCGGAGTTCTTAGCTTCAACATCCACCGATGGCTCAGCTAGGATTTGGAATGCAAATGATGGTGTTCCAGTAAACTCTTTGACTCGAAATTCAGTAAGATCTATTTAAACCAAAAGATTGGTGGTAGCACTAACTATCGTGTAAGCTCTGGGGTCATAATGCTTTGTTCTGTTTTCTTCCCCAATTGCAGGATGAGAAAATTGAACTATGTCGATTTTCCAAGGATGGAACAAAACCATTTTTGTTTTGCACTGTCCAAAAAGGTATTTTTACCTTTGCATAAAGGGTAATAAGTTTCAATCTCTCTTAACGTGCTTTTTGTTTTTGTGGATTTTATATTTGCAGGCAATAAATCAATCACAGTTGTCTGGGACATCAGTACATGGAACAGAATTGGGTTCAAAAGACTACTTAGAAAACCTGCTTGCGTAATGTCAATCAGCTTGGATGGGAAATATTTAGCTCAGTAAGTGTTCAGTCGTTTTTTAGGTTAAATAGGCACATGCCACAGGGAAATCTTGAATCTCTATAAGAACCAAAACAAGCAAGAATTTTTGTTTCAAATAGAAGTTGCTAGATTTTGGAAACTTCATCTCTGCTGTTGTGTTATGTGTATAGATATATATAACAACAATCACAGCTTTTGTGGATATGAATGAGAATTTTTCCGTGGTTGAGTCTAATTCATTCACTGTTGTCATCATGATTTTTCTTGAGATACCTCAGATATCATGGTCCAGTATCCAGTTGATCAATATGATTTATAGAAGTCAAAAATAGTCATTTCCGAAAGAATGTATTAGGGAAAGTTTTTAATTATTTTTACCTTCTCCACTTACATTTCACATATCTTATGGGTGCTCATTTGGGCATGTGATCACTTGGTAAGAACTACTTCCATTGACACACACCACTAGGGATGAGCTCGGTTCCGGAACCGGCCCGAGCCCGAGTTACCTGAAAACCAACAATGCGCAAAACCAAGAACCGAGAATCGGCCAGAAAATAAAAAGGTCCGGTCCTGTTATTTCCTGACTTTTACGAAGAAAAAAAGAAAATTGGACTGGACCAGGCCGAACCCGATGGAACTGAGAACCGAATTATAGGAACCGAGAACCGGCCCGAAAATAAAACGGTTCGGTTAAGGTAAAACAGGTGTTTTGCTCACCCCTAGACACCACCGAGTCACTGACCTGTTGACAGGATGGTCAAACTTCATGTGTAATTTAGCACCCCTCTTGAATATTAACAATAATTGAACAATATATGTGAAGCTTTTATTAACTCAACATTGGTGTAACATATAAATGTAATAATGTTATAGGGGAAGTAAAGATGGTGATGTATGTGTAGTAGCAGTGAAGAAGATGGAGGTTTCTCACTGGAGTAAGAGGCTTCACTTGGGCTTTCCCGTCACCTCCCTGGATTTCTGTCCCAGCGAAAGGTAAACCAACCTATTTAGTCTTTTCTTCTTGGTGATTGAAGTGTATAATTGAGTGCAAGTACTATCAGAACCTGTTGGACCTGGAGAGAGAACACATCACTGCAGGCTTTCAGTTGGTCAACTGATTAAACCTTCAATTCATGGAAGTTGTGTAAGCTTATTTGGTCCTTAATTATGTGACAACTCACTCTTTGAGCATGATGGATTGCTGATTCATTCTAAAAGTTGTTAACATCAACCAGCAGAATTCTTCGAACCACACAAAGATCAGCTTAGAAGAAACGCTGCTTAGTGGAAACACGTTTAAAGATTAAAATAATAAATTGATGTTTACACCCTCATTCACAAGCCTTGGCTTTTGAAACTTAAGTTCTTACAAGTTTTATCAATCAAACAGCCACCAGTTAGTTAGATATCGATCATTGGCTTTCCTTTTTCAGCTCAGAATTAATTGTTTCTTGATGGACTTGTCTTCCTCTGAGTCGGTTTCTTGTATATATGTGGTTGAGCTTGCCTAGCTGTTATCACGAGAATTTAACAGATTTTAGCTACTTTTCTTGGTCATTGAAATAATGGCTAGCACTTGAAAACTTCATAGCTGTTATATGCTACAATGTTAAGTTAAATAACGTACTTAGCTTCCTCCCGGTCAAAATTACATGAAATCTGCATTCTGTTTTAATAACCTTACGATCTAGGTAGTATTCGATTCTCCCAAACAGTGTCTTTACAACATGCAAGGGAAATTTTGCATACAATGACTTCCCCCACAACCCTTGCAGTCCATGAATCTTGTACCATGGTTGTGGCTTCATTAAATTCCATGTTTAGATGAGTGGACAAACACATCTCCACTGGTCAGCTACTGTATTATTTTTTTTACAGGAATTTTTTTTGGGGAACTTGCTTGCTTGGCTTAACAAGTGTCGGTGCACTTCTGCAGGGTTATTCTTTCCACTTCTAACGAATGGGGAGCTATGGTAACCAAGTTAACTGTTCCTGCAGATTGGAAAGGTCTCTCTCTCTCTCTCTCTCTCTCTCTCTCTCTCTCTCTCTCTCTCTCTCTCTCCCCCTTTCCCTCCCCCTCCCCTCCCCCTCTTCTTTATCTCACACACACACACACACATCCACAAAGTTGACATAGTTGAGTACATTTGGAATTTCAAAGCATGGGACCTGACTACCTGATAACAACTTGAACCTGTGAAAACCCAAAAGTAGGAAAAAGGCAGTCTTGGTGTAATGGTGTTGGTGGTGACTAGTCCAGTGTGGTGTATATGAACTTATGACTTTTAGTTATATGGAACAAGCACACACACCAGTTAAATAAGTGATACCAGTCACTATATGTGTATGTGTTGTGTCAATTATAGGATTTTCCGAAGCGTGTGCGTCTGTTCTAGGGTTTTGCGAAGCTTTGCTTTGTATGTATTTATCTCCATATTTCTCGTAGGAGTTCATATTCCTACATCATATTTTCCATGTAAATCTCTGTGTTCAAAAGTTCTATTTAATTATTGTGTCTAATGTCTGTGATTCTCATGCGCGCGTGTGTGTGTGCATGCACAAGTTTACTTGATACTTATGCAAAGTTCACTTAGCCGATCATTCGAGTGTTTTTAGCTCAATTATGACTAGTCTATAATTATTTTTTCTTTCTGGTACAGAATGGCAGATATATCTCCTGCTTGTAGGACTGTTTTTGGCGTCTGCGGTCTTGTTCTACATATTCTTTGAGACTTCTGATTCGTTTTGGAATTTCCCACTCGGTAAAGACCAACCTGAACGACCGAAGCTTGGTTCCTTTTTAGGAGATCCTCAATCTGATGACAAGAACATGTGGGGTCCTGTAGACATGTAAACATGGGTTGCCTTTGACTCCTCATGAAGCAAATTTTAGGTAACCGAAAACGACGGAAGCGGACTTCCTCATCTTTTGATTTGTAACAGTTTCGGGTAACTTGCCCACTGGCAAACCATGACAAAATTGTTTACTTGAAAGTTGTAATTGAAAATGATTGGTAGGCTGCCTATCTACGATTAGTTACATCAATCTTGTTTGTAGTGTTGGTTTCAATTTCCTCCGAATTGGTTCAAGTTATTTTTTTTAATAAACATATGTGATTTATTACGTAACTGAATTATCAAAAGATTTTTTATTTTTATTTTTATAATATTAAACTCAATTCTCTACTTCTTATTGAGAATCAAGACTAATCAAATCACAAAAAATCTTATAAATCTTATGTGTATAATATGTTCACAATGGTATGATGGTTACGGGGTTTTTATAATAGTCCCTCAATCCATGTAATGTGTTCATTTATATAAATAAATTATTCAAAATTAGATTATTAAATGTTGTTGCCTCTTTTTCCCATTTTGACATAGATGTGAGTGAAAATACATTATTGCTTATAAACAATTGCCAGTCGCATATTATTCTTACACTCATTTGCATTGTATCAAGGACCTGGTGATAAAAATAACAATCATTTTTTTGTTTTTGTATTGTTTATAACAGTATTATTTGTTTTTTTGTATAATTAATAACATTAACTTTTATATTTTTTTACTGTCTATAACAAAAAGTTAAAAAATTGATGCTATAAATGGTAAAAAAAAATACAAATTTGATGCTATTAATATACAAAATATAAAAGTTGATGTTAAGCATATAAAATACAAAAGTTGATACTATTACTGATAGAAAAATGAATAACGTTACTATAGACGGTAAAAAACTAAAAAGTTAATTTTTATCAATTGACCATTGTATTAAAGTTAGAATATTTTTAGTTAAGTTAATGATTGAAATAACTAGGCATGACAATGGGACGGGGATCTCAGTTCCCATTCCCATCCTCGCTTCTTAATCCTCTTTTCCATCTCCGGCCCCATCACCGTCGGGGATCGAGTTTCTATCCCATCCCCATCCCAATCGGGGATCGGGTTTTTCAAGTTTCTAAATATTATTTAAGTTTAAACAAATTTTAGTAGAAAAATATATATAAATAAACTTTAAAACAAATTAATTCAAACATATTTGAGTTATTTACATATATAATGTATAATTTATAATAAAACTAAAACAAAGAAATGTATGCAATAATTTATAAAATCAATAAAATGAAAAAAAAATAGTATTCTAATATATTATATAAAATGTAATGAATAATTTACATTGTAAAGTTAAATATATATAATAATCTATATTAAAACATAATTTATAACCGGGGTCGGGGATTTACGTGTCTCCCATCCCCACCCTATCCTCACTATTTTAAATCGGGGATTCCCCGTCCCCATCCCCGGTCAACTCGGGATTCCCCGGTCAAATCGGGGTCGAGTTACGGGTTCCCCGTCGGGGATGAGTTTTTTTGCCAACCCTAGAAATAACCTGTTTTATTTCTATTATATTCTTCTTTTTCATCTCGAAAATGATTATTAGTATCAATTAAATGATTATAGGTGAACCAACTATCTATATTCTATTATTTTATAACACATATGTTCATGAATTTTTTTGATTGATTACTTGTTTATTATGTAAATATCTATATAATTAAAAAAATATAAAAATGCATCGAATCATTTCAAATTCATGTACGCTACATGCCTACATTAAAGGCAACTTGTTGTCGCATTTCTCCCACCAAACTCATTTATTTGACTTAATTAAATATTTAGTTTACTAATTTAAACTAAACTTACATTTTTAATCTAATCATTATTCATAAATGTTTAGCCTTTCGATTAGTGATTTCATATCAATCAGTTTATAGCCCTTTAATTATTGATTACATTAATAAAATAACTAGTTTTCAAAAGGTTATCCCAACTTGACATTTCTTTATAGATAAGTCTTTCTTTAAAAATTGAAACTTACACAAAGTATCAATTTTATCCATATAGATTTAAAACCAACAGTCGAATTATAAAATAATTCTTAAGTATACTGTTAAAAACAAGAAAAATGATAATTTATAACTCTATTATGATGTATTTTAGTTTCAAGGGGAAATGTTGTTTAGTGTAGTGTATTCTTGTCTTTTGGAGGGTTGAACTTGGTAATGACTTTTCTGAATCGATTTTTTTTTTCTTTTGCTTTTTTTTTTTTGTTTGCTTTTACTGCCATGACCACGGGTATTTATGAAGTGGGGCATGGGTGTAATAAGTTCACTCTTTATTATCATCAATTTTTCATAAAACTCCTTATTTATTTCTAATAGAAAATAATTAATTATAATAACAAACAATTTTTTAACTTCTTTTCATTTTTATAAACCTATTATTATTATTACTACTACTATAAAGATTAAAGGATAAATAGATATAAATGTATTCTGACTATAACAGAAATAACTTAGAGCATCTTTAACAAGAGGTTTGATAAAGAGCTTTTGCTTAAGTGGATACTTATTTAACAAACTCTTTATAGCAAAAAGTGTAAAAGGTTTATTTTATTCAAATCCATAGTACAAACTGTCCTCACTCTTAATTTTCACAATCTACAATTCAAATTAAAAATCTTTTAAGGGTTTGTATTGTTGGAGATGCTCAACACAAAGATTTTGTGTTGAGATTTTGTTAAGGATTTTTGATGATTTGACATGTGGGTTGAGAAACTATTGTAGAAAAGTTTTGGATTTTCAAAGTGGTTTGCAATAAATTTTGGTTGTTTTTCTATCTGTCTTTTATTTCTTATTCCAAAGACTTTTTTGCTATTTTAAAAAAATCTCTTAAAAGGTTTAACATTGGAGATGCACTTATAATCTATTATATTTATACTATTTTAACAATTTTAAATTATGAATTTCTTGTTTCATTGAATAATAATAAAAAGAAAACTGGTTGTATAAAAAGAAAACTCAAAAAGGTAGTTATATTGCATAACAAAAATTTCAAGTTTAAACATTTTTCTTGTTACATTAATTCTTGTATATAAAAAAATAGTGCACCATCTGGGGGCCTCCACCGACCAGTCCCATAACCAACGTGTAGGAGGTAAATTGCATAACTCATCGTTAGGGGACATGTCTAGATATGGAACCCTGAACATCCATTATGAATTTCATATCCCCAATCACTAAGCTACTATCAGAAGAACTTAATTCTTGTATAGCTAGTCACTATTGTTGAACATCGAAAATAGAGTTGGTTTTCATAAATAAACGTGTGAATTTATTTTTGCAGTCATAGTCAATTTGTCTTATAGAAAATATATTGTTTATAATGTTAGTCACGAGAATAACCAACATGTTTCATATTTTTTGCGTTTTTCGTCCCAACATGTTATTTTTTTTAAAAAAAATCCTCAAGTTTATTTTTTTTTCGTTTTGTGAAATTTGACTATTAAATATCGATTTTTCAATTAAAAAATGGTTCTAATAACTGAATTTCACAAAAACAACAAATAGTGAAAAAATAACATGAATGTAAAAAATATGAAAACATTTTTGTTTTTTTACATAATTAACGGTAGAGTTAACCGCCGTTAGTTTCAGAGACCAAAATATTACAACTTTTCGATTTTAGGGACTTATGGTGTAATAAAATTTTTTCAGGGATCAAAGCCGTAATTTCATACAAAGCACATGGACAATTTATGTAATTTAGTCCAAGTGGATTTAACGGTGAGTATGCCATGAAAACGTGAAATACAGAAACAAGAAGCATATGATTTAACATTATTATGACCCACAGAGGCAGAGGCTCAGAGCCTCAGAGGCCCAGCCCCAATGCATCTCATTCTCTCACCAGCCTAACCACTTCCTGCTGCTTTTGTTAGATTTCATTTCACTGGTGGTCGTGGAGACAGAAAAGTGACTAAACACACGTCGTCATCCATTCCAGATGGCCGCTCCGCCGTACTCCGCCATCACTGCTAATCCAAAACTCTCTCTCCTCCCTCCTCACTTCTGCTCTTCCAGACATGCTTTTGCTTTTCCTCCTATTAAACCTTCTCCCACTCCACATTCATTTTTCAATTCTTCTCTTGATGTTAACTCCCAACGACGTCTTCTTCTTCTTCATCCATCGCGTGCTGTCTCCGTCGATGTATCTGCTCCTCTGCTTCAGGACGCCGGAGCATCCCTCCTCGTCGTTTCCGGCGCCTATACACTCGTCTCCGCTTTTGATAATCTCACAAAGCGGCAAATCATCGAACAGGTTAACCTCTATCTCTACGTGTGTGTATACGTTTACGTTTTTACAGATACACAGAATAGCCTCCAGTCTTCGACGGTAATATTATCTATATAATAAAGACAGTTTCGGTTACTTTGGTATTTACATAGAATACATCACCCAGTCGTTTTTAAGTGTTTACTGTTTAGCTTTTGTCCTTTCCTTTCGCATAGCAGTAGAGAAAGCGTCCGTTATTAGCGCTACACGGACTGCAACTAATCACTCCCCATATTAAGGGGATAATCATTGGCAGCTGGTCTCTCGATCACATGCCAAGGATTATCCGCTTGATATGGCAGCTCGATCACCTGTGAGTGAATTCTTTATAATAGTGAAATCTCGTAGGCTTCTCAGCTGTTTTGCTTCTTAAGTTATTATGTTATTTAATTTTCAAATGCTAGAAATTATCTTAATTTTAATCCACATTGGTACTTCAATAAGTAAATCCGTGACATTATGATCTAAATTATGAAGGATATCTATAGATTCACCGGCATACAACTCTACAAGTTAAGATATTATGATATAATGCAAAAAAAAAAAAAAAAAAAAAAAAAAAGAAGCACCAATCACAGGCCGGTACGATAATATATATAATTCTCACTATTCTGGATACTATTTTCACCTTTTCAGCAACCGCTATTATGGCTTGACGTGGCATATAGCAGTCAACTCTTTGGGTATTCCATTTCACTTCTAATACCAGTTAGCAATTATGAAACACCCAGAAAGCTGATTCAATACCCAAAATCATTTTCAGAGTTTATAAGTAGCCCAGCAAGGTAGCACTCATGTGCAAGTCACCACTCACAACTGTGAGACATGATTATACAAGTATTGAGGAAAATCTAGATCAACTAAGAGTTCCTTGTTTAAACCAAATGATTAGACTTGCGTCTGTGTTATGTGCTCTTTGTGTTGCCACCTTTTGCGTTGACACTTGAGTAGTGTGATGAAACACAAGGCTACAATTTTGAAGCTGAACCTTTTCAACAACAATATGTATATGTTGTTTTAGCCACATTTGAACTTTGAAGAAATTTAGAAAGACTCTGGAATCAAGGGATAAAGCTGGTGAAAGCTGTCATATATAATATATTCAATAAATCGTTGGACAAACCATGGTCTGGATTCCAATTCATGAGTCATGATTTGTAGGTTCGCATGAGAAAGAAAGAAGTAACTTCCTGAGACCAGACCATGTTAGTAAAATGTTTTTTCCAGCGTAATTATGCCAAGAGACTGTTGACCCATGGTGCCTGGCTGCCAGCATCTTGAGACAGAGAATTCAGTACCGGTTAATTGAGAGGTATTGATCTATAGCGGATAAAAGAAGGGCATGTTTTGCACCGATCACATATCCTATTTGACACCTAACATGTTTCTGTGATAAACTGTACTCAATGCACCCCCTAAATGACTCTCTTGCTTCTAGTATGTTTGGTACCAATTTAGATTTTTTACAAATCTACAAATTATCATATGATGATTTCCCTTGAGAAGCCAACCAGGCAACGTTTATAATATGTTTTCCCAGTGTCATTATTACTAAGGGACTGTTGGCCCAGTGGTGCCTGACTGCCAGCACCTTAAGAATCAAAAATGAAAATTCAGTACCCGTACAGGGTCGTTAATTGAGAGGTGTATAGCAGATTAAAAAGGGTATGCTTTGCACCAATCATATATCCTAGTTGACACCTAACCTGGTCTTGTGGTAGCATAGATCTTTCTTCTCTCAAGGGATTTTGAGAAGAGTGAGTGCGCTTTTGAAAGTTTTGACACTTCGGTCTTTCTTCCCTTAGCGCACAAGCACTAAATTTGTAATTTAGTTGTTTAGCTAATCTACAAATTATCATGTACTAATTTCCCTTGCCAAAAAAAAAGGATTACTCAGTCTCTATAGGGGGCCGTATTGGCAAGATCGATCGGTGAACAGCTGCCCAAAAGAAAACTGATGCTCTGCTTGCTTCGACAATTCTACATACCAGCTGGAAATACCTCTATTAATTCTTTCTATTTGTGAAGGGAACTTAAAGATTGCAAGGGTAATAATGGAACAAATTTATAAAATTTATAATTTTACTACAATAATTTCATGCATTTTTAGACCAACATTTTGGAATGGAGGAGTATTTGTACAAATATCAAAGTCAATTTTGGTTAGCAAGTTGATAAGTGCAAAGGTATTAAGAACCTCGCCCATTCTTAAGGTTAACAAGAGCAACTATCGGATAGGTGTGGTACCCTACAAAGTATAACCTGCTTCTTCTTAATCAGTAAGCATGTGCGTGTTAGGTGAGAATAGCCACATAAGGTTAGTGGGCAGATAGGCAGGACCTCCTTGGTCCTTCCATAACTATAATTTTACAGCCCAACACTATTTTACAATAGATAAAGGAGGACAGGACATGAGTCACACCTAAAAGTATTGATAACATTTCATTTAACATATTATTGGTATTAGTCAATTCTTTTTTGTAAGGTTTACCCATCCCTAAACCTCTATAAAGTTTTACTTGGTACTTTTGTCCTTTCCTTTTGTTGATTTTGTGGATTTTTTTGTAGAGCTTATTTATTTAAATTTTAATGGAAGCCACATGAATGAAAAGTTTCATTTAGACACTTACTTTGTAGTGGCTAATTTTGTGGGCATTTGTTTTGTACTGTCCCTAAACTAAAATAATTGCAAACATGTCCCTACCCTAGTGCTTGATTTTGGACCTTTTGGTCCCTGGACTGTCTTAGCTCAATGAATTATGGTCCTGCTATCCTGGTAAAATTACCTTTTTTTTACGCTTATCTTCTTTCTCCTTCATCATTTTCTTGAAGGACCCTAAAATTTTAATTAAAAATAAGCCAAGCAGAAAACTGGAAGTTAATAAGATTACTTGTTAATTATGTATTATCTTCCATTCTCCTTTCAGAATCTAAGCAGAAAGCTTGTTCATATATTATCTGGATTGCTTTACATGGGTTGCTGGCCCATTTTCAGGTATTTTTAAACTGAACAAAAATTATTTTTGTTTCCATAAACAGATTTGTTTACGATCATGCCATATAGATATCAATTAAACTCTTATAATTATAATTTCAATCCTAGATTAGTACTTCTACAGGTGCTCGTTATTTTGCCGCCTTAGTTCCCTTACTGAACTGCGCAAGGCTTCTTGTTCACGGTCTTTCACTGGTAACCAATGAAGACCTCATAAAATCAGTTACGAGAGAAGGAAAACCAGAGTATGTTATCATAATTCTATCCTCTAACTAATTGCATTAAGTTTTACCTTTAACAATAAGTTCCCGAATGAATTTATTATGAAAGTCAAAATGACTTGATGGCAGGGAATTGCTTAGAGGACCTTTATATTATGTTTTAATGTTGATTCTATGTTCCGTTGTCTTCTGGCGTGAGTCACCAGTTGGCGTGGTTTCACTATCAATGATGTGTGGTGGCGATGGTATCTTCTCTCAGCCCCTTGTGTTTGTTCAGTGGCTTATTAGGCTTCTTTCTAACATAATATTCTACAGGTATTGCAGATATCATGGGTAGAAGATTTGGTTTCCATAAAATTCCTTACAACCAACACAAGAGCTGGGCAGGTAGCATCTCAATGTTTATAGTCGGTTTCTTAATCTCAGTCGGGTATGTGTTGCTCATGTAGTTTCTTTACCTTTGTTGTGTTCACTTATAACTAAATGTATGCTATTCGAATAGTATTTTGTACACTAATTTGCCCTTGTCAACATAACATGCCCTTATCAACATAACTTTGCATTTTGGGTCTACAAAAGTTGGTCTGTACCATCAAAACCGGAACCGGATGAGACAGAACCAGTACTGGGCTCTATTTGGTTATGTTCTCGTGTCTAATGTTTTTAAAAAATCGGTACTCCGTCCGGTCATTTATGTAGAACTTTTTTTTATTTTTGTCATTTGAAAGGGTGTTGTTTTGTTTGGGTCGAGATCCATGGAAAACTATATTAGACTGGAAAACTGGAAAACCATATCAAATGCACATGTTCATTATGATAAAATGTTAAGTTTCATGTAAAATTATAATATACATATGTTCAAAATTGTATTATGATTAACTAATTCTTATCATCTACATGTTCGTTAAGACAAAATGTTTAATTTCATGCAAAAATGCGTAATATACACATGTTCGTGCATATTGCACATTTGGACATGTGCATATTGTTATTTTGCATGAAATGAAACATTTTATCCTAATGAACATGTAAATTATGTGCAGGGCCGTCTCATGGACTTCGAAGGCCCTGTGCTTGTGATTATAACATAGTTCCTTAAATATTTTAAATAGTAACTTAGTCATTTTGAAACTCAACTTTAATAGGTAAAGTGAAGTTTGTACATGAAAAAAAAAACTGACTAGTGAGAAATTATAATAAATAATACGAATCAAATTGAATTTGACATGAATTCCATTATAACGCACTGATACATAAGGTATACATGTGAAATACAAAAAAAAAAATTATTGGTCTAAATTTAAATCTATATTATGACCGAGAGGCCCTACGAAATCGGGGGCCCTGTGCGATCGAGCCTTTCGCACACCCTAAAAGACGCCCCTGATTATGTGAACTAGTCAATAATAATGCACATTTGAACATATGTATATTGTAGTTCTGCATTAAATTTAACATTTTACCGTGATGAACATGTGCATTTAATATGGTTTTCCAGTTTTCCAGTCAAAGATGGTTTTCCATAGATCTTGAACCTTGTTTTGTATTTATATATTTCAACTGGTTTAGTGCATGTTGATTCTTCTGTATTTCTTCATGGTTGGTGACAATGGAGTAATTCAATCTCTTATCCAGGATGCTATACTACTTCTCAATCTTCGGGTACTTCGAGCTAGACTGGGTGTGGACAATTGAACGAGTGGCGATAGTTGCAATGGTGGCGACAATTGTGGAGTCACTCCCGACAAAAGGAGGCCTGGATGACAACATATCTGTTCCCTTGGTAAGCATGGTAACTGCATATATGAGTTTTGGGTCCTAAGCCTGCCTGCCTGCCTCAAGTACAAGTCTTATTTGGTTGTAAATGCATCCTTTTTGTTGTGCTGGTATTGGTAATTGTTTGTTAGGAAGTATTGGAAAGGTAAAATAATATCGAATAAGCTTATTATACCAGTGTCTATTGATAGTTTAAATTGTAATCAAATAATGTTTAGCAGAAGCATGCATCAAACAAGCCGTCGTTTTGAGTTTACGATTTCTTGTGTTTCTTTTTGGTAGTTGGTTTCCTTGATTGATCTTGTTATGATTTCTCAGCAAAATAGACATCATACTCGAAACGACAGTCGGATTGGTGGTTCATCATCGGTGCTGTATTTTTCTTATAGCATCATTATGGATTGAAATATAGCTCAAAATTACAACATTTTTTTTACTTAGGAAGTTAGAAGCCTAACCAACTTTTGCTGATCTTTCAAAAAACCAAAGTCGACAGCATACTCACGCGGTATTTAAATTGCATCACTTAACAAATATATTTGTATGTTTCATCGATCACGCTACCCATGACATTAAATTTTAATCAGCTTATGATAAAACTCTTTATCTTTTCTTGCAACAAGTTGTCAATAGCGTCAGACACCACATATTGGTGGTTTTTGTCAAACAGATCTAAATACTTGTAATTCATAGTGTATTTGCATAAGGGGTTGGTTTTCATTTGGTAACGTATTCATTCAGTAACACTATCATGTTTAGAAATAAAGACAGAACGTGCCAATAAAGTAAATGCTATGGTTTGATAACATCGTCAACTACTAAAACTATATTTGCTAGGACCTTTGGCCTGCGGTAAGAGGGTGGAGATATAAGTGAGAGGTCACGGGTTCGATTCCCGTCGGAGGCAAGTTGATATTTAGGTGGTGAAAGTAAGTCTTTTGATAAAGGAGTAGTTTAGAAGTAGGAGTAGGATAGTTTGTCGTTCAAAAAAAACTAAAACTATAATTTGCATAGATATAATTATCTCAATAAAAGCCTTCATATACATTACTATTATTTTTACGTATACAGATTATAAATCAAGCACGTCCCGGTAAACCTTGTACAAAGAAAGGGTTAAAGGTTATTTTTGACCATTCAACTTTAAAAATTGTCTCGTTTAGCCATTAAACTATTTTTTTGTACACATTTAGCCATTAAACTATAGTTTTGTGTTCTATTTTAGGAAAATGATTGAAATTAATGGCTAAATGTGTACAAAATATAATAGTTTAATGACCAGATGTGTACAAAATGTAATAGTTTAGTTGTCAAATGTGGACAAAATTTGATAGTTTAGCGGTCAAATGTATACAATTTTCAATGGTAAAATATGGATAAAAATAGTTTAATGGCTAAATGTGTACGTAAAAACAAGTTTAATGGCTAGCTGTGTAAAAAAATAGTTTGATAATTAAATGAGACAAATCTGAAAGTTGGATGATACTTTGTCCCTAAAAGAAATTGCACCTTACACTTTAGAAAGGGAAGTGATATCTTTTAAAATTCAAGAATATACTTTAGTTTGTTGCACTTAAAAAGTAAGATAAAAAATTCAATCACTTTAACGGTCTTTAACCAGCCAAATTGGGCAGACAAAATAGTAAACTGGACAACCAAAACCACAGAATAAAACGATCCAACATCGTTGACTAAATGCTAACATGTTACTAGCATTATTGGGTGAAATCTTTGACAGCAAGAGGTTCATACCATTGAGGACCAAATCCTGCAGTTTTTCTTGCTGCCTCATTGAAAGGAGGCTTCAATGGCCCCCTGAAATATGCCCTCACAATCTCATGGAACTTCTGAATCACTTCCTCGCTTTTTTCTTCCTCTTTCATATGTTCACACGATGTTGCTGTCGATCGTGAACACAGATATTTGAACCACTTGACTCCAGCAGCACAATGAGTGATTTCTTCCGGGTAGATCACCTTCTCGAGCAAATCAGCCGTCTTGTTATCACCTCCATTACGGAAACGGGAGATGGTGGTAGGCAGCACATCTAGTCCTCTTGCCTGTGGTTTATATAAATCTATGAGGTCATCAAGTCTAGGGGTGTAAATGAGCCGAGCTACTCGTGAGCTATTCGAGCTCGACTCGCTAAAAGCTCGAATTAAACGAGCCCGAGCCGAGCTCAAGCCTAAATTCAAGCTCGTTTAATAAACGAGCTTGAGCCCGAGCTTCACATATCGAGCTCGCGAGCCTAAACGAGCCTATATATAAATATATTTTTATATTAATAAATATATAATATATGGATTAAATAAATATAAATATATTAAAATACAAGTTATATATATTATATTAAAAGATTATTTAAAAATTAACTAAAAAAATTAAAATATATAATAAACGAGTCGAGCCCGAGCCGAGCTCGAGCTTGGAAAATTATTCACGAGCCGAGCTCGAGCTTTACATACGAAGCTTGAAACGAGCTGAGCTCGAGCTTAAACGGGCTCGGCTCGGCTCGTTTACACCCCTGATCAAGTCTAACAAAAGTGAAACTTTTGTGGTTGCTAGGTTTAGGAAAGTATTAACTTGTTAGTCAAATGTCCATAAACACGTCCATTAAATAATATCAACGCTGACCACAACCTCATGAACACAATGCTCCACTGCAAGACGTGCAAATAGGTCTTTTGAGGTAGCAACAGCTGAGTCCCACAAACCGTCATGAGCCGAGAGTGCTCCATAAAAAGAACCCAATTCCTCAAGCCGAGCAGCAAGAAGAGTGAAGTGACGACCTTCATCTTGTGCAACTCTTACAAAATCATCGAAGAACTCTCTTGGCATAGACTCTTGCTTACCAAAACGTGCAATTATATCCTGTTTGAGTATATATGGAAATGATTTGTTGGATTATTGGTAAAAATAATATTGTTATTATTAAAGCCAAAAAGACCAGCATATTTTTCTTCACTGAAAGAAAATTTAAGCATCTTCTGTCGAATTCTTTGCATCTCGATGTGGTCCATACCAGCACTACTAAAAGAATACATAGCAAGGGCTATAGCCTAACAACGACTTGTTGTGGTATCGTAGCTAATGGTACATTGAGGCACATTTATTGGTCTAGGGCTTAAGCTAAACACCTCTTCGTACGAAAGCGCGTATGTGTACCTAGTACCTATATAAGCATACGAGGATCTGATTCAATAAATCTTGTGGTTGTGGAAATCTACCACACCATTTACACAAGCATTTGCTCTCAATTAAAACATGCCCCCCTCCAACCCAAAAGTAAAATCTTGAACCCAAATGTTAACATCTTTTAGGGGGCATCGACTCGTGGGATGAATTTTGAAGGAATTGGAATATAATTTTTACAATATATAGTAGTTGATTGATTGAGGTATGAAATTATATTTAAGGATATGGATGGATTGTGTGAAAGATTAGGAATCTCAAATTCATTTACAAATCACTAGGAATGATAGATACCTTCGATCATAGATTTTGATCGAATTTAAACACGATTTTATTCAATCTTTTTTGTAATCCAATTTTCGAAATACACTGTAAACAAATTCCAATTCCTTCAAGATTTATTCCTTGAGCCAAAAGACCCCTTAGTTTCCTTTATAGTAAAAGTTAAGACAGTAGTACTCTTACATGTTCTCCTAAGTTTATGGGATGGATGTGCAATGTTGCATATTTATATTTAGCAATCATAATCAAGTACCATGAACACTAACCAATCATGGAATAAAGCATAAAGATTTTTCTAAAACAATAGAAGCAAATATCCCTATTGGAAAGACATAAAACAAAGAGTACCCAAGACAAATCAATGGCCCAACTTTCAGTGTGCACAAGGCTGTGCACAATGGCCTGTCTGCTCTGTAAGCTTCCAGCTTTCCCAAGCTTCGGCATAAGACTAGGAGACACTAACTTCACCTGCACAACATAACTATATTAAGAGAGACATTTTATCGAACAGTTGGCATGAAGCGAATAGATTTAAAGATTGATTCTGAGAGTGTGAGAAGCTAACATTGGGGAGTCTTGCGGGGCGGTCTGGGACGATGAAATCAGGTTGAGAAGGATGGTAAGGAATTGAAATAAAACCTTGGAGCCAATGGTTTGCAATTTGATCGCCAAGTTTGGCCTTCTCAAAGGGGTCTGCTGTATTCAGCACACGCAACGCTGCTTCCACAAGGGTCTCGCGATCGCTCATCTTTATCTCTCGCAGTTTGTGGGTAGTCTCGCTTATTGGAACTTGCTTTTTCCATTTTTGACATCAGGAGGTTCTACCATTCTTTACTACAATCTCTAGGGTTTTCATTAACCCATTAGAAAATGTACCATTCACACTGTAGTGTCCGAAGGATTAAGAAATTAATAAGATACATGGTTTACTACCAAGTTACTTGTCCATAGTAAAAGATACATGGTTTTAAGCATCCTTTAATTAAGAAATTAATATTTTATATTTAATTATTTGTTTCTTTTTAAAAAATCAATTATTTTAATCACATAATTGAAAAATTAGAATCTAAAAAGTTTTACCTAACTATTTACAAACTTTCACTGTTCAGTGGCATCTCAAGCAGACATGTAAACATGACTTATTTTATTATTTTATATATAATATATAACAATTCTATTAATTTATAATAACTTTTGATATATTATATTTACTAAAACTTGAATATATAATTATGATCGTATTATTTTTATCTACAATCCGATATAAATTTATTACCGTTGGAATTACTTTATTAAGCGGACATGCATACAGCTGATTTAATTATTTTATTATATATATATATATATATATATATATATATATATATATATAATATTTTATTTTTCTTTTATAATACTTAATATTATGTTTTATAAAAGTCATCAAAATATCTATTTACAAACGTGAGTCACGCTACTCAAGCTGACAGATAAATAGAATGTATCATTCAAAAAAATTTTAATATAAAAATGTCCAAAATAACATTATAAGTTGCTATAAATTGATAGCACACGTTTTTATCAACTAAAATTAGAAAAACAAGCATATGAATGAATGAGACATCTTGTGAATAAGCGAGTAAAAATAATATTTTTTTGTTATGTTTTATAAAAGTTCAAATATATCATCATGATCATGTTATTTTTACCTTTATTACCATTAAAACTGTCTTCGTTGAGCAGGCTGCATCTGACCTAATTTTTATTTTATATATAATATATAACTGTTTAGTTTTTGTTATAACCTTTAATATTATATTTATAAAAATTCACATATATCGTTATGATCGCATTATCTTAATATTTATTGTTCGTCCGAACCATTTTCAAAATGAAAAAAAAAATTATTGTGTGGTTATGTTTCTACTGCAACGCTCGAGTTAAACTAGCTCGTGTAACTCAATAATCAACATTTTGTATGTATTTTCAAGACTTTAAACAAATCCCTAGGATACAAACATTCTATTCACTTTTTTTTCCTAAGAGAAATTTCAAGTCAAACAACATACATCAATCTTCTATTAACTATTATTCCCAATATCTAGGATTATGCAATCAGTCACTTTCCTATTCAGTTGTTTAGAACAAATAGTCTAGGTTAGTTTAACACCAGGAAGTAAATTAGATAGCTTCTGGGAAACGTAAGTCTGCAGGTCCAGGACCTAAAATTCCCTTTTGTTCTGTTATCTTTCCCAGGCTGAAACTTGACTCGGAATGCGATGAAGGTCCAATTTTCTCGTCATCCCTCCATACGCTACCCTGCCAGTCCCTCTGAAACAAAGAAGCATGAAAGACGATTAAACCCCCAGTATGAGAAGAGCCATGATCTTTGTATAAGAAGCAAAGATGGTTTCAGATTTTGAAGGCATGTTCTCAAAAAAGAAAACCATTCTTCACTACTTCAGCTTTGGTTTCTAAGAAATATAACACTCCCTTGCCCCAGAACCGAGTCTGCATTTGACTTTCAAGTGTGCCATTTTCCGGCTTCAGGACCTTTTATGTTGTAGAAAATTGATTGTGATATTGAACCAAAAAAAGTACTAAATATTAACTTCAATGAAACTACAAACTAATATAAAATTTTCATTCAGAAGAGTGGATCCTATTTATACAACAAAGACTATTCAACAATTCAAAATCACATAAGGGCATAAGCTCGAAGGGCAGAATATGTAAAGCTTAATACAACATTACAACCATCCATGGTTTCTCCTTCAAAGTGTAAAAAGGCAACATGAATGATATAGGTTTCATTAAAATCCCTACCTAGTAGACTAGCATGCCAAAAAATTCCGTACATTCTGCTTATAGCCCTATTTTGAATACTAGGAATCACTTCACCCAAGTACATTTTAAATGTTCATTATAACATACTTTTTATTAATACTTGTTTAAATATTAAAGTTGCAATTCAAACCATGTGATTCAAAAGGCAAATATAGCTAATCATGTTAAATAGATTGTAATTGTCTTTGGCTTGTTCCAGTATTCATTATTTCATGAACCAACCTCATATCAACAAATGATACCATTCAATATTATAAATTCTATGCTAGATAGTGTTAACGCGAGTCTGTTTCTGAGAATATCTTCGGATAGATTGGTCCATGGTACATCGCCACCGTGAACAGGTAAGTGTTTATTTGGTTGTATTTGGAGAAGTCAACGATTAAAATTGTATTGGTAAGTATATACACTGCAAATTCTTTCAGAAAAGTTGAAACAAAAAGACCACAATATGATTCAAAGTAACAAGATTCACTATCCATGTACTTCTTTTAGAATGGCAAACCTACACTACACAATCCATGTAACTACTTTTGTGATTCTTGATCTGATATTCTGATTTACGAATTAACAAGTAACAAATCTGTACATGTCGGTAACAAAAAAACATATATTATAGGAATGTACTTTATATCACAAGTTTTTTTGGTGTCATTTTAGAAAAATATGGGACATATTAACCCAATTATGTATGTAATTTCCTTGCCCAAAAGAAAGTCCGAAGACTGCATGTAGAGATCAAGTATTCTTCGTCAAAATAGGAATTATTAAATATAATGATGAAGAAATATGAAAAAGTCTTCATGTGCAATTATGGATTACAGCAATTTAAAGGTGGAAATTATTCAGATATTTCAGAATACTTCATGGCAATAAAATCATTATGAAATCTGAGATGTCAAATGTACCACAACATATGCTTATTTAAACTTGCCTCGTCAAGAATTTGGGTTCCATCATGCAATAATGGGGTCATAAGCGGAGGGGCAACATCAGGATCAGGCTTTTGAAATATGAACGTAGTATATAAACCTGCAAAACAAGTGCTAGTAAAGTGATGTGGAAACAAAAAGAAGAAAAGCGAAAGGTGTTAAAAAGCATTAACTTTTAAGTCCCATTTGATTTTCTTCAATCAGACTTATTGGAGTCTATTGTCTGATTCGGACAGACATTAGAGATGTAGAGTTGTTTGTTTTTTTCTCAATCAGAGCAAAAACGTCTGACCGTCGTCTATTTCAGACAGATAAAAATAGTTTTTCTCTGATTGCTTCCTCAGATCGTGCTCTCCTGGTATCCTCACCGGCTCACCCACACAGCCACACTCATGTGATTGCCTCCCCAGTCCCCTCAACTGGTCAACGACATCTTCCTCCTCACCATCACCCAGCTCCTCCCAGTTTCGCACCTCTGCACAAATTGCCATTGCTGTGTAATCTCATCATTGTGTTGCTGTTGTTTCATCTTCTCATTGCTGGCGAAGACCAGCCTCATGCCGCCGGTATTATCTCGTCATCACCGGAGTTTTAATATCTTCTGGTCGCTAATCTTTTAAAGAAAGCTTTTGTGTTGAGTGGGGTTTATTGGGAAGAGTTTTAGCTTAAAGGATGATTTCTTGGAAGTTGAAAACAATATATGATGTCTTTGGTAAATGTAGTACAAACACAATTAATGTGGTACAGCTGTTAATTGGTAAAACTTTGGGAAATTTCTTTACACATATTCGATCAGACATTTATAATGATTTACAAAACATATCTTGTTAATTAGATGGTAAATTAGATTTAGACTTTTTCCTCTTAAAAAACAAACGAGACCTTAGTCATGTGGCCATATTTTGGATAACAATTATATTATGAAGGACAATGAAACGGGCACACTACCTAGTACATCATAGAATTTCGGTAAGAGCCTCCCTCTGGGGTCCACAAGACCATGACCGGCTTCTAGCAGCATCCCAGAAAACTGTGCCCTGATATAATAGTAAACATTAACAAACAATCAGCCTTTTGAAAACACACTTATGAGATGGAACACGATACTGAACAATACACATAAAGAACAGACTGAAATTTGACAGGAAAAACCAGAAACAGTGATCATATACCTACTAACCTATTATCATCATAAAATTCCAGCAAGTTTTGTATCTCCACATATTCAAGACCAGCCTCTCTGGCCAACCTGATAACATGTCATAAACATCAATTTTGGAAATTCATGATGGAATCTACTGAAGGTATACAAGTATTAATATGTTTCAATCACACACATCAATATCTCATGTGTAGCTACCATATCAAGTAAAAGTACAAGTATGGCCCAATTTCACTATGAAATATTCCTGAAAAAGTTATATCCATGTTTCATTTAATTATTTCTGCTGTTTAATTACTGTTCATCAGGATAAATTTAGACTAGACCAGATCTGAAAATTTTAAATAATGAAACAGGGAACTGAATCAATCCAAACTGGACCATAAACTGCACAAATAGGAGTTTTATGCTTTGGAAAATATACAAATATGATGCAAGTCATATTCATTAAAAAAATCTAGTATGATTCTGCTTCCAGACTAGACCAAGAAATGATTTTGACACTCTCCCGAACTATAAATCGGACTAAATATAGTAGGCGGTCTGGTCCAGTTTGCTTTGGGTTCAGTTCTTTGGTTCATTACACCCTATCTTGCCTTACCTCACCCCCCCCCCCCCCCACTTACCCACCCACCCCTCATCCATCATACATTACCCACCCTACCCTATCCATCTCATCCTATTCATACCTTGGAGACTCATCCACCTCTACCCACCCATCCCATCCTTACCTACCATACCCAACCCACTCCACACATATACTACCCACACCACGCACTTACCCTACCCTACCCACCACAACACACCCGCCTGCCCTACCCTACCTTATACACCCTTACCCTACCCCACGGCCCACTCAATCCACCCTTACCTTACCCACGGCCCACTCAATCCACCCTTACCTTACCCACGACTCAATCACACCACCCTTACCTTACCCCACAAACCACCCATCCTTACCTACTCTACCCTACCGAGGCCCATCCTATCCACATACCTATATATTGCAATAAGAAAATGATAATAAAATAATTAAAAAAAGGTATTTTGTCATTTGATCTTGTTTAATTATAATTTAGTTGACAATTTATGAACCAAACAAATTATGCAACTGGATTCCAATTTCATTTTTAGCTAACCAAACATGATTTGGATTCCAATTCCAATTCCTTTTAAAACATTTTACGAACCAAACGCCACCTAGGTCTCTTCAAATAAGTACCATAACTTTTTGGGGCATGGTTGTGAATCATACAATACATTAAGAATGCAATCATAGTGCAGTTCTATTCTACAATGCCAAATTATTGTTTTCCCGATACCTTGTAACATATACTAAATCTTTCCATGCCTACAAAAACACATAATTAACACAAGAACACCACATAAACAATTTTAAATCCAGACCTGATCAAGCTTGGGAAATGTACCAAGCAATGTGTTTCAGCAGAGGCATCATTTGCAAACTTCAACTGATACTTTTTCCCAAAAAAAGGGAACCTGCAATTGACCATATTATAAAGATAAATTCAGGTGCTTAATTATATTTTACAAGAAATACAATGTGATGAACGTTTTCATGTACTTCTCTTCTTCAACTTCAAAAGTGATCATATAGTTCTCTGATCGAATGCAATTTGGAACAAGATTGGGCTTCATGCTACCACTCCGGTTGTGGTATGCTTCAACATTTTTCTGATATTTTGCCCTGCAAGGTCATTTAGCTGCACAGATTCATGCTCAAAACATAGGGACAGATTATAAATAAGTACACCATCAGTGGTTCGTTTGAAAGTTATGTTGTCAAGAATATTTTTATGAAAAATTTCACCCCATTAATTGGACTACAATGCATGTTTTAGCTTATCGTGAACATTATTCTAATTGTTTCATTTCACAGAGTAATGCCAACAAGTCCTGTTGATCTCCTAGATGGTTAAAAAAATTTTGGGTTGCTGTTACAATTAAAAAATATCTGGCATTGACATCATTTGCATATATTCTCTTCATGACAATGACTCATATTAGATTTAGATAAAATACTAAAAAAAAAGTAAGATTTTGTGAGCATATTAAGTATTCCACTGGACAGTTCTCTCAATAGCTAAATATAGTAATACAAATGGCAGGGTACCAGAAAAGTTACCATTAAAAAGGAGGGAGACAAACTCACTACACTCCAAGTTCAAGTTTCGTTACTTAAGATATGTCGTTTATCACTCTATGACAACACTCAAGTTCATATTGAATGCATGCAGAACAAGAAGCCTAAAAGAGCTCACAACTACAGCCATATAATTCACAACTTACTGTTGATTAATTTTTGACCTTTCCCTTATTCTCCAAAACCTATTTAAATAGGTATGATGTTAGAAGCCAGATCCACATGACTATGCCTCTAGATATAACATTACAATGTTGTGCCCTCTTTAGAAGATTAAGAATAACTATAAAATCATAATCTATGAACAATATATGTAAATTAAATACGACATGTCCAAGTTGATTTGATGACTTCTTAAGCCAAAAGACCTGTTCTACCGACTACCCTTACTATTATCTTTCATGGGAGGAAGGGAGATGTAGTTCCACATTGCAAAGTGCAAACATAAAACGCCCATTAGTTTCCTTCTTCTTCTAAGAAATTATTTTAATCTCACATATACAAACAATTTAAGTTTTTAAATAGCACCAATAAATGCAGTTTCATTTGAGCTATGTGATTGCAATAGTATAGCAATCCAGATGCATCAAAGTATTCAAAGTCAAACTGAAAACAACAAAATGATATTAAATAAAATCTGGCGAAACAACTGTGATATACATGGTTCCATACCATATAGTACTTGAGTCCAGAGTAATACCCATAAGATAACCCCCAGGTTTCAACAAAGATGACACGTTATACAGAAGTCTTCGTACTTTCTCCTCAGTTTCGAAACAGAACTGCAGTAGAACGGAACTTCCTACTTTCACTGGTTACATGAGAAGGAGATTAAAACATTAGCACAAACAATGGAGTCATACCTGCAAATGTTGCATGCAACAAACAATATCAGCTGTATTCCCCTTGTCCCCTAAAATTGCTTCTAAGTTTTCCTGAAGACATTAAAATCAACCAACACATAAAATACTAACTGGAAATTGCTTAAATGGTTGTCTGTGATAACACTTGAAATATACAAATACAACGCAGTTACATGAACTTTTGGTGATAATTTATATCAAAACAACATGTTTTCAAGGCTTTTGAACTCATGTACCACAAATTCAAAACGATAATGGATAAGTCCAATGCATGCTTCAGAATATTTTATTCATGCCTCAACATAAGCACTAAGTCACTAACAAAAGGACTCACGGTGCAGGGGTCAAGCTCGTAAAAGTCGGAAGTGTAAGTCTTGCGCTGACTCTCCCATGCTTCTCTAACTTCTCTAACTCCAGATGATGCTTCATCTGCCAATATGACAAGCCCGTTCCCATTTCCCAACACAAAAGGCAAAGAAAACAAATAAGTAACCCATAGCTCTAAAGAGTCAGATCACCCTACAACCACCGCTTTAAGAAAATTTTAAAGGTGATGAAAACAAAAATAAGGGTGAATGTTAGAATCAAGTAAAATATCTTCATGAAATTGTTAATTCTACAACGAATGCCACCAATAAAGAATTATAACTGTACATAAACCTTGAACATAATCACTAACTGCTTCCAATACCAAACTCACACGATTGAGTATTATTTTGAACACTGAAGTTTGCCATTCGTCTCGAGAAACACGAAATTAAAATCTCTAAAAGGATTGATTCAACCACAAACCCTATATGGGTTTGTAAAACGCACGACTTAACAAGACTCATACACGTATGAAATCTGAAACAATCAGGAAGAAAAAAAAAAAAAAAAAAGAAACATCGTCAACTTTGATCGAAATTACCAATTCCTATAAAGTGACCGATTTGAGCTTCGTCCCATCTATCTTCATCCGGTACTCTTCCGCAATACAAATCACACACCTTAAAAACAACCCAATTTTAACGTGAAAAAAGTACAAACATCATACACATGTACATCAAAAAACACATGTAGATACAGAATGAGCGTTTCAGAAAAAATTACAGACAGTGGCGTAGGGAGAAACGAAAATCTTGATAAGAGCAGTCTTGATGACTTCTAGTAATCGATGGTGAGTTGAATCAGCGATCCTGTTGTGTGTAGGGATCATAGTTTCCTCAAAACCCTACTACACCCATTTGCCGAAAGAGGGAGTTCGTCAAGCCTAGAGAACTCTGTGTTCGCGAAGCGCAAGTTATGGACTGGACTTATGGAGTGAGAAAAGTAAGGAGTAGGAGGAAAATAAAAAAAAAAACGTTTTTGTTTTTGTTTTATTTCTTTTAAGAAGTTACACAATTTTGAGTTTATAGAAAAAGAGGTGTTTTTTTACCGTTACGTTGCAATGAAACTAATAGATAATTTATTATTTATAGTTTTTATAAAGGGTTTATTATGAAAAAAACCATCATATTTTCTAATTTTTAGCGATTTAGTCCCTCCATGTTATTTTTTACCATAAAACCCCTCATGTTACTGATTCTTTGTTGGTTTTAAGAAAGTTACCTATTGTAACAGGTTTCCTCTGCCGGAGTGCCAGCGACTTCCCCGCCGATCATCTTTTGCACAACCGCCACCGCCATAACCCCATCACCGCCACTACCATAACCTCATCTTCTGCGCCGATCATCTTCTGCACCACCGCCACCGCCATAACCCCATCTTCTGCACAACCGCCACCGCCATAACCCCATCACCGCCACCGCGGAAACCCTAGCACCGGCAGGAGGAAACCCTAGTGACACCATACATTCTCTCCATCTCTCTCTCGCTCTCAGTCAAGACGACAGCGACTCAACCCTAGCGCCGCTGCCGCTGCCGCCGCCCCCATAGCCCCATCACCGTCACCGCCCTCACGACATCCACCACCACTCGGCCTCACCCACTCTCTTACGCTCACTCGCTTGATCTCTCGGCTGCGATCACCACACAACTGCCGCCGCCGACCAAGACCGGTCTCAGGTGTTGCGCCGCCACCAAACCACCACCGCCGACCTGCATCTCAGGATTTATTACCGGTATAACCGGTTATAAGTCAAATATTTCCTAAAACCAACAACGAATCAGTAACATGAGGGGTTTTATGGTAAAAAATAACATGGAGGGACTAAATCGCTAAAAATTAAAAAACATGATGGTTTTTTTCATAATAAACCCTTTTATAAAAACCAAAAAAACAATGATAATATCATAATAAAATCTTTTTAAAACTAATATATATTTAATCTAATTTCTAACTTGAAATTCTGAAACAATACCAATGTCATGTCAGAAATTATGTAAACTAAAGGATATTTAGTTATATATATTTAATTTAATTTGTCATAAACTAAGTGAACAAGATAAAAAAACACACAAAAAAAAAAAGAAAATAAATAGAAAAACTTTTTGAAAACTAATTATGTACTAATATTTTAATATAACATAAAATTTTAATATAAGAGAAAATAATAATTTATCAAACGATAATATCACAGTTTGTTATACTAATAATTTAATATTTAAATAATAAAGATGACTGTAATTGATTTAAATAATAATTTAGAGTTTTAATAAATTAAAACTTTTATTATTATAAAATAAAATCAAACCCCTTTTTTTGGTGATGTGAATCCAGGGTGCGCACACATTTTGCACCTACGGCCACACAAACAGCACACACTTTGTGTGTTTCTTATCGTGTTCTCGTGTGTTTGATTTTATATTTGGCGTCTCTCGATTGTGTTATTACCGGTGGATATTGAAAGCATCTTGTTCATGTGTTTTTGTCATCAACTAAAAATTAATGTACAAATTTTAAAAGCTTTTGTGCTACCTATCTTATATTTTACTTGATGATCCATGTACGGAATTTGTTATTTTAAAATGTTTCCGTTGCATTAATTTGATTAAAGGTTATGTTTTATGAAAAAGTAATACAAATTCTCAACAATATGACACTTGAAAAAGAAAAAAATGTGTTTGTCCAAGACTTTTGATGATTTAATAAATATGGATACTTGAAAGTTTAGCCTTGTGTAAGACCATAAAATTTCAACTAAATACCACATGTTATGACATGTCCATGTCCATGTAGGTACATACGTCACACATCCTCGTTACATTATTGTATTCAGTGGGGTTATAAAAAAAACTATTCTCAAAATACAAGTATCTTTAAATATTGATGAGAACGAACTCATAGTCAAATATGAATATGTTCGTGTTTCCTATATATTTATGCATTGGCTGACTTCCAGATTAGCATTAGATAAAACATGTAAGCTCATCGAGCTCTTGAGCATACAAGATAAAGAAAGTAAACACAAATATAAAGAACTATCACAATCACAACATAGCTCACTGCTCATGTCGGTCGGGAGACCTACCCAGACATTTCATCGGGGGAGACTTGTAATAAGTTTGAGTGTCGAGACTATATTATATACATTAAATAAAGAACTCTATGTTGGAAGCGACCCAAACAAAATGGCATGTTTTCGTTGCTCATATGATGTCCGTGTTTTCATTATGTGTTCATGAACATGATTTTCATTTAAAATGTTAAAAAATGGATCCTTTTTACGACTAATTTCATAAATCTCTTTTAGCAAAACATAATCATGATGAGTATATGCAACTCAGGAGAAGGATTCTCTTAATTCACATGGAGCTTATAAATTATGATCACGACAATCTAGCAGCTAATTACGAAACCCTCAAACTCCTAGATGATGATTAATAAATATGTTAGCATTAACTACTCTAATAATATTAATAATAAACAATATGCATTATCATCATATATATGCAGATACTAATTAATTTTACAAAATAACAATCGGAACAAATCAGCCAAAGTCATGACCATAACCTCATTGCTCATCGTAACCGCGTCCTCGTGACTATGACTTTCCTCATCTTCACACCCTAGATTGCCCCATAACGTGGCTTCAACTATAAACTAACTTTGATATCGTTGCGACCACGACCCCATGCACACCAGAATGCCAGATGTGCTCTGTTTTGACTACCATGGAGTTTAGCATTCCAAGTTTGATTTTCAATCATGAATTTATGTAATAAACCTCACAAAACACTTTATACGACTAATATAACATGTTGGAATTGAAACCACTCGACTTCCAAAACCTTTGGATTTAAAATGAAGATGATAGTGAAGATGATTGCTCAAACAGGAAAACGAAGCCCAAATCTTGATACTTTGGTCTATTGTCTCTGTCTCTATCTTTGTCTCTCTCTCTCTCTCTCACTTTAAATATGTTTATGTGAAATGAAGGAAATAAAGCAAATCACGAGATACATATAAGTTCATAATACTAAATATCCGCTAATTTAACAACTCTTCATATTTAACACTCAAAATGACTAATTTAATTTTCAATGTACTCAAAACACTTATTCTAGCTCCAAGGCTAATTAACAAATAACAATTACTTTGTCCATTTGGACTAAATTTAACTAATCAAAAAGTGCCAACTCAACTAGTGTAATTAAATAATTTCACATATCATTTTTTATTTTAAGACAGTTACACCACCATATTGCATGGCAGATCTCCCACCATGTGCCGATAGATATAGGTTGCATACTTGCGTGAAGACGATTTTAGTCATGATCTATGCCCCTTATATGTACACATGAAAATATTTATTTGCATTACCTCTTATTTAGACGTGCTACATGTTTAATATCTGACTAGTAAACTTTCATAAAAAAGAACACAAATTATTATAGATCATAAAGTATTAATATGTTTTATTTTAGTTTTATTTTGGTTTTTATAGAATATAATTATAAACTTTATGACACCCTTTCTAATGGATGATAGATAAGAAGTATTTGTGTTACAATGATTTATTTATTTATATATATTATTGTAGTTACTGATATTTAATGAGAGATTGTGCATATATTTTGGAATTATATATAAAAAAAAGTATAAATAATTATTTAACTTAGCAGGAAAGAGGAATTTGGGTCCATCAAATTTTTTAAGAAAAGAAATAAGAAGGCGAGAAACGTAATTTTAAGAGGAGGAAATACCGAATACGGAAATATGAATAAGGTTTAGGTTAAAGAATAAAGACTGAAATTAGGCGCAAAACGATGAGAAAAAACAAAAACGGCCGAAACGAGGGAGCCGAGCCGGAGCCGGAGCCGGCAAAGTGGCAATCAGGTCCGGTGTGTCGGCTTTCGCCTTAACTGATCCCACAATGGGATTCCACGTGTCCCTTCTAACCCCGTCCCTTGACGGCCGACTTCTCCGTCAACTTATCCTCCCCTCTCTCCGTTTTTCTCCGTCAACCGATAAATTTATATTTCTATATCGTAAAAAACGCCGGTCAACTACCCCCATCTCTCTCTAAAAACCCTACCTTCCCCTCTATCTCCAACAAACTTTTCTCTCTCCTTATTAATATTTCAGATCGGTGATATCGCCGGCCACCAGGTTTCAGGGGAAGATATGGAAGACGACGAGGAAATCCAGTCACACCCATCGGCAGGATCTGGATCGCCGGATTCACCGCGTTCTAATCGCCGGATAACCGTCACGGTGGCGTCTGCCGCGCCTCCTCAGAATACGTTGACGTTAGCGCTACCGATACAGCAACCAAGGACCGTCGGCGGTGGAGGTGGTGGTGGAGGTGGAGGTGGAGGAGGTCGTGAGGATTGTTGGAGCGAAGGTGCCACCGCTGTGTTGATTGACGCGTGGGGAGAACGTTACCTGGAGCTGAGCAGGGGGAATTTGAAGCAGAAGCACTGGAAAGAGGTTGCGGATATAGTTAGTAGTCGGGAGGATTATATGAAGGCTCCAAAAACGGATATTCAGTGCAAGAATCGGATCGATACGGTGAAGAAGAAGTACAAGCTTGAGAAGGCAAAGATTGCATCCGGCGGTGGCCCTAGTACGTGGAGTTTTTATGATCGGTTGGATCACCTTATAGGCCCTACAGCTACGGCGAAGAGCGGTTCTTCGTCGTTAAATTCTCATCAGCAATTAAGAACAGTTCCGGTGGGGATTCCGGTCGGCGTTAGATCGGCACCTGTTCAGAGTCTGAGGCTAAAACAGCAACAGGAGCGACAACAACAACTCCACCTGCAGCAGCAGCAGCAGCAGCAGCAACAACAACAACTTCAACAGCAGCGTAAGCGGTTGCGTCCGCCTCCTGCGTATTCAGACTCATCTGAATCTGAACCAGAGCCATCTCCAGACTCCCCTGAATCAGATTCCTACGAGCAGAAACGTCCCAGGGTTCCATTTAATGCAAGCTCCGCCATGAGGCAGCAGCAGGAGGATAAGGGGCGAGGAGGGAGAGAGAAGAACTGGGGAGATTCTGTTAGAGAATTGACTAGAGCGATAATGAAATTTGGGGAAGCATACGAGCAGGCGGAGAGCTCTAAGCTGCAGCAGATGGTGGAGATGCAGAAGCAAAGCATGAAGTTTGCCAAGGAGCTTGAATTGCAAAGGATGCAGTTCTTCATGAAGACACAGTTAGAGCTATCACAGTTGAAGCACAATCGGAGAAGTGTTGGGAACAATAACACCAATCATCACCATAATCACAGTCATAATCATCTCAGCAGTAACCACAATACCATAAACAACAACAATCACAGTGATGATAGTAATAATTAAACTAGGGTGTTCTTAAGGTTTGGATTCAGAAACAATTGGCTTATTAATTAAAAAGGGTCAAGATGACCCTCTTTTAGGTTGTTTAGGAAGATGTATCTAATTGAATTTGCTTGTTTTAATCCCAGTAGTTCCCTGTTCTCTTTTATGTCAAATATTTAGAGGTACATCAATTAAACTATTTGAGTAGCTTCGATCGAAATTGGCATTCTTATAAAAGTAGGATCTTGCAAATTTCATGTTTAATTGTTTATAATGTTTTTTAGGTATATTTGGTTTTGATGGTTGGGTGGTTCATCAAGTGTTTTCCCTGGAAGGAAGGCGTTTCTTGAAGTCCCAACAAAGGTTAGTTATTTTACTGTTTTTAATTGTTATTGCACATGTAAAATTGCATATCCTCTTTCAGTTGCTTATTTCTCTTTTGGGAGTGAAAAAAGTTGAAAGCTTTTTTTTTGAGTTACTCTCAATGCCAGCCCTGTAATTTAATTTTTCTGGATGGCAGAAATTTATGAGGTGGATTCTGAATGAATCATGATGTTACCTTTAAGAATGGTTTGAGCTTGCACCAATAAGAATACTTGTTAGTTGTTACCCCTCCATCTCTCTGTCTGAGTAATATCATAAATATTGAATTACATGTAATCACTGGTTTATTTGCAAGGGACTAGGCTCTTGACAATCCAACAGTTATGGTTTGTCTACAATCGTTCACAAAGATTGCTGACAAGGTTTATGTATAGGCGATTGCAGAATAATCTATCCTATTAGAAAATTCCCTAGTTTTCATAGTACAATGAATGCTACTACCCGGTGAGCACGAGGCTAGTATTAACATGTGAATGAAGTGGGCCGAGAGTAGCTATGAACAGAGCCAGCAGGACCAATGTTGCCTGAAAACAAGTGACAATGAACGGGTTGTATGGCCTAAACCTACTAATGGCCAAAAATGCAATACAAACTATCCCAAGGCTAAAATTATCGTTGGTAGTTAATTAGTAATCGTAGGGTTGTTTTTAGATGAACCCTTGTATTGTGGTAGGGGGTAGAGACAGGAATAGAGGTGAGAGAATTAGATGATAGAAGATAAAGTGAGGGTAAGGAGACAAGTTGCGATCAGAGATGGCTATGTATCTATGTTAGATATGATATTCGTCGAGAATTGGGGTGAGATGCTGCAATCGTTGCACCAGAAATAACCAGATGATAAGCAATCTCCTACTTTTATATGATGGAAAAACTTTTCTGTATGCTAGCAAGATTCTACATCTCTAGAAACTTATGCTGTCTTATGTTTGTTTTCCCACTCCAGTTAAAGCAATAACATTATGTTTGGTACAGAGAAATAAAGCCAGAGAAATGGAACTAACATGAGATTTCCTCCTATTTCCATTTCTCTGACCTTAATTCTCTGTACCAAACGCACCCAGTGATCTCATTAAAGATGGACTGTTTTTGCTACTTGATTTCATCATTTGAAGTCTAGACCAGCAACCATGAAAAAAAAAATGGAGTTTCAGAGTTCAAACCTTACACATGTCCTTTAACTATGGGGTTACGCGATTTACCTTCTTCATGTTGGCCGTGGGACCGGTTGGTGGGGCCCAGAGGGTGGGTTACCCTTTTTTTTTATTAATCACCTAAGTCACAGCAAAACTATTTGTTTCTTACTTCTTTTACTACACAAAAAATTTGTATCCATGTCATGACACACTTTAGTAGTAAAATATACAAAATACCATTCGATTTAAAGTTATTCTCGAGATCTTGGTAAATGATATTTGTATAGAATGGTTTTCGTTTATAATGTTTTTATAAACAAATTATATACTATCCAAGTATTAAAACAAACGTTTACATAAAAAACAGAGTTCTAGGATTCGTTGACGATGGAGTATAATTTCTAATAAATGATAATTTTTACTTAATTACTGTTTAAAAACGACAATTTTATTGTTCGTTATTACTTACTTTTAAAATTTTATTTTTTTTTGGCCTTTATAAGAGTACAATCGGAATCACATAAATGATATGTTTGGTTAATTTGTGGTTTCCATAAATTCTTTATATTTCTGTAACTAAAAAACATAAAAATAAATAGGAAAAAACGTTCACGCTTAACCCAGATGAAGATAACCAAGAATGAAAGAAAATAAACAAAATTAGCACCAAAAATCAAGGTTAGATTTTATAGCATGACACAACATTAGTATGCATTTGTTTTATGAGTTTTTAATCAAGAAATTAATATATGTTCAAAAAAATTATTTGATTGATGGTTTGAAACCTAAAAATTAGAACTCATTACTAAAATATGAATACCATCTACACTCGTAAGTTTCCCTGTCTTATTCATATCCTTTTCCTTTAAACTTATTTCTAAACCCATATTTAGTCTCAAACCCTTTCACTCTTTTGGATATCAAATGCCCCCTTAAAATGCTTTGAACGAATCATTGCAAAGACACGGTAAAATGGTTATTTTTACACGTTCTTGTCAAATGTCATTGTAATTTTCAGAGAACTTCTACCACCAAAACTACTTAATTTTTTGTGTACTTGAACATAAATGGAGTGATTAACATGTGCGAATCGAATATGGGTAGTTGGTGACTGGTGATACGAAGATGGAAGCCATTTTATGTTGGTTGCTTACTTGCTTTGTTTATTGTTAAACTTTCAAGTAAAATATTTTAGACATGAAAAACTAAAGATCATTACTAAAATATGAAGGTAACTCCTGTAATTTTGGTGGGTGTTTTTTAGACATACGTAATATTATGTATGTCTACCAAAATTATGGTTGCAGTTTTGAGAATAGAGGTCCCAAGTAGTCATCACAACTTCGTGTCTCTACTTTATAACCTTCAAAAGGAACAAAAAGAAACTTACACTACTCAAAGGGGACTCAGCATTAATTCGTGTTTTGTGAAATACATCTAACAGAATGTAAGCATCCAAGGCTTATATGACCTCTAGGTATAAAAGTATTAGTATCCAAATTATTACATTTATAGACCCAAAAAACAAACAACTGCAACCATAAACGAAACACAAAAGGATCATATACAGATAGAATTGAAAATTGCCCTACTCGAACAGTCAGAACTCTTCCACAATCACGTAACGGTAAGTTTCAACCCCAAATTAACATATAAAGTGAAAACTCATGATCAAGTTCTAAATATTGTACGAACTGACGTTATTCCGTAAAAGAATGAGGTATAGAACACGATTCCAGCAGTTCAAACAAGAGTCACCTCACTTTTCATCTTCATCACTACGATAGGTTGTGGACTCTAAAATTATAGCGTAACTTTTGTCACTTCAGATAGAACACATAAAAAATTATGAAGAAACTGAAAACGATAATCAGAAATTGGTGAAATCAAATCCAAATCTACATACCTAATTTAAGGAAGCACGAGATCAATTTTGCTTTATGATTTGCAGTTCCGATTCACCTGTACATAGACACTTCAACAAATGCAAGGATTGTGCACTCCAGAAAGCAACTTTTGCCTACCATGGCGTTTTTGCCGGATCTCTATCAAAACTCTTAACTTACCTACAAAACTGCTTCTGTTGCATTGAAGAAGCTTTATGCAGAATGCCGTAACCATACCATATCTACAGTCCGACAACAGCAAGCAGTTTTCTATCATTCAGGTTGGAAGTAACCTTCTTGGATAGATAGCCGGTCAAAAGCATCATAATTCGCTCTCACACCTAACAATTGGCTCCTAAGCCGAACACAACCCGCGTTAGGCCACCTACAACCACCATCTTGTGTTCGTAATGGGCACAACGACTCACAAATCCGATTAATGGGGCTTCCAGTAACATCATCATCGTCTGCCGTCACATCAATGGAGACGGACATATCCGCCTTTTCAACTTCATCATATATTTGTCCACTATCCACTCTTTCTCTAGTTGGAGAGGATGTTATTCTCTGTGACATGTCAGCAGGATGGTTTTCAATATCAGCTATATGGTCGTTGTCACATGAAACATGAACTCTACACCCAAGTGATTCTATTGCTCGCTTAATGCTAGCATTTTCCATGCTGGTTTTTCTAGCCAAAGCCACAGCCGAGTTGCTGAGCTGGCTCTCAGTAAGTAGATCAGCAGTCAAGGACTCCACTGTTGTCGTTATTTCTCTGGCGTTCCTTTCAGCTAAATCCGTTGCCTGTTAATACTAATATATGAAATGCGATAACGTAAAACAAAAACACCAACTTGGAATCACGAAAAAAAGCTTTCAGACATCACAATAACAATGATTTGGAATGTTGAAGCTCAAGAAGTATATATACTCTGGCAATTTACTCGAACAGTCATTAAAGATAGAATCCCTTAGTTTGTTGGTTTGGTCCTTGGACAGTATGTTATGCACACAATTCCATCGTAAAAGAGGCTTACTTTGAATATCATATTTTTCATTTTTGTTAATTAGGGACACTATGTCTATGTATAGCTCAATCAGCATATACAGATCCTCAGAATAAGAAGATCGTTCACTCAACCAATAGAATAGATCCATATGTTGGTGGAATTAGTCTATTATGCATCGTAAACACTTTCCAGGATCAGTTATACACACATACTGAGACCACACTTCCAGGGAACAGGTCTCCAAAACCACTCATAATGAATGAATCATTAAAAAAACACCACAAAAATGTACAGCACAAGAGATGTAAAAATAAAGAAGATGCGAACATGTTGAAATATAAAATTACCTTTTGTAGTTCAGAGTACTTCTCCATCATGTTTCTGCATTTGGCATCGATCTCGCCAGACTGAGCTTCTGAAGGACATGACCATCGAAGGTGAAATTGAGGCCATAACGTTGGAGCCAAAGCTGCGGCCGGTGGTAATAATGGACCATCATGTTTAGACGGATTGTAAAAGACATTGTAGTGTATGTGAGAACTTCCCTCTGAATCACGCATATCAGCCAAATACGTCCACAAGCATGCAGATGCCTCAAAAACACCAGCCTTTTCTCTTTCGTTCTCACTGAAATCTAAGAAATTACTCTATGGGCAAAGAAATTTAAAACTGTTGACACTTTATAATTCATCATAATATACGCACTTGTTACACAAGAAATTCCCAAACCGACAAGAAAGCACAGTGTCGAGGAAATCAACCAAAAAAGCCTGCATGATCCAATGAGTCGATAAACAATTACATAATCACTATGTGACTAGTAAATTAAAATCTGACCAAGAGTGCCTATGGTAGTCCCACGAAAGGACATACTTACCGATGAGAACTCAAATGCAAAAGGGTACATCCGTAATAATTGAGAGACACAATCAACCCACTGTCAGATGGAATCAATATACACAAGATTAACATACAATAGCTACTTTTGAAGGTGTTGCTATATGCATAATGATAAAAACGTCTACATAATCATATATTTTGAGTTGTGAACCAAATGAGAAATACACCCACTAGAGTTCCTAGCTTACCATTTCTCACTTGATTGATAAACTGCAGACCAATTAATTAAGACCAATGAATTTCGAATTCTATACATTGACTAGTGAAAATTTGATGCATAAGCTTCTCGTTTTGATATGAAAAAAAGAAGCAGCAGCGTTTCTGTGACGAACTGGTGAATATATAAGGATCAAGGAATTATTAGTTGGAAAAGCTTACCTGAAGAAATATTGGAGAATAGTTGTTTGAATGCTGGGAATTAGAGGAGACAGAAGTTTGAGGTGTGAATGATCCGGATGGTGACTGGCGCATAGATGGTGATGAGATGTTTGGACTTGACGAATGCCTGGAGAGTTCTAGGGGCATGTTGCTGCTCCCTGAAAAGGTTGGCATTGCAGCTCGGTCTGAAAATGGATGGCCAAATGCAAGCCAATCTTTTTCAACAAGAGCCTGCATGAAAGCAGAAACATAAAAGCAACACAGAAGAAAGCATATCAAGGAAAAAAAAGAGAAAGCAAGTGTCAACCTCAGAGTTGACACCTTTACAATCACAAGGGTCCAGCACATTCAAGCAAATGGGATCAATTGGAAGTACAATGCCTCTCAAAACAATATACATCAACTCATTATTCATTTACGCTTCTTCAAGTGGGAAATATGACTTTCAAAATGCACATCAAAACACCCCCTAAATAAGATGTTATTGTTATGTGCCTATCCAGTCTAGAAAGCATAAAATTTGTAGATCATTATTTTTTGTATAAACCATGTGTTTTTTTGTAAAAGTAGAAACACTCTCTAAATTAAAAATATAACAAAACCCACCTCTCTTTCTTTACCAAAAAAGCCTACTCTCCCTCCTTTATTAATGGCCATATACATAGAAGATCAAAGGGGGTGAAAGGTGTGGTGTTTGTGGGCGACGAGAGGTGGGTGATGTTTGTGGTTGTGGGCTTGAGGTTGTTGGGTGCTTAAGTTAAAGTAGAAGGTGACGGCCAAAAATAGCAAATAGTAAAAGGCAAATTAAAGAACAAAAATACCATTTTAACCTTCCATAAGCACATGAATAAAGTAACAACACCAAAGTTATGGAGGACAAAATTTGATGTGAAATCAGCTGTTGAACAACTTAGAACTTAATGGGACAGATTATAAGTTGCTGGACAGAAAGAATATGCAAAAGAATGAAGAACAATAACTAAGAACAACAAAGGAGCTGCTGTCCAGAAAACACAAAACAGAATAAAAGATAGGAACCCACTACTTTAATCTCTAAAGGAAATGAAACCACCAAGATTAAAGGGAAAGGGAACACTCCAATCCACCAAGATCAAAGATCTCTAAAGGAAATGAAGATTTCATAGAAAATAGAGGCTGCTCTATTTAATTTTCATATATCCCAAAAACTGAGAATTACAATGCTGGAAACTCTGTTATATAGAGAGTTTCTATAGAAATACTCTAAGACAAAATAAAACAAAAGCTGAAATACAAGGACATGTCCTTAAGGTACAAAAAAAAGTCAACCAATAGCAAGAGAAGACACAATCTGTACTTGTAACAGCTTTTCAGCATCCTTTTTGTCTCTTTTCCATTTCTGGTAGCAACAAATAGCTGTAACTCTTAAACAAATCAGACTTGTATATGGCTGAACTTTTTTTTTGGCTTCATTCTCCAAGTAAAATAGCTTACTAAAACTACTACAATCACACACATATTATGCATGTGCATGTGATCTGGTTATTGAAAGCTGATAATAGAAAAGGGTCTAGGCTGATAAGATAGAAAAGGCTCTAGGCCAGCTTGTGGAGCAATGTAAATCCTTTGTCAAAACTAGGATTACCAAATACCTCCCCGAAGTGTGATATAGCAGGTAAGATAACCATTGCTTCATTCGAATCCATGACATTTTCTTGATTAACATTGGATTGGTTATCACCCTTGGATACAACCATATCACAAACGATGCATTCTTTTGTTAATGGACGGAATTTAAAACATAATTAAGTCCAGGGATTATACACAATTCATTCATTGATTAAATTAAAGGAGTTTATTACGTCTTTGTTTTGTAGTTTATTAAAAGCAACAGTAAATAAGAACTTTTAGTAACAATCGTATGGCCCATCAATACCTGAAATCCGTTTATGGTGCGGTAATATGGATCAAGTAATAAACTTGCAAGCGCAACTAGCTGAGTTGTTCTGTCCCATCCATCACTGCACAACAGAGATACATGTTGCTGAAAATGTGTCGACCTATTTTTTTCCTTGAAAACTATCATACATCTAAATTATCTTGCAACATATTGATTTCATTGACACTTGCATTGTGAAAAGGAATGGCAACATAAACATGCCGACATGATTTATAGTATTAAGAAGCAGTAATTAATCCTACTGCGACATTGAAATTCTGGAGCTTATTGTAAGTGTTAACAAGCATTTTTGTTACACATCCTTTTAACATCAATCATAGAGTCGGAAGATACAATTATAGGGTATAAAACATATGCTTGTTCTTCTTTATTGGTAAGAAGCTTTTATCAAAAAATTTTTTTTTTAAGCAACAGGTAGTTGCTTCATTGTATCAGAAGCAAAGTACAAAGACTGGCAAGATCAGACAGTTGGAATGAAGCTTAGAGGATAACCAGCCAGAAGGTTTACTAATCATTCTAGGCATTGATAATTTTGCATTGGTTAAAAAAGACCAGCATATTGTTGGACAAGCTTGCGAATAAGCAAAGATGAGGAACTTCTAAATTCTACTAGTAGTAGCAGATCAATGAAATTGGAGCCTGTTGTATGTAATTGATAGAATTCTGCTCTGACCTCTCCACGAACTCATGTATCTCACGTATTGAAAAATTACAATTCCAAATACGGTACTAATAAGCAACTTGAATATTGGGATGGGAGAACAACAAAGACATCATTGCAATTCTTAAAAAGTATTATGATGGAAGAGAAGATTCAGAATTTCAGATGAAAGATATGGATATACAGAATATTCTATGCCATTTAGAACGTCAATGAAGTTTACCATTATTTTTTCAATTTAATACTCTCCTTTGCGTTGTTTACATATTTAGCCATAGGATAAGGGTTTCTACATATAGTAACTTTGGGGGTTCTAGACTATTCTATGCTAATAAATTATCGTGATCATATAATTGATCCAATGGCTAATCCTTTGTGAGTGCAAGTGTTATCTAATCATCGTCCTGCTTTTTATTCTCTTTATATTACAGCTAAAATGTTGTCGCAACTTATGAATAAAATCTTACATTAAAATTTACACAAGTAGAATGAAACTAACTACAGTACAACAAGACCCCAAAAGGAAATTTTAATATAAGAGTGCAATATTTTGATTAACAAGGAAATTCCCACCGCGCCAACTTTGTTGGCTTTACCTGCAATGAACAAGCATTGATGCCGACTCCAAGGCAACACGAGCAGCGATCCAAGCAGAACCAGCTAATACATTTTGAATATGTATTAACCAACCACTATCACCAAGAGTTGATACTGAAGCAGACATACTGCTGAGATTACCTCGACCCCAGCTCCATCCGCCATTTCTCTGTTGGCATAGATCATGAACTTGAGTGTATGTGAATTTATTAATTCATTCAAATAAGATCCCAGATATTATTGCCCATAACACATTAACATGGCATCTTCTAGGAAAGACCAACACACAGATTCTTGCATAAAATTTGAGCATGAAAGGAATGTATATGATGCAATCTTGATGACTTTCCATTGGAAAGAAACAGATACTGATGTCAGAACAAGAATAAGCAGACTTTTAAACATGTATACATCAACCCATCCTAGATATCCATAACTAACATACATCAACATTGACAAAATGCAGAAGCCCTAATTCCCACTGTTTCATGAAATGGCTCATATGTATAAGATGAAGTTCCAAGAGCACATTGCAGGTAAACTTAGATGTTTAGGGATTCTATTTATACCAAGAATGATGACATTCCATCTGATGATTTGGTTCCATGTGTATCCAAGTAGTCTCTGAGACGAACAAGACTCTCTCTCATAGCATGGATATTGTCTATCCCAAAGAATACAATCTAAACAAACATATGTTGGAAGAATTTGATGTTAGAAAAAACACATGAGTGAACACATTAAATTATTCCAAACCTTTGAGAGACCTCGGACTGAAAATAATTGGATGATGACTCTGAACCCCCACCCATCGCGCCATTTGCCAGAGCATTTTTCCGAGGTCTTGCATCAGCTATATATAACTTCCTAGGAAGATAAGAACGTTCACTTTTAACAGACCTCATTTGCATGAATGAAAAAGGAGCCATATGTTTATAAATAAGATTTACACAAAAGAACAAAGGAAAGATAGACAATCAACCAAGGAAAAGAAAAACCAACAGCATATAACTAAAACAACCACTACAAAAACCACAAATAACATTTTATGCCAAAGTAATTGGGTAGAATGAAGGGCGAGAAAGAAAAGGCTTACCTCCGTCCTTCTTTTCCACTTGAAAGTCTAGTACAAAGAGCACCAACCAGATTCTCATCAGCGTTGCTGCATTATGTCATCAAAACTCAGTTTTGACCAAATGTAATGTAGTTAAAGGATTTTATAAAGGCCTACAACTCAGGAGATATGGGGTTAACATTGGTTAACTCCACTAAAGGAGCGAGCTTCACTTGGCAAAGTAAGCATTACCTCCTCATATTCATCATGAGACCAACTAATGGTTGGGATGATCGAGCAAGAACAGCACCTGTGCCTACATATCATTCAACATAAATGCAAACATATTAACATAAAGTGTGATGTTAAGGTTAGTGGATGCATACAGAGGTTTAAATCACTAATAAGCTGGATTCAATACATAACTGCATCAAAAGCAACATTATAAATTATGCCACCACTAAAGGATGTCTACAAAATAATAATAAATACTGGGATCCACTGCTTACGCATATCACACCATGATATTACAGGCAGCCGACACCGTGCACGAAATGTACAAGCTTTCAGCAGATCTTTATCTCTAAATTCACCAACACAAATGACGAGGTGATAATAAATTAATATGTTGCGTCATCGCCAAGCTCAGATAATTACAAAGTAAAAATAAGAAAACTTTATTGTAAGATGTCTGACCTGATCCCTTTTGGAACTAGCAAAGCAAATGGGTAAGTTGTACACATGTCGTAATTTGCATTGACATCACTAATCCTCCACCAGTCATTAGATAATTTGAATGAACCAGCTTCTATGGTGCCAGTTGATGAATGTAGTGATCCCATACCAAGCAGCCGGTAGTATTCGTTCACCAGCCGCACTTTAGGGTTAGTATTGCTATATGTGGAAGGACCTGAAGAAAAAGCATACAGATCCCAGAGTCTTGCAGGCTTTGTCCACCTCAATAATGCAGCAAAAACAATGCCTCTCTGTAATTACATTACAGTCATATCAATATTGTCATCTGGAATCATAGTTAGCTGCTAAATGTATAATGAGGATGTTGCCAAGCTTATAGAAGATAAGATCCAATTTATCACGGATTTTAAAATTTGAAGTTAAGATGTTGCCAAGCTTATAGTAGATAAGATCCAGTTTATCACGGAGTTTAAATTTAAAATTAAAAGTGCTTTGATGATAACAAACAGGGCTGTCCTACTTTTGGAATGATCGTCAAGTACCATCTTAATGAGTATCTGTTGCTGATACAAATAAGCAAGCCAGAAAAAGAATGAGACATACAGAGAAAATAGTTATGCTAGAAGCCTAGAACAGTTGAAAGTATCTGCATATGTTTCTAGCATGGTGAAAGTGTGTATCTTCCTATATTACAGACCAAGTGCTCATTCAGATTATTTGTATCGCTTATCTAACAAAAGAAGAGTATGAATATTTATTTGCCTTCATACAAGATTTGTGAACTACAGAAGAGACACATACAGGCATAGATAACCCAAAAACCAAGAGAAATGAGATGTAGCTTGTTGGGATGACAATGCAAACACTACCAAAGTGTCACAACTTTCTAACAAAGCAGCAAGGAGAGAGTTCAGAGTACCCGTCAATGAAAACTCAGTGAATGGAAGTATATGAGAAATAGAAAACAATCATTTCTATAAAATTTATATAAAATCCATGCTCTATTTGGTCTGCTCGAATAGAATGAAGTATTAAAAAGGCTATGAATATTCTTGGATAAAGAAATCACACTTCGGAGGATGCACAAACAAAGTATCAAGCAACTCAAAAAGAGGAAAAAAGAAAATGGAGATACAAAAAGAAGTCAAAAATAACCCATCATTGGTTCCAACAAAGCCCTGAAACCAACATTTACACAACCACCATGTGCTTACAAAGATAGACTAGAGCATCTAAGACCACAATCACAAATTTGCTTCACTCATTAACCTATAAAACATGGCGTTGTTTACAGCTTATACTAATAGTAAACCACTACAAAATAATATTCAGTGAAATCATTCAATGTGGCAAGTGCGGTAAATTATTCAAGTACTTATTGGACTTCATTCTGCGGATAGGCCTTAATGTTCAGATAAAGTAATCGTGAATTTATGTTTTCTATAATTATTTGGCAGGAAATTAAATTGTGATCAAAATGGTGTGCCGATTGTGTAATAGAACTTTTAACAAGTGATCCATGTTGCATATGGTTGACAACACACACACACACACACACACACACACACATATATATATATATATATATATATATATATATATATATAGTATAAGGTTCGGCAGCATACCACAAAAAATGCAGCGTACTCAGCACATCCCCAAGTGAATGATTGTCCACATAATTTTTTTTTTACATAGACATGTATAAGCCAACAGTATAAGACTTTTTATCAAAAAGACCATACCTTTATACATTAAGATTTGAAAAAAGATAATGTGAATGGTAAAAAAAATTATGTGAATGACCATTCACTTGGATGGCCATTCACATAAATAAAGATGATCATTCACATAACTTTTAAGGACGTAGAAATTGTGAATGTATGTGAAATTCATATACATGTGTATAACGTTACTTTAAACATGTTTATGAAAAAAATTAAAAAGTTTTTTAAGGGTGGTACTTTCGGGTGCACTTGATTCCAAGTGGTATGTTTTCAAACCTATAACTACACACACACATAAACATAACTATGTGTGTGAGTGTGTATTAAAATTTGTGTCCAACTTCCAGAAGAATTCAGAGCATGCTACTACATCTCCTTATAAGTGAAAATAAAATAAAGGACAACACGAACATGATCCTATATGTTGCTTAATAATTAGCAGAAAAGCTGAGTTAAAGTCATACAAAACAAAAGAAATTGAGAAAGAAAGTACAGCAAATTTCTCACATGGGCTCAATAGAGCCTTCCCAGGTGAATACCAAACAATATATAGGGGAAGAACTAAGAAGCATGTAAGGCTATCAAAGCCAGAGCTCCCAATGAAAAGAAGATATCAATCAACTTCCAAGCAAGATTTATATATATTTTTACTTATTCTTTATCTCTATTCTTAGCTTATCTACCACAATCATACATGAAGAAAATTCCAATGAACTCCAGGAGGGCTGATAATGAATTACCTTTTAACGTGATAAGAATTAAGTCGAGTTACAAACTATTTGAGAAAAATAGTAAGCATTATCCCCTAAGGATGTAGAAACAACCAGCACTTTCAGGGAATTCTTTCATGGGGTTCTAAAGTTTTTTTATATGTACAAGCTAAATCACCATGAGAAAAAAGAAATGAAAAACTGGAAGTTCAATGAATCAATGTCATAGTTGACCTGCTTAGTCCGAGGGCGGAAAGCAAAGATGATGATCCTCATATCTTTGCCTGCAAAAGCAACAAACCTGCTAAGTAGATTTAAAATTCTCATGTGTGCATGACAGGAATCCAATTACATTTTCTAACTGCCATCTGCCAAACATCAAAATGAACCAAGACATGATAAATCAGAGGTCTCTGATCTCCCCCCCCCCCCCCCCCCCAACACACACACACAAATACATATACAGAGAGAGAGAGAGAGAGAGAGAGAGAGAGATGTCAGGAGTAGATAACTTGGCACCAACACATCATTAGAAGATTAGAATATGGAGATATACAAAACTAAAGTTAGAACCCTACTAACATAAAGCCTGCTGAAGGTACCACAGTTCATATAGATCCAAACAAACCCATATAAATCGACAAAATTCAATTCAACCAATTAATAATAGTATTCGGCTATCCATATTTCAACAAAACCCAATAAGTCATCAAAATATAGTCAGGTTAAATTTGACTATTTGAGTTGTGTTATTTGGGGCCAACTTTGTGAGAAAATTATTGTGTATCTCTATTAAATAATTCATGAGGTGTTTATACAAGAAAAAGAGAGAAAATATGGAAGTAATAAACTCCAACTATTCTCAAGATAAATAAGAAAAAATTCTAATCCCAGTTTTATGCTAATGCAATCATTAAGACCCTCTGTCTCTCAAGCTGATGCATGGATATTTATCATGCTGAACTAAACTCTTTGAAGGTTGATTCCATTGTGATCATGAACAAAGGTTGTGCAACCAACGATTCTTAAGGTTAAGGGAAGAGTATTGGATGAAAATGTATGTGAATATGTTTCCAAAGGTACTGATAAAGATGCTTCAAACCGGATGAAACAAACTTGGGAGACGATTGATAAGAGTAGCAGTTAGAACCGCATCCCCCATAGAAATTCATGACATTCATAGTAAACATGAAAGCATAAGCTACTTCTAACAGAAATTAATTTTTAATTAATCCCCTAAAATACGAGTCATCCATATCATGGTTGGTCATTATCATCACATGGCCAAATTTTAAACTCTTGACATTCTTATAAATTGTATCATCCTTGAGTCCGTAGATTGTATTTATATACTGCAAATATTTGCTTTCAGCCAATTGTTTAGCAGCTGCGTCTCTTACGTGTAGCAGTTACCCACTCGATGGAAACCCCCATGGTAACAACAGAAACCAAATTGTACTTTTAAAATACTTAGCAGAATCCACTTTAATGAAGATTAATATGCATTCTTTAGATTCTTTTCGACCTGCCTCACATGCATCATTGTGTTTAGGAATGCTTTTTAAATTCAATATGTGATTGAATTCCACTGCATCATTGGAGAGTTTACCCCAGAGAATTCCTGTTCTCTGGAACTTTGCAGGTCTAGATGGCATACTCAGTTCTCACCTTGAAGACCTTTCTCTAAGATGATGGTGCTGCAAATTTTGAGTGGCATCAACAATCGAGGTTACTAGTTTTAATAAACTAGTCCAATTTGGAAACCTAATGTTTCAACAGATAACATCAAATATCAACTTACAGAAATACTATCTCCCGAGATTTTCAGTTCGCAAAGAGTATCATGTTTATAGCATGATATATTTCACAATTAACATGACAATAATAGAAGTAATCTCCCATACCGATGACTTGAAGAAGCCTACGTGTAGGAAACTTCTCCTGCCGAGTACCTGATAGCTGCTTTGTTACCTACATCCTCGATATCACAAAAGGGAGATATGTTAGTCTACCAGGAGATAAAAGAACTGCTTTCAGCTTTAATCTTAAATGGCAAAGAACTACCAACTTAACTTGAAGAAGAAAATATTAATAATAAACTTGTAATGAAGGACTATTCATGTTCCTATTTCAATAGCATGCCATCATGATGGACAAAATACGAACTATACGGCATGGGGGCACTGAGTCACAAAAGGAAAGAATTTAGTGGCAAACAGTTCTATTTACTGAATAGCAAGTGTTATCTGCTTTAACTTCTGGTCATCATTGCCTTTCGAGCAAACAAGTTGCCAGGCAGCAGTAGAGAATGAAGAGCTTACAAAGACGGCATCTAATGAATTCCACTCTGATTTGTTATTGAATTAATTAAACGTTCGGACCAACTGCTTTTACGTAAACTAATAAGTAGAATAGCAAGATATTTACTTCCATAATCTCATCTTTCTTTTCCACAATAACTTGGTTCAATTCAGGATGCATGTCCTTTATGCTCAATATTTCCCCCAAAAAAACTTGTTTATTTGCCTATTTGGTCATTTTTTAAAGGTTGATTTCATCATTATAAAGCTGATCCAAAACTGACATGGTTTTAAGACATAGAATCTATGTTGAATTACCATTTAGCAGAACTCGTATGACAGCGCATACTTGTTGTAAAAGTTAGAAAATATTGTTGTATGTCATGTATATTGTGGCAACAGTCAAGGTATTTCTGCACGTCCTCAAGATGAAATGATGAGTGGCAATTTTCCTAGGTGTTGATGAAAAAACAAGCACTTCATTTATTAACAATATCTTCTATGTAGTGACACCAATATTTAAACTACCGGCCTGCACGCCTGGTTGGGTAGAATGCCTCCCTGCTATGAGTTATCAACCCACTGTTAGGTTGTGTTCTCAAGATTAAAAAGTGGATAGAAAGGGAATGACTAGAAAAGAAATAAAAAGATTTAGAGTCCTCAAGAAAGCAGCCTTACACTTTGTTGTCGAATAACTTTATGGAAAAAGGAAGGAAAAGGAGGTAAAGAAAAAAAAGTTATGTTCTCGAGGTAGGGGAGGATATAATAGCTCTTTGTTAATAAATTTTCTACCTGACTTTGGAAGGATTAGAAGGAAAGAAACATAATATTAACGTTCCTTCCTTCCCTTCCAACTCGAGAACACGATAATAATAATAATAAGTGCCCCGCTTTCTTTTCTTCTCTCTTCCTTTCCTTTCCTTTATTTTATTTTCTATTGTTTATTACAAATGAGCATGTATCTAGAAGATAAGACCCTAAGTCCCTGAACTTCCAAATTTTATTAAAGTTCAGCCCCTTAGAGAATTGCAAATCACTCTGTGATTTTTCCATAAGTCCAGATTAGACCATGGTTTTCAGAATTTGCCACTGAAATCTCGGAAAGTACAAACCATTCCCCCAAAGAGGTAGAGATTATAATTAGACGGTGTGCTGTTCATGAGGCTGTGGTGAACAGGGTTTGAGAAAGTGACTGTGGTGACTTGGGTTTGAGATAATGAATGTGGCAGCTAGGGTTTATGTTCTTTTGTAATGGTGGGAATTATGATATTCTTCCCACAATTTACCTACTTGTCATGTCAATTGCTTTATTTTAATATCCCGACAACCCCAGAAAACCACAAAACTACAAAACATACCCCACTGAGGTATAGGATGTGTACCTATGTATTGAAACAAATGGAACAAGCTGTAATATCAAAATGAACCTGTAAAAATTCATTAACCGAAACTTACAATCTTGTTAACCTTTTCAATGGTAGCCAACGGTATTGTTCCCAGTGCAATAACATCCCTGGATCCTTCACTCTTAAAAAATACAAAAGAAATGAATGTCAAATATAGGTGACATTGGCATAGTTAGGTGCTTAGATTGATACTACAAGTCTACAACTATGATTAAATATCGTATAACACAGTATGGGAAATGAGTACAGAAACTAGGGAAATTCATATGTACACAAATACTACATGCATGTCATTGTGAATGGCCGGCTTTGTGTGCCTGTGCCCTATGCAACCATAGGTTTGCACGTGTAACCAGTTAACCAATTCTTGAGTAATGACAACATTAGAAATGATCAAGCAACAAATTATTAGCATTAATGTGCATAAGAAGGTGCCCGAAATGGTTTGTAAATTAATGACAACCATGTATGCTACAGATCATGTTTCAGAATTCTTTCATTAACATACTACTTTCACAAACATGCACAGCATTTGATTGCTGTATGCTTGGTAGACTATACAGACATAGTTATTACTATACAATACAAAATGGAGAACTAACTTCTAGAGTTCTAGATGTGCATATTATTGTCAATTGTCGTAGGCTGAATGCTTTCATAAGTTCTCACTTCTGAGGCAGAATTAGTCATCCAGTTTTGTTCCGTCAAGTTACACAAATGGAAAACATTGTTTAAACTACTGCATGCTTCATTACAGAAAAGGATGAATAGAGGAACAACTTACCAAAAAAAGCAGACGAAAATTGGTCACAACCACAGCACCTGCTTCATCGGTGTTAACAAGAACACCATACCCCTAACAACAGAATATACGAACTCATAAAACTCTTTCAAATGAAATGAAAATGGTCTCATAACAATGCAAGAGCAATCTATATCAGACCTTCATAGAGAGACTGATTAGGATGCAGTCATGCAGGTAAATAGAAAGAAGATACGAGATCGTATTGTAACCAAGCAAGTCACAGTTAACTCATATAAAACTTCCTTATAATTTAATACTCTACCTACATCCTCTGAGTTCGCAATCATATACAATTGATGGAAACCATTAATAAAATAATCACAGTGTCGTCCTTTAAAATGTAAGAAGAAGGAAAACAAAATTGAATTGGTCGATTACATTTCTAGAGAAAAGCCTTACCTCAGCTACAACGTCCTCATCTTGGAACAAAAATTCAGATAATCCTTGAGAAACAGGCTGCTGTAAACTCCACAAATTAAAACCAACAAAAAAAAAACGAATCAATCGTAAAATCTGAACACTAAATTGCATGTTAATTGAACATTTTGAAGCTGAATATAGAATCTTAAACCCAAAGTTAAAGTGTCGGACGAAGAGAGGGATGGTGAAGAGAATATACATCGATCTCCGGCCACTCAACGGTGTCCAAGCGGCATTTGCCTTCAACCTTTTCGGATTCAGCGATTCGACGACATTCAGCTAAACCAAGAGTAGTCGACCATCGCGGAGTCGATGTCGCCATACACGGCAAAACTCCGATGGTGGTGGAGCAGCGGCCTGTGGCTGGGTTTGTTTATTTACGAGGGAAAAGTAGGGAATGCATGTCTCGGAGGATAGTGGATCAGAAGAGAAGTTCCGGTTTACAGACTTTCTTCGCTCGACTAGTTTCACGGTGAAAGATAAATAATTTAACTTTATAATTTATAAATATTCGTTTTGTTAAAAAAAAGTAACTAGCTACTTGTTAACTCCATCTCAATTGATGAATTTTTTATTTGACACGTGTACTTTGTATATTTTTTGTTTAATAATTAGTTTCAATTTATTTATGGTTCTTATATTTTAGGGAATCTATTATCAACATTGGATTAATAAAATCACTTTTCATTAGTTAATATACGGCACTTGCAAATTAAAAATTATCATTTCTAACAATTAATATTAATTATTAATAAGGATAAGATTTATTGTATCTCAATTATGCATTGTTATTAATTATAAATAAAACTAAAAATAATACTATCATTTTTTCATTTATTATTTGGAGGCTTCTTAAATTATTTTAATAATTTTTTCATTCTATAATGTATAATGTTTAAATAAATATTAAGTTATATCTCCTTCATAATATTCATAGTTTGTACAGTCTATTATCGAATTCTACAATATTTCAAAATTTTGTATTTTATTGAAAAAGTCATCATTCAAACAGATCGGTATATTATACGGGTATAACTTACATTTTTCGCTTATTTGGTATTTATTATTATTCTAAAATAACATTTTATCTAATTTTATAAATAAATTAATATTAATCATAATGAAAGATTATTGACTAAATTTTAATTGAAATTTACATCAGATCTAACATTACTTTATATACACTAATTTTAACAATTTTAAAATTTTATTTGAATTTCAATCATGCACGCTACAACTAGCACTTTTTCTTTGAGAGGCTCGCTTCTTCAAGCTTCGCCTCTTATTGGAAAAAAAACGCTACCATGCCTTTAATTTTTTTTATTTATTATATAATGATTCAAGATCAATGGAGTACCATGTTAGACTGGGGTACCGGGGTACCGTTTACACCCAATCATTTATCATTGAAATTATTAATTAATATATAAAATTCTGTTGAAAATTGAATCCCATGTCATTTAATGTGAGGGTAAAATGAGTATGAAAATTTTTCAAAATGAGAATCAAATATTCTCTAAATCCCAAGAATATCTCATTTGCAGTTAATAGTTCTGTTGCCTATTTTAGCGATAACCCTCCATTAATATTTATTTCTTGTTGTCGTCCACTTCAAAGTCGAGTTTTACTATTGTTTTCGTATACTGCACATGTTCAAATTCTTAAATATGGTTTTAAATGCACATGTTCAATACTGCACACGTATACTGCACATTTTCAATACTACACATGTTCAATACTGCACACGTGTATTGCAAATGTTGAATACTGCACATGTTTAATGTGTTTTATCCATATATATTCACTTGTTGCACATGTTCAAATTCTTCAATATGATTTTAAATGCAATCACCAATATATTGCACATGTTCAGTACCCTTATTGAACATGTTCAATAAGTTCTTTATAGTAGGTAAGAGTATCAAATCCCTACAATTAAGAGATTTCCTAAATCACTAAATATCATCTATTAATTAAAATAAAACATAATTGACTATATTACCATTCTGTACTTGTAACCAAATATTGGTAGACTTCGGTTCCTTAGTCTAATATGGTACCCCATTGATCCCGACCCATTATATAATACCTTGTTTCTCAAAGTAAAGCAAGCAACCTTTGGCCTTCTTTTTTTAGGAGATATAAAACTAATTTTATTTTTATAAGGGTTTATTATGAAAAAAACTAACATGTTTCCATATTTTTTTACGATTTCTTCCTTTTTGTGTTATTTTTTTTCCAGAATAGTTCTTAGAACCCGGTTTTTCAAGTTTTTAAAAACCCGGTTTACCAATTATAATCGGACTTTTATAGCTAAATTTCACAAAACCAGAGGAAAAAATTTAATTTGATGATTTTTCTTAAAAAAATAACATAGAGGGACGAAAACGCAAAAACCGTAAAAATGTTTTGGATAAAAACCGTGAAAATGTGTTGCATAAAATTCCCAAAATTAAATGAACAACTAAAGTTATACAAATTCGGAAATCAAGAGGATAAAATTTGGATCATTATTAAACAATTAAACGTCCATTTATATATTTATTGATTCTTTATCATTATTCATTTTAATCCCTACATATTTTGTTATTCACTCAGTCCATTTACTTCAAAAAAATGAACGGCTTAAGTGATAAGAAATGAGAAACTGTAATGGTTTTAATAATCTTGTAATATCAAATTCATGTAATCCAAACGAAACCTAAAATTAATATTAAACATATTTACTATGCAGGGTTTGAGCCGTAAACCTTCATTACATATTCAATTACCCAAACCTCTAGGTTACCATCGTGAGGTTCTACTGTATCATCGTATTCCTCCTTTGTTACATCCTAAATCTTCGTAAAGATTCAATGTCCCAAACCCATCTAAACCTTCGTTATAGATTCAATGTCCATAACCATCGTGAGGAACCAAGGACCTACTATGTCATCGTATTGCACCTCTGTTACATCCTAACAGGTGTATATATATAGGTGTGAGTTCAATGGAAAACCTATATGCATCGGAAAATCCGGGAACCACTTTATAACCATTGGATCAGGTGATGCATCACGCAGAAATTCGATGCATCACGCGAGAATTTGATGCATTTGTGGTGGTGGATGGAGGTTCTTCGAGATTCTTCGATCAATGGAGGTTCTCCATTGAACCCCCTCTATATATATTTATGAGAAAACATGTAGGATCAATAACATGAACAGTAGTCAGTAGAAGAGGGAAAAAAAACCCCCACAAACAAAGACAGTTAACCATAACCATCAAATGCATCAAACATTTATATTTTTATAAAGAAAACTCTTATAAGGTATAAATCCACATCATTGACCATTAGCTATACATCTAAAATAAGATAAATCACCTAACAAGCAAATACCAAATCAATTCTATGCCAAAAGCAGAAGGTCATCAACACTGCATTGAGGAAGCATTTTTCTTTTCCAGAAATTTGAGAAGTACCTTGTAATTCCAGGATTGCAAAGAATTGGGACACCAGGGCTTGATGAGCCTCGACGGTGATCGTACTTCTACTCACAAACGGTTCCTGAAAACAGGTCCCAGTGCCTTTATGAATGGAACTGTGTTTCGTTTACCAGGAAACTGAACTTGCTGCTAACTCACGGAGGTTACAGAGTCTTCGATTAATCCACCACTCTCACACTCCAACATAGCTTTTGCATTGACTTCTCTACCGAACCTCCATATGTAGTTGAGACCGACAAGAAGTTCTGTTATCGTTGCTTCTGTTTTTTCTTGATTTGCATAGTGGAGAGTTTGTACAAGAAGCACACTTGTCTTAGAAAGCACATTTTGGTGTTCGAAACTCCTCTCGGATTGCCATTTTATCATGTTATGTGCAAGTGGAGATAACCATTCTAAAGTTCTTGATATTGCCTCACTCCATTCTTCTGCTAAAGCCATATCGTAATCAGACGAAGCCAAGCTCTTCGCATATGGTTTTAACCTCACTCTGAGAGAGCTTCTAACATTTTTAGGCAACATGTTGTATAAATCATCTCGTGCATCGTGACCGATCAAGTGAGGAGATGCCACTAGTTTCTCAAGTACGATAATAACATTAGCATAATGCAGTGCTAATGCGGCAGCACCAAGGGTTTCCGGAGGAGCTTCAAAGACTTTTGGTTTTGAGCTACAGCTCGGTACGTTATCAACAGGATTTGGTTCGACATCAGACTCCTCGATCCTTGGTGGAGTTGTGGAACAAGCAGCATTTGAAGCTACATGACAATTCTTCACAGGAGAAACATTTCCACCTAGCATGCATCCTTTGAAAGGTCCGGTGGTGCTCAAACGATTTGGTGTAACACTCTTTCCATGGTTGTTTGACGATTTACCATTTGCATTCCACAATTTCAGCCCTGTTTTAGTAGCGCGAGCTAGAGGGCCTGATTTTGATGTCGACTTCCCAATAGGACCAGAGTAAGCGATGTTCCGATGTTTACCAGAAATAGGACCAGAAGCCGTGGTTGAATTACCAAGGGGACCAGAATAGAAATTATTCAAATTATTTGTTCTCGATATTGGGCCAGATCTAGTAATTATGTTTCCCAAAGGACCAGAGGAAAACCTGGTGATCCTATTCTCGGATGGGTGAATGGACGACTGAAGCAATGCAGATACAGATTGACTGCGAAACATATGATCCGAATCTAGAGAATCAGAGTCCTCGGCTGCAAAAGGTAACACATGATTAGTTCCGAAAACTTGCCCAATCCTAATGAAAATAGTGAAGATTGATCTCGCCAGTAGGATAACCACGTAGTCATGACTCCTGTTCCATAAAGACATCTCTTTCAGCCGTTTGACTTCTTGCTGTTTCCATGCTAACTTCTTCATGTATTCGACCAAAGTTATGCTATCTTGGTCTTCATTGCTCTTCATTCTCCTCAAAATTTGTTCAAGCTCCGTTAGGGTTTCCATTTCCTGATACAAACTTGCATTTACATACACAAACTTTTCCATCTTTTTTACTTTCTTGTTCATCTTCTTCCAAGAGAACTGCCAATGGTACTGGTCAACACCATACTTGATCAAATCATCATATGCATGCTCAAAGCATTTTAAAAGGGGATCATTGCATTTTTTTGCAAGTCTGGTAACAACTCTCGCCACATTTTCCAAATTATGTAGCAGCTCAGCACATATCAAATCAACGATGTAATTCTCGTTGTCAGATACAAGCTTCTTCAAACCAACAGAGTTATTGATCTCCTCTCTGAATTTCATAACCTGCTTATCAGTAAGAGAATTCCACTGATGAACTAGCTTGGATAGTAGGCTTGCTACTTCAAACGCCAACACTCCAATCCGTGCCTTTTCATGGCCAAGGTCATGCTTCCTTGAAGATTTCCATAGACCACGAAACCATGACTCCGCCACCATATCTTACCTCAACAATATTTGAGGCAGTGATATTGCAGCTCAGCTCAACAGAAGTTCTCTTGATTCTGAATCTAATCAAACCAAAATCACCGACATAAAAATTACTTTTTGCCAGTAAAGAATGCCAAATAAAATTAACATGATAATCTTCAAATATACGAGTTATGACATACCGAACACATTGAAGTTTAGTAATTACAACACAATATGAGATAAAATGGGAAGTAAAGGATCATGGCATACAATGATACAAAAAAAGATCTAGTAACCTTTATGATTTTCTTAAATCATCTTGTTTTCAAGATTCATTTTTGTTAAGTAATGTGATTTTCTTCCTTCTCTTTCATTTCTCTTAACAAGATAGTGCTTAAAAATTGCCTAAATAATAAATATTACTACTTTGATAAGTATCAATATTGACTTCAAAAGTAAAAAAATGAACTCTTCAATTTTGAAACGGAATGAGCTTGATCTGACAATGTGCCTATGATAAATTTACAATTGATATCTTTTCACATAGGAAGTTTACATCAAAGCATTCATCCAAAAGATGGTACTATTTCTCCATCTGTTTTCAGCAAAATTACAGTGACTAATCACAGGCATTTACTGAATATTGATTAATGAACGCCTCCTTGGCCAATCACCAGCAAATATTAACCCTACTGCAACCCAAAAGATAACTTCAGTGGCAAAATCAAAACAAAATTTGCAAATTAATCACATAATATCTCCTATTATAATGGTGGATTCGGAATCCCAATTCCTGGGCTGGAATTGGATGTCAATAGAAAAGTCAGTCACTAAACACTACCGAGTTCTATATTTGGAAATCTAAATCCGTGAAACGGAATCCAAACTGAAGTGAAAAATGTGAAATTCATCTAAATTTGACCAAACGAACTCCAATCTCGACTCCAAGGTTTTAAACAGTGCCTACAGTATGATGAGAACTTCAATCATGAATATTGAGGTTGAATTGAATTAAATTCCGATTAATATTTCAACCAAACAAACACCGGTTGTGATTCTAAGCTTCGAAACATACAATCCGAGCTCAAATCCAAACAAATCGGTCCAGAATTTGAAGTATACAAAATCTGATTCCGAATCAACACTCCCAAACACTGTCATATCAACAAACAACCAAATCAAACGACTGGAAACTGTAGATAAACATATAAACCGAACCCTAGACGTATAATTCAAAGAAGTAACAGACACATGATGACAGAAAGAAAGCTAAAAAAACATAATGAAACAGCGAAGAATCGAATGGTATCCACTGGCCAGAAGAATAAAGAAGAAGAAAAAAAAAACCCACCGATTCTCAGTAGAAGGGGAGTAGAATCTTCATAGCACCAACTTCAAGGCCTTGAAACGAGAGAGAGAGAGAGAGAGAGAGAGAGAGAGAGAGAGAGAGAGAGCATACAATGTACACTGTAGTCACATGGTGGAGAGAAACCGAGTGAAGTTAAAGGAGACATATAATTGAAAAGAAATTGCTTTTTTAGTCCTTTTTGATTTGTCAAATGTGCTTTTCATGCCCCTGTAAATTTGCTTTACATTGAAAGGTCTTTTCTTTTCTTTTCTGGTATTCTTTCTTTATAGCTTAATAAAAAGCAAAATACACAATTATTATTATTATTAAAATATAATTTCACTTAATATAGAAAAAAAGATGGAGATTGACGACAATTTTATCGTTTGTATATTATTTCAGTAGTTCATACTTCATCGTGGGTCACTCCCGACCGTTGATTATTGGTAACGAGCAATTTATGGTAACGTTAGCCTATTGTGTCTGGTTACTTTCATAAGTATGGTTTTTTGTTTCTAATCAATTTTACTCTTGGTAATTCTGAAAATGTATTGAGATACGATATGAACGGTAGTGTTGATATACAAACAAGATGTTGGTGAGAAACGATGGAGTTTTTTAATTACTGCTAGTCCTATCAGTGTTTTAATGAAGTGTCAAACCTTATGTTGTCACGAGTTTGTTAGCTTACATGTTTTGTGTATGCATCTTTGGTAGTTGCACGAGTGACCGTCATCATGCTCCTTAGAAGTAGGAGACAGTGAGACACTCGAATATGATTTGGAAGTTCTGCCTATTATGCTAATAGGTAGTCATTATCAGCTTTCAAGACTATATTACTTTTGTCATAAACAAGATTATCGTGATAGTTAGTATGTAAATTAAATTTGAAATTTTAAGGTGTTTAGTGTAAATTACAATACGGGCTAGTAATCCTGATCATGTGTTATCTTCCTACTTGATGTGTTATATACGTCACATTTTAACATGCTTTAGAGGATCTTACAATATAACTATATTATTTCTTAAGCTACAAATGAAAACTCAATGTATAAGTTGTTCGGCAATATATTTTGTTGTCATTAGAACATATAATGTTTAAAATATTAATAAAAAAAAAACTTAATGTTAGTATAAGCAAGTTTTAGCCATTTGTATCAAGTCACGTTTGGTATTGTCATGAATTTTATAATTGTTCCAAATCTATCTCATGTTCCATTTAACTAAAAAAAGTTAATACAAATGTGTGTATTATGTATGGCCATTTTGACCCAACGGGTCAAATTGACGAAACGATTAAAATGATCCATAGTAAAAAAAATAAACTACCCGTTCGGCATATTTGCTTGAATGGGTCAGAATTGTCACTGTAATGTGTGTGTGTGTGTGTGTGTATATATATATATATATATATATATATATATATTCAAGATCAATGTTGTACCATATTAGACTCGGGTCTCAGAGTATCATATTAAATAAAAATGTTCATTACGAAGAAATGTTAAATTCCATGCAAAACTACAATAGACACATATTCAAATGTGTATTATTATTGACTAGTTCATATTAGTTACACGTTCGTTATAATAAAATGTTTTAATTCTTGCAAAAATAACTATATGCAGATGTTTAAAGGTGGAATATGCATGAACATGTGCATATTGATTGCACTTTCGCATGAAATTGAACATTTAAACATGGAATTTAACATGTTTATGAAAAAATTTCAAATAAAGTATTTTTAAAAGTGGTAATTTTTCTGGTACACTGCATAATAAGTGGTACTCTCATGAACTCAATTCTCTCTCTTTATATATATAGAGTTTATAGTTTCATTAAAGTTGAAATTTTTTATAATAATGTTTTTAAGAATAAGTGTTAAATCATGTGACAATTAAATTTTTTAAACTCACGTGACAATTAATTTATTTAAACGATATGTTTAAAATCAAATAAAGATATACATTAATTTCTTCTCGCTCAGGAGATAAAAATAAAGTGACCAAATTTTCTTTGAACGAACTATTTAAAAGAAAAGCAAATGACAAAATTAACTAATTCAATTCAATTATGCCACCGATATTAACTAACCCTATCTCATTATGATAATTGCGTTTGGTAGCTCAAAGTTGGGAGAGTTTATTTATAACATCAAATATATCAACTTTGTTTTTCTTCCATCACGCAGACATCCTGCTAACAAATTTCTTTTAAAAATTGTTACATAAAGAAGAATGGAAAAGTAATTATTAGCAAGTTATGAAGTGACATATCACGTTTAATTTTTAATAAACAATTGATTTTATATAATAGAATGTATATAAATTTAAACTTAAGATATATAAATATTAGTTATTATAAAAAGATACAATAATAATATTATTATTTGTCATAGCTATTATTTATTAATCTTTTTGAATGTAAATAAATAAGAGTTATTTTTTAGCATTCTTTTTTTAATTTTTAATTTCTAAATATATATATACTAGATCGATATATTTTGAAATGTTAATTTTACATGAAACATAATTTTATATATATTCTATATATAACATTTACTAGGAGATTTTTCCTATTCATAGACTATTCACAAGAATAGTGTTTACTTCTATTATGCATTTTTTTTTTTTTTAATTTGAATTTAAGTGAAGGGTAGACAACAATAAGTTGTAGAGTGAGACTTTGATATTTTTCACTTTTGAGGACCCCATGTTTCACTTCATATTTTCGTAATCCTATATATGTAAGAGTTACTTACAGAAATAATCAATGTGATTTGTATCAAACTTTAGATTTTGTCTCTAAAATTTCAATTTTGCAAAATTTATTATTAAGGTTTACTTTTAAATTTAATCCATTATCCATAAACTTTAATTTTTAATTGAAATGTTCATTTTGTCTTTATTCACTATATATATAAAGATAAGTTAGTGGCCACACTGCAAATGTGTTCAAATAATCATATATATTATATATACATACAATTATCAACTCATATAAACAAATGACATTATGTATATACACATTTACCAATTTATGTCATCCAATGACATTTTTTTATATAGTTTTAAATTTAAATTTTTCATAATAATATCATTTGTCTTGCTTATTAAATTTTTATCGGATTTCCAATTTCACTATTCGATCCTTGTTCAGTTGTGTTTCATTGTTTGAAAATTATTTTTATTTATTCTTTTATATGAAATATTGTTTATATGATTTTTTTTAGTTCCTCCAAACTCCAAAATCAATTGTATGTACATAAAACAGATAATGTGAGACAAGAGTTTATGTCGATGAAGGATGATCATGATTCGTGAGTATATGAAATTCTTTTTACAGATACTGTATAAATATGTTTATGATGCTTAATAATAATTATGCAATTGTATTTCTACTTTTATTTTATATTGTGATCACGTGTTTATTTGTACCAGATATTTTAAACAAAAAAATGTTAAGTTACTTTATACATAAAAAAACAAGTAAAATAGAAGATTTTGATGATTTTTTATTCATTTTCATATTTTTTTTATTTGGCATTGGTATTTTGTTAATCTTTTACAACATACTTGATTAATTAAGTAATATATTTCTAATGAACAATTGTTTTGTTCACACAATTCATGATGGAAACATGTCGTAAGTATAAAAAAGTCATAAAAAGTTGATTGTCATGATATAACTAATTAATGTGAATGTATGAGATGTCTTATCATATAACCCTATATATTTTATTATACAAATATTATGTGTGATACAACAAAATTTTTCTATATTTTTTACTTTTACACCCAAATATTTGAAAGTAGCAGGAAGCTTTCGTTTCATTTATTTTTGAAAGATTAAATAATATAATTTGATTTTATCATTGCACTATATATTTTGATTAATTTTATCATTGCACTATTATATATTACTAATCAAATATTTTTATTAGGAATGCTTTTATTATTTATTTAATAAAATAGAAATAATGCATGCATTCCGTGTTAAATTCTTTTTTCCATGATGATTTATTATGTGGTTTGATACTAGATCAAACAATAAGATGATTTCGATTTTTTTACACACATAATCAATCAAAAACATTGTAAAACAAGAAAATCCAATGATGGACTTCCTTTTGAGGAAAGTATGGTGTGATGCAAAGCGGGAGATAGGTTAGAATCAGTTTTCTCTTTTATGGATCCAGTGTTACGTGAAGATTCAATGTCGGAAAAGAAAGTTATATTCAAAAGGGTTTTGATGGTGGTAGTATGAACAATTTTGAAATCGAATGTTGTATTCAAAGTCAATAACACATAATTTCAAAAATTGTAATATATTTAATAGAATTAACATAAAATTTTGCTTCAAATATCAAATATGTATGTTAATATGTTTTTTGTATATTTTAATTTTTTTTTGTATGACATTAAACTCCGCTGCGAAGCGCAGACAAAGTCCCTCGTTATATTACAATAAACAAAATGTTATGAAATATGATTTTATTAGTGTTGTTTTATATTTACAAAGTAAATATTTGGAGACGTTTGGTAATCAGATGAGTAAATGAGTTTATTAATAGGTTTAAAAGAAAAGGGAATGAATAAATGGGGACTGGGGAGTGAAAAAAGTCATGAGTGTAAATAAGTTTCATGTTTTGATAATAATGTTTATTTTTTGGTTTCAAACTATCAAAAAACAATTTTTTTTTAAAACACATATTCATTCCTTGATTTAAGACTCATCAAACAAACAAATACTTATAATATTGTTTGTACACCCCGTATTTACTTATATTATACAATAATTTTATAAACACACGATGTATTTTTTTAATTAGATATATATCAATAAGTATAATATAAGATATACATGGATGTAGATTTAAACCTTATCTAGATTAGGAAGCTTCGTATGTAGCAACGAAATCTTAACAGGTTTGACGAAGTGAAGCTATGTGTGGCTGCTGCTGATGCAGCGTTGTTGTCGTTGTGCAACCTTGGACACGCGGTTATAAGTTATAACAACTATTTAACGGTTATTTGTGAAGTTAGCCTATATTATCTATTTGATTTCGTTGGGAAAACACATTGTATATATACAAAGGAAATCTATTGGTTTAGAAACTAACGCATTTTTTTTGTGTATTATCCCATAACAGATTTTGGAAATCCGGTTAGGACAAATTGTTGTTATTAGAAAGTGAACGATCACAAGATCATTCAATGACAAATTCCCAAGTTCATTTGTGTACCTCTTTTTCTAACATCCATACCCTTTATCCCAATTCTTTTTTTTTACTTCTATTGGCAATCCAAAATTAGCCTAATCTTTCAATATTTTGGAAACAAACATTCATAAGGTATTGATCTAGAGAATCTGAATACAAGATTTTGTTCCTTTAACCCTAAATACATCACATAGCAATTAACCAAAGTTCATGTACTCCTATCAATAATCAAACGATCCAACCCATTTTAAATGAAAAATTAAAATAAACTAATTTATCCATCTTTAATAAAGATAGAGATAGAATTAGATAACCTAAAATGAGATAACCTAAAATGTTGCGACGACTTTGTCACTTTTTATTAGATCAAAAACCATGAAATGCACAGATGAAGTCGTTATTTTATGGGTTAATATTAAAAAAATTCAATCAACTTTTCTCATTTTCTTAATTAAATCCTTAAACTTTATTTTCATTTGTTTAAGTCTCTAAACTAGATTTGTCTTATTCAAAAGTATATATATTTGACCTGCTACTGGATTTGCTGATAAAATACAACTGATAAAACAAAAAATTTAATGACTTAATTGCTATAATATGAACAGACAATGACTTTTTCCAACAATAATTAAGTGAAAAATACTAAGATTACTTGTTTGGTAACCGATCAAACAGATCAAATATACACTTTTGAATAAGACAAAAATAGTTTAGTGACTTAAAAAACTAGAAAAAAAGTTTAAGGACTTAATTGCAAAAATTAAAAAACTTGATGGGTTTATGGCTCACGTGTACGTGAGTATTTTGATAAAATTTATTTATATAAAATGTATATAAGTAAAAATAAAAATATATAACTATTAATTATTTAAAATAATATAAGAATATTATTATTATTTGTCGTAACTTTTATTTTTCTTACTTTATAAATTGATAGAAATAGTAGATGTTTTTATTATTTTTCTTTTAAATTTTTATTGTTAATTTAATATATTTTAATTGATACAAATTGAAATATTAGTTTATATAATAATAAATTGATTTATCTTTTAATTTTTTATAACAATAAGTTGTATTTATATTTTCCGGTGAAACGTGCAGGTGATATGTAGTATCTGATGTTCTCTTTTATTATATATATTCTAATTTATGACATGTGTATTACGTGGATATTTTAAATAATGTTTATTTATATAAAATGCATATAAGTAAAAAATAAAAACAAACACTATTAATTATTTAAATTAATATAAGAATACTATTATAATAAACTGATATAAATTGAAGCTGTTTTTTATAACGTTTGTAAACTTTTTTACTTTTATTTTATATATATATATATATATATATATATATATATATATATATATATATATATATATATATATATATATATATATATATATGTATGTATATATATATATATGAGGGTTCAAGAAAGAACCATAATGTATAGGAAAACCGGAGGACCATTTTATAGTCATTGAATTAGGTAACACATCACGAGCGAATCTGATGCATCAAGCGGAATTCATGATACATCACACAAGAATTGTGATGCATTTGTGGTTCTCCATTGTTTTTCCGATGCATTATGGTTCTTTCTTGAATCACACACACACACACATATATAAGATATAATTTGGATGTAGATTTAAATTTAACTATTTATTAATAATTAAATATATAAGAAATAATAAATTGTATTTATATTTATATTTATTAATCTTTATGGATATTAAAAATAATAAATTATATTATCCTTTATTTTATTTTAGAAATAATAAAGTGTAGTTATCTTTTTTGGTGGAATGTGATGATGTCATGTGACAATATTTGTTTTATGAACCCATGTATTACGTGAATAATTTTTAATAAATAATTATTTAGATAAAATATACATAAATTATAATAAATTATTTTATCTTAGAATTAATTAATTGTGTTTAATTTTTTTAAGTGGAACGTGATGACGCAACATGTCCTTTTTTATTTTATAGATACATATAGATCAATATAGATTTGTTTTAATACAATCGTTAGATGTATAAAGTTTTAATTTGTCTGCCACGTTTTACTTTAGGAAAGCAAGTTTTAGTCATTACACGAAAAACTAATTTGGCCATTCATTATATAAGGGAACTATGTGTGTTTAATTACTTGACCAAATTTCTTTTCTATAAATATAGTATAAATAAATTATATGCATAAGAATATCAATTATTTTATATGAAGACTAGTTTATGATCACACGTATTATATGAATAATTATTAATAAATAATTGGTTTGATAAAATGTATGTAGACTTAAAATTAAAACATAAATGTTAATTCTTATAAAAAAAAACAAAAAGGTTTATTATGGAGAAAAAAATCAACATATTTTCATATTTTTTGAATTTTCGTCCATCTAATCATCCATGTATTTTTTTTTCATAAAAGTCCTTAAATTAAATTTTTTTAGTTTAGTGAAATTATTAGAACCCGATATATTAATTATAATTGGGCTCTAATGGTCAATTTTCACAAAACTAAAAGAAATTTAACTTAAGGATTTTCCTGGAAAATATAACATTAGGGGACGAAAACCCGCAAAAGCATTAAAAACATTTTGATTTTTTTCATAATAAACCCAAAATAATACTATAAAAGAACAATATTTATCATAGATATTATTTATTCATCAATTTTAAACATTCATGAACAATAGTTATATTTAACATTCTTTTAAATTTTTTATTTCTAAATTTATATATATTTAATTGATATAATTTGGATTTTTAATTTTACGTAACATAATGTTATATATATTTTATAATAAATAAAATGTTATAAATATATGATTTTATTAATACTATATTATGTATACTCTTTAAATCTTTAATATTGTTTATATGATTTGTACTTATCTATATATATTTATCTTTTATATTTATTAGTCTTTATAGATATTAGAAATAATGAATTATATATATTTTTTATTTTATTTTTTTTAGAAATAAAAAATGTACTAAATCTTTTTAGATGGAACGTGAAGACATGTGTCAATTTGTGTTCTCTTTTATTATATAGATTTCAATCTTTCGTGAATCGTATGGTGTTGAGATTCTAATGGTCTCTTCCTCTGCAAGTATGAGTCTTTATAAAGACAAGATTCTTCATTGGTTTTGCTTTCTAAGAGGTATTGTGTTATTTAGTTTGATAGATACTAGTTTCTTGATGACTTTGTAATTTAGTTGGTTGTGTCTTTCGGGTGTTTTTTAAGGTAGTTGGGTTTGATTTCGGGCTTGCTGCCTTACAGAACGCTTCACATTGTTTCTTGTTCTGTGCTCTTAATATATTGCTTTGCTAAAAAATTCATCAATTCTAATAGAAATAAAAGACCAATGGATAAAAAACAGTTAAAAACAAAATAAAATACGGTGTGACGATAAATAAAAATAATGGTAAAGCAACCAAATAAAAAGAGTTCATTATATCAATAGCATACAAAAGAAAACGAAGTTTGAAAAGTTTTTTTTTTTTTGTTTTTTTTTTTGTAGAAACCTAGAAATTAAGGGGGGTACAAATGAAAAAAGAAATAAATGCAGATATATAATATAGGGATCAACCAACTAAATGCGAATGAGATGCAAACACAAAAACATCTCACTCTCCTGTAAAGGACCACACGGAGACGTGACTGGTATTTACCATTTTGTCCTTACCGGAATCTGTCCGCGGCCTCAATCAGTCAATCGCTCTCTTTTTTTCTTTTTTCTTTTTTTTCTTTTTTTTTTTTTTTGTAATTTTAGTGTCCCTTTCAGTGGGATCCCTCAGTTTACACCCAACAGATTTCATATTTTCAGGGCTTCCCAGACATCTTTCTCCGTTTGTCGCTCCATGCTAAAACGGAGCTTGTGCCTCCGTCAACAACAACAGAAAAAAAAAATTTATTAAAAAAAAAAAGATATTCTATTTCTATATACGGTTAATTAGAAATCCAAACAAACTTTGCCTAAATTTGTCATTATAACAACTCATTTTAAAAAAGGGTTAATATGAAAAACCAACATGTTTTTTGCGGTTTAATCCATCCGTTTTATTTTATACTAATAAAATCTTTAAGTAATATATTTGTTTGTGATTTTTGGATTTTTTTTAAAAAGGTCTTTAAGTTTGTAGATTTTACGGAGAAAAATAGTGAAAACATGTTAGTTTTTTGTGGAAAAAGACAATGTTGATTATGAAAAAGAAAACTTTTTTTCCGAAAACCGGATTAAAAACAATAACTTGATGACTTACTAAAATTAAAATAACACAGAGGGACTAAATCGCAAAAAAAACATGAAAACATGTTGATTTTTTCCATATTAAACCCTTTTAAAAATTTAATAATTATAACAATCTATTTTAGATTTTACCAATTATAACGATCTATTTCTTTCTTTATTTATAATTATAGCAACAAGTTTTCTTATGACATGTCAAACTTTAAATGATGTGTAATATAACTTAAACAATTTACGAATGTCATTAATTTAAAAAAAAATTATATTCTTTTAGACGTAAATGAGTAACTTCATGACATTAAAAACTTTGCCTCCTATTAAGTATGAACTTGATGGCTTTATAAATTTATTATGAGTTGCTTCTTTTATACGAGGTATTACACTATTACACATATACTAAAATAAAAAATGAAATACGAATTCACTTTAATTAATTAAGCTAGTCTTAGAGATATAAAGTTTGTAACATTTGCCTTGAAATACATATTAAATATTATTCAAACGTCAAGAACTATTGTTAATAAATGTAAAATTGACAATTTATAAAATAAAATCAAAATTACTTAAAACCCCTTAAACAAAATGCAACCGATTAAACCGGTTGCATATCATCAGCTTTTTAAGGGAAATTAATATTTTGATAAATTTTAGTCGGTTGGGGGGTTTTTTGCGACAACAAAAATGATTAATGGTTTAATCACAAAAATAGTCCAAGTTGAGTGTTTTTTCACGTCGGGAGAATTCCAAATTTATCCTTGTAAATTTTAAATATTACGTATATACATATGTAAATTTTTTATTACATATATATCTTTCTAAACCTTTAAATCTCACGTATATATCCAAAAACTATTTTAATTTTAATTTATCATTTTATACTTAATTAATTTATTACTAGATACCTAAACTACCCTTTTAACCCCCAACCAAAACATGGCTCACTCCTTTTCGTCGTCGCCACGTCACCTTATTTTTCATTGTTTGACGTTTCATCTCTATCGACTGTTGTTACATCGTCGACTGCTTCAATCAACGACTTCAACCGACTGTTTTAATACGGCTCCAATCCTTTAATTGAGTTGCTACATGGGGAGGACGATGTAGCAGTTGATTGGAGTAGTCAACGATGTTGCAACAGTCGATGACGATGAAACGTCAAACGTGAAGAATAAGATCGACGTAAGGAGGACGAAAAGGATGAAGTGTTTTTTGTTGGGGTTTAAGAGGGTAATTTAGGTATTCAATAATAAATTATTTAAGAAAAATGATATTTTATATTTTTTAAATGATAAAATACATTTAAATAATTTTTGAAAGTGGCACTCCTTCCTTGCTTCTTATCCCGTAGTGGGATATTTTTTGACAATCGGTGGTAGATTCTCTGGCTTGGCTAGGAAAAAATAGTCATTTGGATATGTATGTAAGATTTATAGTTTAGAGAAATATATATGTGTAATAAAAAATTTTACAAGAATATATTTATAATATTTAAAGATCACAAGAATAAATACAGAAACCAATAGATACGGAAGAATTTGGTTGTTGACAAGGTGACTTACCAGCCAATTCGAAAGGATCAAGAAATTACTAAGTGAAACTTTTAGTCTTTATTTTTGGAATTATTAAAGAGAGCGATTTTATTATATAAAATATCAATGACATTTTCAATCAATCAAAATCCAAGGAACCATTAAAAAGGGTTGTGTTTTGGACCTTTTTTATTTATTCCACGATCAAATTTTCTTCTTTTGACGGAGTTATGTGTGTGTCTTTAATTGTTAGAATATTCTAAAGGTTATATTAAAGTCATCAAAGTATTAAAACAACATTATAGATCATTAAGTATCAATTTGAGTTTGTTTATGAATAATCCTACTAGAAAGATAGCTGGAATTTCTGGAAATGATAAAATGCTAAAAATAACATTAATATAAAGAAATTAGAATAATACAAATAGTATTTTCCTAAGTAAGGGGTATTATTATGTGTTATTTTATTTATTATTAATAAAAGCTAAGGGTATATAAATATAAATTTCGTTATTATATGATTGTTCAACATATTTATATGTTAGAACTGATAATAAACGAAAAATCAAATAGACATTAATTTGATTAATTTATAGAACAGAGTAACATAAATAAAGTATACAAAAGGAGTTGGATATATTTAACCAATGATTTGGGTATTTCATGTTTAAAAGCAGGGGCGGACCTAGTTAGTGACGTGGGGTGTCACTTGACATCGATAAATTTTCAAAATACTGAGGTATGTATGTATGACAACTGTAAAATTGTAAAACTTTAAAACTTCAATAGATGAAGACTCGAATTCAACAACTATAAAACTTTAAGACTTGCGATACCTATTGGTTTTAAGTTTTAATGGTATTGTAATATGTACTTTTTTAAGTAAATTTTTTTATTTATTTGTTAATTTTGTAGATGACCCGATCCATCTTAGGAAAAATTTTAAAAATCTAAGTATTAAATTTACCTTAAAAAAAGTTACACCGATAATAAAAATTCCGTGTTAAAAAGAAAAGAGAGACTTGTATTCAAGTGTTTGGTTTTATTCCCCTTTTTTATTTGTTATGATTTGTGGAAAACTTTATTTAGCTTTTTAGCCATGTTTAGATATAAGTCTCATATTGAATTTGATATTCTTGCACTTTCTTTAATACAGAAGTCGAACTCGAAAGTGTGCCTGCCACATGTACGTATATAGTCAAAGTTGTCTTTCTTTAATCTTAAAAGGGTTAACATAATTAATTACAAGGGACCACTACAACACACTCACACTCACACTCACACTCACAGATAATTGGATTTTTCAAAAGCCAACGAATAACAAGTGAAAGCAAATTCTAATCACTCAACCATTAAATTTTATTTTAGGTTCCGCATAAAACCACTGTAATTATGCTTTAAAAAAATCTTAATTATGTATTGATGATATATAAATTAACACACAAGAAACGTAACATACCTTTACCAATCAGATGAGAAGTTTTATAAAAAAGTGTGTCCACCCATCTCCTTTGTTTCTTGGTATGAAATATATGTTGCATTTGAATGAGATTTTTATGCAAAAAAAAAAATAATAATAATAATAAGTTGAATCATTTTATGATTAAAATCTTCGATCATTCTCATTGCACAAAAAATCACCAATCGGTCTAATCTCACGAAAGTAAGATACTACCAATTGTAACCCAATTGAAAGTCACAAACCACCGTCAACAAGTCACCAGTAATCACCAGAATTTTGCCGAAAAAATAAATTTCAAAAAAAAAAATCACAAATTTGAACAAAAATATCAACAAAAAATATGGATTTGAACCATAAAACAAAAACAAACAAATTCACCAGAGAGAAGATTCATTGGCAATGAAACATTGGTTAATAGATCGAACCAGTTCATCAAGTTGCAAATATATATATGTTTTTGAAAATATTCTCGTTTTGTTAAGTTATAATCAGTTCGGGTGTTTTATTCAATGAAAAATGTGTTAGGGCTAAACTTTCAGCCCAAAATTGAAGAAGAAATACAGAAGAGAGAGAATAAGGAAGATAAATTCAGTAATTGCTTTCTGCTTTTTTCCTTGGCATTCCTTGGAATAATATATGGGGATCTTACATCACAACCATTCATTCAAAACAAAAACATCAAATGGAAAATCTAAGGCTGAGAATTAAACAGCTATAATAGTAATAATAAAATCTCCACTGCCATGACATTTACCCTATAATTGGTAGTCCTTCAATTTGTTGGGCAATTGGGCTATACGTTTGGGCCTAACAATACACACAGGCTTGATTGCATCATTGCCGTCTCCTAAAAGAGCCAACTTGTCCCCAAGTTGAAATTCAGGAAAACTGAGTTGGAATTGACCAAGCTCCTCCCAAGTGTCATCCTCATGTGTGGTGTGTTGCCAATGAACCAAAACCTGAGTTTTCCATTGATGATTAACCTTGATTTTGCGTACTTGAAGGATCTCTTGAGGCAAGAAAGTAGGTTGTCCTTCGGTGAAAGAAGTAGGTAATGGTGATTGTAAAGTGTTTGGTGCCTGAGGACACAATTTTAAAACAGAAACATGGAAGACATTGTGAATCTTAGCAGTGGGTGGTAATTCCAAACGATAAGCAACTTTTCCAATACGAGCAAGGATCAAGAATGGCCCAAAGTACCGTTTAGCAAGCTTTGGATAACAACGAGATTCCACCGAGTTTTGCCGATATGGCTGCAATTTCACATATACCCAAGAGCCAACCGAAAACTCCTTATCGAGTCGATGTTTGTCAGCCTGGTGCTTCATTCGGAGTTGAGCACGTTGTAAATTGAATTTAACATCGCGTAAGAGAGTGTTACGAGCCTCAAGCCAGGTGTCCAGATCATGAACTTGTGTGGATCCAGGAATAAAATCAATGATTAGTGGTGGCGGGTGACCATAAACAATATGGAAGGGAGAGTAGCCTGTGGAACTGTGGATGTTCGTGTTATACCAATATTCAGCCCATGGTAAACAACGAGTCCATTTAGTCGGGTAATCGCCGGCAATTGCTCGTAAGTACGTTTCCAGGCAGCGGTTAACCACCTCAGATTGACCATCCGTTTGAGGGTGGTACGCACTACTCATATTAAGTGTGGTGCCTTGAAGTCGAAAAAGCTCTTTCCAGAAGTTACTTGTGAAGAGTTTGTCTCTGTCAGAGACAATGGAAGTTGGAAATCCATGAAGGCGAACATATTCACTAACAAAACGTTCTGCTAATTTAGCTGCTGTCACATTCCCAGGCAGCGGACAAAAATGGGCATATTTGGAGAGCCTGTCCACAATAATCCAAATGCAAGTGTTGCCGTGAGACGGAGGTAGGCCCGTAATAAAATCCATAGAAATGGCATCCCAAGTACGAGTCGGAATAGGAAGAGGCTGTAGGAGTCCTGCAGGGGCTGAATTTTGGGGTTTAATCTGCAGACAAACAGAGCAATTGGTAACATAAGAATGTACATCTGAGCGAAGGTGAGGCCAGAAAAAGCTTGCAGACAGGCGTAGTACGGTTGCACGAATTCCAGAATGACCACCAATAAGAGAATCATGATGAGCAGATATGAGTTGTTTTCGTAATCCCTCCGTATTAGGGACATATATACGTTCCTTAAAGAAAAGAAGACCATCACGATAAGTGAACACAGGTGATGCATCAGAATCTTGCTGAAGCTGCGCAATAAGTTCTTGTGAGTAGCTATCCTTAGACAAAGCAGTGCGGATGCGCTCTAACAAGCCCACAGATGGAAAAGAAAGTGCTAATAAAGTTCCAGATGCTGCTGGAGACCATCGTGACAACGCATCTGCTGCGGTGTTACTTATACCAGGTTTATACTGAATAGTGAATTCAAACCCCAAAAGTTTGGTGAGCCATTTTTGTTGCTCTGGAGTCTGAATGGTTTGAGAAACCAATTGACGAAGACTTTGATGATCAGTTAGAATGACAAACTGCCTGCCCAATAAATATTGTCTCCATTTCTTAACAGAACTTGTAATAGCAAACATCTCGCGTGAATAAGAGGATGCATGTTGTTCATACGTTGTTCATCAGGGGTGGAATGATACGAAAAGAACCGCTCAGCCTGGAAAATCCAATCTAAAGGATTGGACCCGTCAAAGAATGAGAGTTCGCAACGTGGGGGACGAACGGTGAACGTTTGATTTTGGGGGTTTGTGGGTGGGGGTAAACGAGAAAGAAGGTTGGTGAGTTTTTCGTTGATTTCAGAAATTGCAATAGTGTTTGCCTCTGTTACAGCTTTGAGTTCCTCCATGGTTTTGGCACGAGTAAGCATGCCAAATCAATGAAAGCACCAATGTTAGGGCTAAACTTTCAGCGCAAAAATGAAGAAGAAATACAGAAGAGAGAGAATAAGGAAGATAAATTCAGTAATTGCTTTCTGCTTTTTTCCTTGGCATTCCTTGGAATAATATATGGGGATCTTACATCACAACCATTCATTCAAAACAAAAACATCAAATGGAAAATCTAAGGCTGAGAATTAAACAGCTATAATAGTAATAATAAAATCTCCACTGCCATGACATTTACCCTATAATTGGTAGTCCTTCAATTTGTTGGGCAATTGGGCTATACGTTTGGGCCTAACAATACACACAGGCTTGATTGCATCAAAATGATCGGGGATTTTAATCGTAATAATGATCCAACTTAAAAGTTTTTACGCAAAATACCCTATTTAAACTTAATATTTTCAAAATTGTAAAAGGTGTTGCTATTTAACACCTTATACGAAGGGTAGGATCTGATAGCTTATTTAGAGACATTCACGAGGTTGAGAAAAAAGAAAACGAAAAAGTACAAAGAAAAAAAAAAGGGGGCAGGCGTCTATAGAACCTAAAATGGATAAAATACCAGATTGATGAAGACTAAAAATTGATGAATCAAGTATTCCTCCAGAATGGCTTACATGAGTACGTGTTAGTGATCGGAGTAACTACCGGTATCTTGGACACATTGACACTTAAAGCTCCATTTCAAATTTCAAGATCGTGCTCAAATTCGATAAAGACATTGATACACTCAAACTTGACTCAACTCAATAGTTTATTAAATCTATTTTGAAGTACATAGATCAATTACTTGATGACTCTACTCTGACAAAAACTTGAAATGGACCATGTGGCTCAACTATTTATATATAAAATTGTAAATACATAAATCTATAGAAGTTCAACAAGGTTTGCTAGCATCACGAGTTGGGTAGTTAAACATTCAAACTCGACGCGACAAATTACTCAAATAACTGGAGCTCAACTGATAAGTCGACTTTGAATGTTTTCCAACACGATCTTGAGTGGCTTGCAAGTTTGGTCAAGTAGATTACAACAATTCTAATATGACCGGTGTGATATTTAACTCTTAAGATATAAGCTTATGTTTTCCTACTTGCCTGGTGATGCAACTATAAAAATTGTAATGGCAGTATGGCACATACAACAAGAGTATCAAAGCACCTGTGCTGATTTTACCAACATAATAATTAGAAAATTTAATCCCAAGCTTAGCAATGAGTAGTCAAACCTCTATTGAGATTTTCATGGTCGAGTCAAAACTGAGGATACCTCGGCTGCAAAGCCCAATGGTAGAGAAGAAAGATGATCGGATATGAGTCCACTAAGACACTCTTTTCTTTTTTGATGATTTAGAAGACTGACCGTCTTTGTTTCTTTTCTTCCCGCTCTTGTCTTTTGGCGTTTCGTGTTTTTCTGCCCTCAATTTGCTAGACTTGACACTAATTACACCACCTGAGGGTATCTTTCCACTCCCGTTTTGCAAAGCACTCTCGAAATCTACATCCTTGTCTGTAATGGCGTACCTCTGGAGAAAGTCCGGGTTTAATAAACCATCGTCACTCTTTGCTTTCAAGTCGTTCTAAAACACAAGCAAAGCAATTGTGACTTCAAAATAAGTCACCAAGGCATTGACGTAGGCACGTGAATAAGAAACCGAACAAACCTTGACTTTCTTTGCAGCTTCGTTAAGATCCTCGTCCACAGAAATCGAGTGTGGCTTCAAGTCCACCTACAAACATATAGACATGTTAATCATCTGTGGTGATAGCTCATTATAGCTAAACGACTCGAGATTTACAGTTTCTCATACTCTTGTGCTGGTAAAATCAATCAACATAGGTTCAAAAGTTGCAGAGGAAATGAAGCATTAAGAGCATCTTGATTTACTTGTTACTTACTTCTTTGACTGGGGGCAGAGTTGCAGTAAATTGTTTTGAAGATACAGAATTCAGATATTTCTGGAACTTCTTCATGACTTTCATGTACAATGACAATATTTGCTGCCTTTCCAACTTCATCACTCCCTGTTAAAAACAGATGGTAAAAAAAAACCTTCCAACTTTCAAGTAATCACCGATTTACCCATTTGCCTTCTTGGTCACGTCCCCCTCTCAGACATGATAAGCAGATATACAATCCAATTTGTAAGTTTTTTTTAAATCATCAGGAAATTTTGATCCTAACTAGCAACCATATAACCAACACCTAACAATTGATACACACTAACAAGCATTACACAAGCAATATTTTCTTCTTCTTTATGGGTAATAACTCAAAAGTTTTTGCTCTAAGGATGTTTCAGAAAAGCAGGAGACAAGTTGATGCTTGGATTGTTCTCATCTAATAACTAAAGATTGAGAAGTTGAAGAACAAACCTCGGCATAAGAAGCATCTTGGTTCTGCAAGCCCATGCATAGTAACACAGAGGCCTGGACATATGATAATGTAACCGGGAGCTTTTCCTGGAAGTACAAATATGCAAGGGGCAGTTTGAGATCTGAAATCTGTAAAATAAAAAAAACGCATCAGTATCCTCAGAATGACAGAATGTCCTCATAATTATTTTCTGACCAATATCTTAAAAGTCAGTGCCTCAGTGGCTTCAACTCACAATTAGACTTCTACAACCATCCCCCCTCCTTTTTCTTTTCCCTTTTTCCCCCTACTTGTACTATCATATGCATGCATCTTATTTTTTAAGCACCGTGAATGTCCATATTTGGTGATTCATGCATAGTGAACCGAAACCTATTATCCAAATTGGAGACTACTGGAGACATTTTACGGGAAATTGTAAGTGGGGAGATAATAGTGAAAGATATATAATAGCTCTTCGTAAGCAACACAACACAGACAATTCTTCATAATTCTTACCAGATGATGATCTGCCAGGTGGTTCACGTAAGCTTCTAGCCTTTTCATACTGATTGGTGATTTAATGATATCATCGTATATACCGTGTGATATGTTTGACGAAGGTTCTATGTCTGTGAAGCTTAGTTTTGGATCTAAAATACTACAAAACCCAGAGTAGCAAAATATATCAGAGCATAATTTAATGTATGCAAAGCTGAGACATCGAACACATACCTCATTGCAAGCTTGTATTCCATTGTATTAAATCTTGGAGAACACAAAAGCCTAGCAAATGATGCCCTGAAAGCTAAAGACATACAGAAAATCAACTGTTGGCCTCAACAACTCTGGATTAATATGTATCTGAATACCTTTGCTTGGGATAAATACAAACCTCGATAATAAGGACCAAAAAATCCTAATTCATCTGATCCGCTAACTTCAACATCATCAGTGTCCAATGGTTTCAAAACCATACATGTATGCTCACCAGTCACAGCGTTCTGATGGAAAAGGATTATGGTGCTTATATAGTCAGGATTAAACCTTCAAATGAGATGACGAGAGAAGAAAGAATAAAATAGTATAGTAGAGAAAAGACTTAACTGGAATTTCACATATGTAAAATGGAGCAAATTTATGTTTCCTCCAGAAACGAAACAGGTCCAAAGTAAGCCCAAAAGAGACACCCAGGTAGTGGAGCTTCTCAGGCCGTCTTTCCCGGAGATGTACAAGCAAAGGAGGAAGGTCTGACCTCGGCTTAATATTTTCTTCGAGCAAAGACACCTGCAAGTAGGCTTTCCAAAGTTATGCTGCAAGTACATCTACAGATCTACCATGGACATTCCAAAAATCACATGCTCAGATTTCTTTTCCCCTGATAATTCCTATATACAATGACAACAACAATAATCATATGCTTTGCAGCTTGGTAATTCTTCCGCATAATTGTTGCAGCTGAAGCTCCTCTGAAAAGGCCATAATAACTAACTACCAAACATATACAATCAACTATATCTCTCATCGACCACACACAAGCAACAGAAACTAAATCAATAAAAGGCATATAACGGACTATAGTCTGAGCATTTGGCATACATGTAGGAAACAGTAAATGTATAAAAGTTGAATACTGACATGGAGATCTTACTTTTTCAGCCGCTTCAGTAATTTTCAGATGTGGATGCTCTGGATCATTCTGGACATCTACTTCAGAGATGGAAGTAAATTGACCCTCAAAGTACCTATAGGAATAATTCATAGTTGATAGCCATTTTAGATAAATGCACGCAGTGTATCAATGCAGACAAGGTTAATGAAAGAAGTAAACTTGAAATACATATATCTTTCTGTTGTTACTAGTTCGTTTGAAACATTATTAGCGCACAAAGTGTGGCTATACCCTTAAGAAGTAAGATATAGAATCTAATGCCTATCAAATTCTCAGCCAGCATTGATTTCGACAAAATGTCTTCGAAGTAAAACTGTTCTAAATAATTTGAATTAATATTCACCTTCAACATTAACATATTAGCTACATGCAATTTGTTTCAGCAGGAGTGGTAACAAGATAAATAAGCACATAACATGATGTGATACCTTGTCAGCAATTCTATGGCAGCTGAACCATATCCAAGCTGCAATATGTTGAGATGACAATCATTAACCCTTGGGACAGATATTGAAAAATTATTCTGCATATAAAAGATTATAAACATTACCTTCATTGCATTTGGATGTGTTGCGATGCGCACAATTCTAGCACCAGAAAGACTTGGGAAGTCTTTATCTTGGAATTGTTCACAGAATTTCCATGGAATTTGATCTCCAGATGGCTGATGACCAGCACTTAAACTTCTCAAGGCAGAAGCCTGAGAGATTTTTCCTTCTAGACAGACCTGTAGAATAATTTATGTACAACCATATATAAATCAAACTCAAAGTACTATCATTTACTACCATGATCAAAACTAGCACTTGTGACATCTTCCAAAATTTCTTAGAGGAGGAGAAATAATAAGAGCAAAACCTGAATGACACAAAGAATATCCGGGAGCTGATTCCTTGACTCATTGACAGGACCTGCACACATATGTTTTTAAAATTTTATTGCAATAATCATAGAAAAGAACTACTCAATTCTTTGTATATTTGTTTTGTTTTCTTTCAGTAATTTGTGAAATACATTGACATACAAAATCATAACTGAGACCATAGAGAAAAAATTGTATGTTTTGTTTTATTTCAATGAGTTGTGAAATACAAAATCATAACCAAGACCATAGAGAGAATATAACTGACGATATTAATAATGAAACAAAATTTACAAAAAAAAAATTACCAAGTAAAACAAACAAGTGATGAGCTGGAGCATCAGCCAATAATTGAAGATCATTTGGAGAATTTTTGTAGTGTGAAGCAACGTATAAGGCCATCATTCTCTGAATAGTGTGAGAATATGTAAGTACCGATATACATGAATACATGACTAAAACCAATAATCAGATAGGCTCATAACTACCTGCAGAAATAACTCACTGTCTTTATGATATGAGAAAAGAGTATCCCGGTTAACATAGTAAAGATCACACTCACTGGGAGGAGGTAACCTATTTGCACAAACAAGAGATGAGTCGAAAGAAATTTTTGAGAGGGGCATAATGTAAACCTATAAAAGTTTACAGAAATGTTTCAACCTGTTGATGCTAGGGATGGAATTTGCAATGTCCAGACAAAGTAAATTGTTAAGCCAGGATTCAATTGGATCACCATTTGCATATCTAATAGCTTCACTCAAATCTATCTTCCTGAAAAGCCGACCTGCATTGAAACAGATTAAAGAATGTTAGATTTTAAGACAAAGGAGGTTAGATGATCTGCATCCACAAGTTAAGAATACAGATTTTGTATTATTATGAGACGATGCATTGCCAAGCAAGAATTCTTCTTAACTCTTAAGAGTCGATGGTGCTAGAAACGAATTAATTGATGTGCTGACTAGGGAGTTGGGGCCATGCTTTTAACCACCATGTATGCTTATGAGATGTATATAGGTCCTAAGATGACATCCATGGATAAAGGTCAAGATCTAGCCCATCATTTTATGGAAAAAAATTACCCATAAGGAGCGAGTTGTATCTCACTAAAACAAGCATAACTTACTAAGAAACTCAAGAGTCTATACTGAAGACATCCCTAGACAGTGCTTCAAAATTCTAAGATGAGTTCCAAGAGTTGGATCATGCCCAATTATGTGATTGAAGCAAGTATGTTTCGACCAATTATTAATATAAAAGAATGAATAATAAATTGTGGTCCATTTCATAATTATTTGAGCAAGTATTGTAGCTTCCGATAAATCCGATCAGAATTAATTCAAGCATCTACAAGAATCATGATATAAATGACATTCCGTATGAAAATACTGATATGCTTCAAGAACTGCAAACAGTAAAATTAAGTGAATGCCTTGGAATCCTAATTAAAGATGGTTACATTCTAGTTTATGAACTTCCAGAAGATATAATCATTATTGCAGAGAAATTTATTTAAAGCTGTATCATACCAGATGGAACAGCATCGGTACTTTTTGTAGATGCTCGATTCTGCTCTTCCAGTTGCTGCAGCAGCTTTAACGATAAAGAACGCCCTGTACCTTCATAGCTATAAGAGAACAAAACCACAGGCAGTGAGTGATCAACATCAGACCACAGTAATTATATACGATAAGTAAAAATTGCACAAGCAAATATGTGAACATGCTGTAACAAATGGCTAAGAAGTTTCAAAAGTATGTTTCCTGGCCATCAGTCATGTTGTGTGGGGATAACAAAGTAAATACATAAACTTCATACCCATTAACAGTAGAAGAAAGGAAAACCAAATAAGGCCCAAGTAAGGACTTCACAACTGGCAATGGAATAGCTGCAGCTTCATCAACCACCAAAAGTTCAACTTGGGACAGCTTCCCATGTTCATGAGGTTGTATATACTGCAAAGACATATGAGTGGTATCAAAATAAGATTAATCAAGCAGGACTACAAAACCAAATAAATAGGAATAACACAGTCATACTCTGTTAGCAAGAAATCCCCACTATTATAGTTCTCCAAAGTCTAGACTCTAAAACCAAAAATAATTTTTAATCATCTAGCATTTTATAATGTAGATGTCATATTAAAAGTAGCCCTCCCCTTATAGCATAGATTAAAATTCAACAAAATTCCTAGTAAACAAACGACTACTTTTACATCAGCAGATTAAAAATTTAAAATACAGCCATGAATCCAAGAATAGTTAGCATACACTAAACTGGAAACAGGTAGTGTTTCACACACCGGAAAATTAAAACTGGATTACTGTAATAATGAAATCTGGTCTGAATAACAAACTTTGCCAGAGGACAGCGGTACCATCCTCCTTTACCCCCAAAAAAAAAAAAGAAAGGAAAACCAAATAAGGTTAATATCCCAGAGGGTTAATTGTGCATGTATATGAACCTGGATTGTCTGTCTGTGCTGTTTGTAGATATTTATTCGAACCGTCACTTTTTTTAGCTCTGGATTTGAGCTTTTCACAATATCATAATCTAAGTGCTCCTGGAAAAAAAAAACTTGTCAATAAAGTATATCAACATATATAAAAAGAAAATCAAGCAATGCATTTCATCTTGGCATTTAAGAAATTTCAAGAAGAGATCGTCACAAAAGAAAATTTTTAGAGAACTATCCTGGCAAACATGTAAACATTATGAGGGATGCAACATTACTAGTGACACAAGATGCCACCAAGTTTCAGAATAATATAGTTTGCGTTTAATTATTAAGCATTGTTCAATGGTCTCCAGGAATCATCTTGTTTGTTTTTTAATTCCAGTCTTGCAGTTTCTTTTTCTAGCTTTCACTGATGTGTTTCCGTGTTCCAATTTCCACCATAGTTAACATAACAGAGAAGAACAAACAAATGAGAGTTTGCAGTATATTTAACAGCACAAATTTTTTTTGTCATTCCAGAAAGGAAAGCAAGTCCTGAGAAGACAGAAACATAAAATAGTGAATCAACAAGTTTTTAACCAATCATACAATAAGATATAGAAACAAATTTTACCTTGTACTCAAGCATGTTAAATCCCTTTGATACAAATTCAAACAAAGTTTTTAGATTTTCTGGGCTAGGAGCAGTCACAAAGATGTTGGAATACCTGCAGAAGCATATGCTCATTAGATCAAAGGATTCAACAGAAGTCAACGAGCTACATGCCAAAGAATATATAGAATTGTTACCCTGCAGCAACAGCTCCAGCAATTGAAAGACCAAGTGCAGCTGACTTCCCACGGCCACGACCAGCAAGCAAAGCCACTGTGCTACGGAGTGTCTTATCCAAGATAGCATCAAGAAAGGTAATGACTGCTTTTCCCTGAACAAATATTCAGAACATCCCAACTCCACAAGTTCAGAAAATAGTAAAATGTCGGCATCAAGGCATGCCATCAATTAAAAGACTCCAAATAGATGTATCATGGCATATCTATCATAATCAGAAGACTTCAGAATGAGGACCTTAGAGACCTTTCATGAAAAGCAGAAGCTTTGGGGGGTGTCCTACAGTTAAAAATGTATGATTGGACGCTTCTGAATTTTATTGGAACACGAGAATCTGAGGTCATCTCTTCACCATGATGGCAAGTGATAACTCAGATTAAATTTAGTCAAAAACATGAACGTGAAAAGAGAAGAAAAATCTATTGCTTTGGTATATTTGTTTCAAGTTCACAAGCAGGCAGTGTCAAAGATTGGAACAGAGACAAACAAAAGTGGAAGTATGCAATGTGGTTTGCTTAGTATCACAACATCTATTACATTGAGAATTAATATATCTGGCAAAAAAGATGTCATAGACAGTATGCCATTAGGCCCGTTAACAGGTCCTTTAATCGTTGATAAAAAAAGAATAGATATCGTAGTAGAATATGTCCTCCAGACCTAAAAAAAAGATATTAACATCTCATATAAATATGAGTACCTGGTCCAATGTGCAACACTTCTTAATCAGTGGACCAACAGGAAAGTCGTCTTTTAATTGCTCTTTCAGATCTTTCAAGTCACGCTCCGCTTCTGAGAGCCCCTCAGAGTCCTTTTATTGCCAACAAGCAGCAAAAAGTGGAATATGAGAACTACATGTCCATGGGAACCAGCAAACATCAACATTGACAACAAACATTGGTATTGAACGCATAAAGAAAGAAACTACTAAAATCACCATAAAACATTGTTAATAGATCACAAAAGCCTCACTAGAAAGGTGATCAAATTCCACTTAATATACCACTACCACAGGATCCAAAATTCCTCGAGTGTTCCATTGAGACAAACTAAAATGTTCAAGAGACTTGAAAAATTACCTCTTCTACTGGAACTGGTGTGATCGACTTCATATGGGATGAAATTGGTAATATATTTAACTCGTCATCCATAACTATACATGATCCACACGATGCGAGAGATAGTAAAAAACGTTCATTGAACCGTCCAGTGGCTAATGTATGAGATTCTGTACGGAATCTCTCATGAACATCCTGCAAGAGTGCAAGAAGCACCCATCTAGTTATAAAAGATGCATGATCTGATTTTATACCGAATAAACTGTAAAAACAAAATGCCTATAATTTTTACTTCTTCTAAAACGTTGATTATGTCTTTAGATTTTATTTTCCCTTTCAAATAGAGTAACTTCACATAATTAACTTCTCATTCGACTGATGTTTTTCTTCACATAAACAATTACATATATGACTGCAACAAAGCATATGCATGAACAAAAGAAACATATATTTAAAAATGTGTATGCTTCAGAGAGAAAACCTAAAGGCAATATTTGAAATGTTAAATCAAACAATCATGGCAAGCAGAGAAAAAAGAATTGTTTACATCCAAGAAAGAAAAGAGCCCTTTTGATTTTGACTTTCTGAGACTTAATACATTGTACTTTTCTTTTATTGTAATTAATATCTTTTATTGGGAAAAGTGCATAGAAGGGTAATATACTTTAGGTCAATTTCTATTCCGGTATCAAACTATGCTCTGTATCAATACTTCAATAGATGCATTTTACCATTTTGTCATATTTGGTGGTAAAGTCCACTAATGACCAAATACTACTACTTTAAAAAACTTCTAAAAGACAGTAAAATTTAAGTACCTTCTATCGGGCCAATACATATTTTAATATCCGAAATATGAATTGACCTAAAATATGTCAACTTTTTTCGCTATTTTTATTCTTAAGTTACAGAATGTATTGTTGTGATTATTTGTTTGATAGTTTAATGTAACAAAGGATTTTCCAATCTAAACAGGGGGTGTGGGAGGGGGCTGAAGAAGCAGTTCTTTTATGTGATGATGGAACAAACAACTAAAATTCCACAAATAAAACTTCCTTCCACTTTCCTGATTAAATTGATCATTTTGATTAAAGCGGCTAGTATAAAGAATTGCAGCTCATACCATGACCATGGTATACAGGCTAGTGAGCGAAGACAAAGACCGAAGCAACAGAATAATCAATCCACCACCTTCCACTGTTTCTATAGTTCTTGCCAGAAGATTTGGTGTTAGAGCCTCGAAATCCTGGAATAAAACGAAAGCTCGTTTTAACTATGAACATATACTACAGTAAATTTTAATGGAAGACAATGATGAATTGGTAGTTGTGATCTACCTGTAATATACACATGCCGAATGTATTTCCAAGAATCCTCTCAGAATCCTTGTACTGGCAATATGTGATTCCAGCAGTTTCAAGGAAAAGCGAAAATGGATCAACTTTCTCAGGATCTAAAAGTCCTCTATGCATGAGCTTCTTGACCTGCTTGGCCCGTTTTTTCTTATGACTGTGAGACATAGTCAGTGGACATACAATTACCAACGAATTATACATAGATTGAGTCATAATCATCAGCTAGACATATTCCATGTACACAAAGAGACCAAGAGCCACTTCAAAAGCTTAGATTTGACGCAGTGTTGTTATCCAGTCATGTGATGCAGACAAATGAGAGAGATGCATATATAGACATTAGAGAGCAGTGCATCCAGAGCTAAATAACTAAAGTAATAACATAAAACACTATTAAATATTCATGGTGAATGGTCCCTACACCCTGCGCTGCGTTCCTTTTGCTTTATTCTAAAATCAAACAGTAAACATAGTCCTTCTGTAAGGTTCTTCTTCTGCCACACCTAACTCTTGCAGGAATATAACTTCTCTACCATCTTTGTATATAAACTGCCATCAGATGTCAACTCTTTGCAAATAGTATTTCTGAGGAATGTGTTCCTTTGAGAGACAGAAGTCCATGATATGAGCTTTTTTTTGTCTCCAGCTGTCTCCAGATATATGGACGTATGGTTTATGTCATCTTACAAATAAATACAAAGATCTTCACCTACCTTTTAGACAAATTACTTTCATCGATAAGAGAACTATATGTGCATGCCAGTTCCAATGATTTATGGTACTCACATGATAACATGTTCTGGAGAAACCAATGCTATCAACACTTACACATTATCCAATTTTCCATTTAACATTTCTAACTATTCTACCAGGTAAACAGATTTTCCAAACTATTACACTAAGACCTGTTATCAATTCCCCATTTCACAACCTATGTTCTGACTTCCGAGATAGACGGACACTGTGAGTTTTTGAAGTAATTGTCCTAAAACTTACAGGTATTCAAATAACTTATAAAGAACTCAACTCACTAGTAGCTTCTAGACTGCTTAAACCATGATATGCACTAAATCCTTATCAAGTTGTATTTAAGGTTTTGAACTATTTTCTACATTGACAAATCCATTTGATGAGCTCATGAGCATAATAATCAATAAAATAATCACGTTAAAAAATACTCCATTCCATATACAAAAAGGTAAGACTCCAGAGTTATTCATGTCAAAATTGATTCTCCCGTATTGGAATCACTATGGAATGTGTATCAAAAATAAAATCACCATCGCTTAAATTTAGTGCTTGTTCCACGGTCTTATGAACTCACGAAGTTGATTTCTAGTCTAATGAGCTCATGAAGTTGAGGGTTTAAATTTCACATTCATTGAAGCTGGTGATTGCTTGATTCACGTCCAAAATCAAAGCCTGGCTCTTCTTCTAAAGTGGGTGGAATAACAAGCAACTAGAGAAAACACATATTGAAGGACGTACCTGCTAAGTTCAAGTTTATCTCTGTAACACCATAAAACATTAGGTCTAGACTTAACGACTGATTTGCTTAGCATGTAGTGAAGGTTCACAATCTGCTCACAACACAAAACACACATGTTAATACATAAAAAACTCAGTGGATAACTAGTCTATACGCATACGTATAAGTGTTTTGTTTTTTGCATTAGAGAGTGAAATTTCCTGGTCGCGGGACTTGTCGCCGATGATGACGAACATAGAACGATGTCTGGTTTTGACCCCGTTTTCAATCAGCGTTCTAATACGCTCGTCCACCTTTTTCCTCATTCTGCTTGATTATTTGCCGTCGGCTTCCGCAACGATTAACGGCGACGGCGAGTTTGGTTAAATTGGCGGGTTGTTTTTTAAGCTCCGGGGAACTGCAAATGCTAGCAACGCGGAGAATAATTGGTTTTAGGGTCTAAGTTAAATGGGCCGCAACTGTTTTGAAATTATTAGGCCCGGTGTACAATACTGCTCGTGCTCCCTATCACTTTATGTCCTTTGTGTCATTTGTGAATTGTGACCTGTGAGCTTGCTTCGTTACAATTTTTTAGAAAAAAAAAAATTGGTTAAACAAATCAGATTTATGTATAACTAGTTTATTACCCGCGTATTACGCGGATATTTTTAATATATATAAAATATAATAAATAAAAAGATAAAGAAATAAATATTATTTTTTAAACAAAAGTATATAAGATGATATTATTATTTATTATTACCTATTAATTTTGTATATTTCTAAATATATATGAAGAGTAAATATTTTCTTATATAACTTTTAAACTTTTATTATATTATCTTATAATTAATAAGTTAGTAGATTATTAGATTCTGTTTGCTTTGATTTGATTTGGATTTAAAAGTAGATTATATTATATTTGGATAGATTTAATTAATAAGTTTGTAGAGTATTAGATTTTGTTTGATTTGATTTGATTTGATTTAAAAGTGGATTATATTAGATTTGGATAGATTTGATTTAAATTTCTTTATTATTTTTAAATTCTATAAATGTCACGTGTCGATTCATGGTGACGACACGTGGCTTCACCAGAAATGAATATAGTTACTCTTTTAATAGTATAGATAGATTATATCAGCCCCTTAAAATGAAACATATAAGTAACTTATCTTATTAACTTAGCATTAGGGGTGTAAATGAGCCGAGCTACTCGAGCTCGACTCGCTAAAAGCTCGAATTAAACGAGTCTGAGCTTCAGATATCGAGCTCGCGAGCCTAAACGAGCTTAAACGAGCATATATATAAATATATTTTTAAATTAATAAATATATAATATATGGATTAAATAAATATAAATATATTAAAATAACAAGTTATATATATTATATTAAAAGATTATTTAAAAGCTAACTAAAAAAATTAAAATATGTAATAAACGAGTCGAGCCCGAACCGAACTCGAGCTTAGAAAATTATTCACGAGCCGAGCTCGAGCTTTACATATGAAGCTCGAAACGAGCCGAGCTTGAGCTTAAACGGGCTCGGCTCGGCTCGTTTACAACCTTACTTAGCATTTTAGGGATATAAAGTTAGTAACAATGAAAAATACTTGAGCAGAAAGAAGGACAATGAGTGATCGTCTGATCGAGATCGAGCAAGAGAACGACCAAGAACCACGAGTCTTAAACGAAGGCGACCACAGTCTTCGTGAGCGGCGTTAGTTGATCGGTGATTGAGAGGCGAAGTCGTTAGAAAGCAGAAGGGGCAAAACGTGAACCACCAAAAAAAACTTTTTCACATTTTCTTTAAATTGTATTCAGGCTATCCCCAAATCAAATTAAGTTTTTAGGTTTTTTCTTGGATTTTATATTTTCGTTGGGTCTCTTACTTATGGATTAATGTTAATAAAGTTTATATGTAAAATATACAATTTTTTTTTTTTTTTATAGATCAGACTTAGTAATTATAAAAAATGTATGTATTAAAATCTATATATAATAAAGTAGAACACAAAATAATATTATTAAATAACATCTAAAAAAGATAAATACACTTTATTATGTATAACTGAAAAACCTATCATGTGTTATAAATTTTATAAAATATATTAAATATAAATAATGATCACAAACAATATTAGATATAAGTAAACGTAAACATAATACAATATTAATAAAATCATATTTTATAACATTTTATTTATTGTAATAAAATATATACAAACAGTAAGTTTTATGTACAAAACGCTACATGTCGTGACCACGTTACACCAAAAAAAAAAAAAAATACAACAATTTATAATTTTTAGTTAAAAATAAAATAAAAGACAAATACAGTTTATTATTTCTAATGTTTATAACAATTTACCATTATTATTAATTTGAAATTTGATAATTATAGTACATAGAAAGAAAAATTAAAAAGTAGTAATTTTTTATAGGATTTTACGATTTCGATATTATAAAAACGAAAACGATCCTAGATAAAATCTCGATCTTATAAAATCTCGATCTTGACAGCTTTGCTTGACATGGCTTTGATGGGCTCCATAATTTAAGAAGAGGTTGAAATGGGTAAACGGGCTTTCGGGGATAAAAACGAACGTGTCCAATGGGCTAAATAGAATTGACATGAACGGGTTGAGTGGACAGAAGACGCGTCCTCTCTCTTTTTTTTTTCTCTCTCTCTCTCTCTATAATCTTGCATACGACTGCATCACCGAATCTTTCGGTTCTTCAAACTTGTTCAACAATCAGACGATTTTACAAGGTTTTTGTTTTAATCATCGGACATCAATTGTGAGGTTTCTCACCCGATTGAATCAATCAGACTCTATAACCATTAGCAAGGCATCGATTACAATCCCCTAGGGTTGTTATTTTCTCTTTTCGAATCCTCAAACCTTCTATTTCTCTGAGGCAATTCGATTTTATTCCACCAGAGCCAATTCGGTTTGTATTCCTCACAATACTCAACGCTTCTATTCAAGGTCTTCGTTCAAATCACTCCCCGCAAAGCAAACCAATCAAAGCACAGTAATCTGTCATCTGTGTGAAATCAAGAACCCACCTAACTGACCTGCTAAATATCCATCACTTCGGATCAGCCATCGATCATGGCTGCTCCGACGTCGTCGGTGACCAACATCATGCTCGCAATCTACGAGAAGAAAACTGTGGCTGTCGATCTTTACCGTCCTCTCCGCAACTACATAGTCTTTCATTACTCCGAACGCGAGGCTCAAAACCTCGAAGACGACCTCGAAACCCTTAAAGAGATGCGAAATAACATCGAACGTTCATCCGCTGCAGACTCGCTTCCCGCTCGTCGCGATCTTCTCCAGAGCTACTTCAAAGCCCTAACCGCAGTCGAATCAAGGTTTCCGATCTCCCCTGACAAGGACCACGTCAACTCCGTGACGTTTACGTGGCACGACGCGTTCAAGAACAAGAACAAGGCGTCGCAACAGAACATTCACTTGGAGAAGGCGGCGATTTTGTTTAATTTGGGGGCGGTGCATAGTCAGATTGGGTTGACTTTTGATAGGTCTACGGTGGAAGGGAGACGGCAGGCTTCACACTCTTTTATCGCTGCGGCCGGTGCTTTTGCGTTTCTAAGGGATAATGCGTCCACGAAGGCGTCTATTGGCAGTTCGACGACAGTGGATATTTCCGTGGAGTGTGCGGGGATGTTGGACAGATTGATGCTCGCTCAAGCTCAGGAGTGTGTGTTTGAGAATACCATTGCTAAAGGGAGCACTCCTGGGGTTTGCTCCAAGATTTCCAGGCAGGTCGGTGGATCATTTTACGGTCAATTTATTGTTTAAGAATTATATACGTGTGTTGATCTTTAAGTTGTGATTACGGACTATAATCTATGGTACTCTACGTCATGCACTTGGCCGATGGAACCCTTATGAATCTTAATCAGAACCTCACTCCATCATTGAAAGAAATAACTTAATATATGAGTCCATGTTCATTCTACAGCAATCTAAAGCTTGCCATTTCATCAGTAGCTGCAATGCCCATTTAAACCGTGTGATCAGTTTGCAGTTTCATCCCTGCTATAGTTTAGGATGTTTTGGCAGGGTTGTTCATGATCAGATGTTTTCTAGTTTTGGCAGGGATGTTATGGATGAACCTGTTTGATAAACAATAGGGTTCGGTGAACATATTACAGCTCTTAAATTTCAAGATCATGCCAACATTTTTTTTCCCAATTTAGGGTTTGAAAAGCTCCTCCTGATTGTAGAGTTATTTCTATTGCTGTTATTGCAATTCTTTTTTACTACTAGCCATATGATTACCTGTCTTGCACAACTGCTTGATTGAATATTTGATATTGTCTGAACACCTCCAACCCAAAGTCATTAGAAATAATCACGATGATGGCTATTCAAACCTTTGTCTTATGGAACATATAGTTCTGAATGAAATCACTCTTAGAAGATTGCTCTTTATTTGTAGGAGATATAAGATATGGATTTGTAAGCTTTTGATCACGACCTAAAGATGTTTATGGAAATGAAAATATGTGCATGTCGAAGCAGATTTTACTTTTTGTTTTCAAGAAGCATCATACTGGTTAATAATAACTTGTACGAAAAATTGTTCCTTTAAGCCTATACAAGTTAATGTATTTTTTCCCCAATGAACATATATATTTATGTATCACATTAGAAACAGGCTCTAACAAGGTCGAATACATACATGCATGCATGCATACACACACACACCCACACACACACACACACACACATATATATATATATAGAGAGAGAGAGAGAGACGATCTTCTGTGAACACTTTATTCGTTGTGAACAACCACAAAATGGTTTTGAATCCCTTCTATTAACCTTGTTGGATCCTATGAATTTTATTGATCCTCTATATATATGTGTGTGTGTGTGTGTATATATATATATATATATATATATATATATAAGTATATGTGTGTGTGTTTGGTAGTTGTATGGTGAGCAATGATCTTTTCTAAGTTTTTTTGGAAATGCAGTTGAGTTTGTTATTATTTAATGATTTTATAGAAATAAAATTCAAGTGCCATGTAATATTACATCGAAAAGTGTACATGACCTTGTGACAGCAGAACACAATTGCAATTTGTTTTAAATGTAGGTGGGTCTCTATTATGAAGAAGCCTTAGCTGCATTAAATGTTGCACCTCTCACTCAGCACTTCGACAAGACGTGGCTGTCTCATGTTCAGCTAAAGGCAGCGTTGTTTTATGCAGAGGCTTGTTATAGATATAGTTTAGAGCTTCATGAGAAAGAAGAGATCGCAGAAGAAATTGCACGGTTGAAGAGTGGTATTGGTGCTTTGACTGATGCCAAAAAATCATCACCAAAGGGGGCTGCACAGCAGATACTTGATGCAATTAATAAGTTAGAGGCTAACCTTAGTCGTAATCTAGAGAGGGCTATGAAGGAGAATGACAGGGTCTACCTTATGAGGGTTCCTCCCGCTAGCTCTTTAGCACCTCTTCCTGCATTTGCAATGGTTAAGCCTTTGAACATGAATGATGTGTTGGATGCGAGCAGAGAAAAGATGTTTGCAAGTCTTGTTCCCGACAGCAGTGCCAAGGCTCTTTCTAGGTACACTGAAATGGTTGATGAGATCATTAGGACTCAAGCAGAGAAGTTGCAGCAAGGGAGTGAACTTGCTCGAGTGAGTCTCAAGGAAATGGAGTTGCCTGATTCAATTCTTGCTTTGGAAGGACATTCTGTCTTGCCAACAGCTCTATGGGAAGATGTGGAGGCAGTTCAAATTAGTGGTGGTCCCGCTGGCTTGGAAGGCGAGCTTCAACAGCTTCGTGATTTGAGGAGGGTAAATCATGAATTGCTGGTCCAGACTGAAGAGCTTCTTCAAAAGGAAGCAGCAGAAGATGCACAGTTTAGAAGCCAGTTTGGGACACGGTGGACCAGGCCCCAATCTAGTACTCTGACGAAAAACTTACAGGACCGGTTAAATAGGTTTGCAGCAAATTTAAAGCAAGCGGCTGATAGTGATGGTAAAATCGAACGCTCTGTGAGAGACAACATTGCTCTCATGTCTATTTTAGATCGACGTCCGGTATGTTCTTTTAGCTATGATCAGAGTTGTTTGATATTTCTTCTTTTTTTTAATGCTTATCTTCTATCAAGTCTTCTGATTAGAATAACATGATAAGTTGTGTTATTAATAATTCTGAATAGTTCTTGATTTATTTATTTCTTACTCGGTACTTGATTTTATGACAAATGCATTAGTCTTCTGATACACATATTCTGCTAGTTCTTTCATGAATAAAATTGCATTATTATATGTACAATAGTGAGTATGTGTTTAAGTTACTTTCACTCATTCGTGTTGTGAGGACGTTATATTTAGTTATATGCACAAATTCAGTATTCTTAGAGCTGAATCAGTTTAATACACTTATATTTAAGTCATCACATTTTAATTCCTTTTGTGCAAAGTTGGTCTTCTTGTGTAATTTCTGCATTTTGTATTTGCCAGATTGAATCTGCCCTTCCGACATTGAGTAAGCCAATCATGTCTTTGGATGCCAATGAAGACGCTGTAGTGGGGGCCCTGAAGCAGAGCTTGGTAATGTTACTTAATAACGCTTTGAGTTACTTGAGTGTTTAATAAACCACACAGATGCATTTTGAATAATCATATATGTATACATACTATAAAACTTACTGTGTTCATGTATGTTTCTGTGAACTCATGCTTGTCAAATATTTAATTCAATTTTCTTTACCGTTGTAGTTCATGATGATTGTTATACGTGCTCACACTTGTTTCCTTCATATGTATGCGTGTGTATGTGTGTACTTTCAGATGCTTTTGTAGATTATAACTTCATAAAGAAGTGTCATGGTCACAAGCCAATTTCGTCATGAAAATGGGCCGATGGGGCATTCACAGCATCTTGATGCAACACTCCTGTGTGTCATCTGCTGTGTTCTGAAACCAAGCTACATGCAAAATGACTAAGTATAGACTGGCGTAAACTTTGTGATTACATTACATTTTAAGGCATTTAAGATGACTGCATGCAATTCTTATCAGAGCAATTACTTGTGACCGTGTTAGCCTTTTTGGTCTTAAGTCTTAGAGATATCACATATCTAATGGACAAAAGAATATATATTTCTGACCAGACCAGGTGTGTTGTAGCACATGCTGATATCACATATCTATATGTACGAATGTATAAAGGCTGAAAGCACAATCGGATTGACATTCATTTCTTTCTTAGTTATACTTGCCATGTTTTTTTTATTCTACATTTTTAAATTTTATTTGCAGAGGCAATTAGAGACATTGGGTGCTCAAAGGGCTGGTCTGGAAGACATGCTGAAAGACATGAAGCGAAAGGTGTGCTTAATTCTAGTTGTGATATATCTTATACTTCAGTGGTTGATTGCAACTGTGACGTGGTATTATCTCTTCTAATTAGCTCTATACTGTGGATTCCAGTATCCCCGGCTAATGTTTCCATCAAATTTGTTACTGAAGTTATTCTTTTGTTCAAATGTTATTGAGTTGTTAGTTGCACATTCATCCATTTATCAGAGTCCTTAGTTAAGGGAACAAAGTAATGTTCTTAATGTTTTGTTTTGTCATTGCTAATTGTATTCATATGCTTTAGGATGATATTCTCCCAAAGTTGATGACGTCCACTGGTTCATATGAGGATCTATTCAGAAAGGAGATAGCAAAATATAATCATATATGTGAAGAAATATCTCAAAATCTTCAGGCGCAGGAACAATTATTGCTACATATTCAGGTGTTTATTTACCTCTCTCTCTCTCTCTCTCTCTCTCTCTCTACCTCTCTACTTCTGTCAGTCAATCTTTCTTCCCTTGTCCGAATCAAGTGGTTTATTTGGATGGTATTTGCCTATTGGATGTTCACATTAGTTTTTGCAGTTGTTTTTCACCATGCAATTCTTTTGTTCTGTTTATTTCTTTTTCATGTGTGGTGTGTGCAAGTACTTTTGGGAGCTAGGGGTTAGTTAGAACTTAGAAGTGAGCTTACCTTGTAGTTTGGAGCCCTGATATGCTGAAATTTACGTTAGTGCAAAAAATATGTTCAATATCGAAACTGATTGATCCACTAGGAGATATTGGAGACATGGTATAGGACTATCAACTGTCAAGGGCAAGAAGTATGACCGATTGCCTGCATGTCGAGATCAGTGAAGCTATGTATCATATAATGTAGCGTGATGGAAGTAATATTTATATGCTCTTTGTCCTTTTTTATCAAGAGTTACATGTAACGGAGCTCTTATGTATAACACAATACAAACGTATGTCACCAACTTTTCTGTAGTTTTCAGCTAGTAGTTCTTTTGGGGAATTCCACTTTTGTGAAAAAATACTTGATCTGAGAAGGTTCAATGTCTCTGATGATTGGTGAATATTAAGTTCTTTATCAGTGGTCTCTTTTGAATCCCGAAAGTCTCATGAGTTGTTCTCCTCACCAAGTCACCGACGTTGTAATTGGAATTATGGACCTTTTTTATAAGTTCTCGATATGCCCAACGCTGTGGCTGCTGGTAATAGGATGGTAGGGAATTTTAGTGGGTTCTGGCTGTGAAGATGTATTTTTGGCTGCACAGTGAAGGGTAATTGTATAAACCTGAATTTCACCGTCTTTAAGACTGAGTCCTGCCATTTGTCTTTGTACATCTTCAATCATTTCTCAGCATTATATGCGTTAAAGTAATCGCAAAATCACTGCACTGCCTGTGATTGCATCCTGTTCGACAAAACAATAAAATGAATTAAATTACGAAGATGAAAGAAGCTCTCTCATGAAAACAGTTATACTAATATTGTGATCTTATACTAATCAATGCAGTATATCACTATATCCAAATTCTAACGGGTTCTTTTGTTCGTAGGCTCAAAACCGTGAATTTGCTGGCACCTTCAATATTGAGGATTACAGAGGTGATGTTTTTCTCAATAAATATATCAATGTGGAATTCTGTTTTTTGAACTTCTGCTGGCTGAATCTTGAATACGCTTTGAACATTCTATTATTCGAGATGTTTTCATTCAGTCATTTTACAGGATTGCTAGAATGATCTCTATATACTGTTAATATTTCTAAGTCATGGATATATTGTTAGTATTATTAAAAGGCCTCAAACATCAGATGCTTTGGTTGCATGGTAGTTCTGCCAACCATCAAACAACTTTCTGAATAAATGTGTTTCTTATTTTATTGTACTCCTCCCTTCACCACAGCTGCTTGTGAAAAGTGCTATAAGCAGATTGAAGCTGCCGTAGCCAAGTATCGAGAAATCAAAGAGAACATCAACGAAGGACTGAAGTTTTATGTTACTCTTCAGGTATGATTCGTTTTGTAATCAAGAAATCATTTACCAGCATTAGCAAGATCATTATCATTAATGCTTGCGCTACCCAACAGGATGCAATTACAAGTGTAAAGCAGCAGTGCAGTGACTTTGTCATGACGCGAAGCATACAATGCCGGGAAATGATTGAAGACGTACAAAAACAAATGGCAGGTCTTAGTTTTCAAGATGGTAAGGTCTCAAGCACCTACAGTTACCCTTTGGCTGCACAGCCTCAAAGGACATCGTCCCAGCCAGAACCCTCTAACATCACCAACCACCCTCGTCAGCAAACACCTTATTACCAGCAGCCGCCACCGTCAGCGTATGCTCAGCCTCAGCAGCACCCTCCACCACCTGCTGCGTCAGGATATTCACAGCACCCACCCTATAACCTTCCGCAACAGCAGCCACAACCTCCTTACCATGGTGGGTCTCCATATCTGCCCCAGCAGGGCCAGCAACAGTCACCTGGTGGCTACGAGTACGGACAACCTGCTTATCCCGGTTGGCAGGGATCATATTATAACGCACAGGGCCAGCAACCTGGATCATTTCCTAGGCCTCCATACACGGTGCCGTCTCCTTACCCTCCTAACCAAAGTGGCTACTATAAACAATGATTTTGTTTTGTCCTGATTTGTTTTTGGTTTTCATTTAATAAAATTGTTCGACTCGATATACCTAGCCTTGTATTGCGGTTGCATTGTTTCTTTTATAAATATAAGTTGTTTGTAAACACTAAACAAGTTGCATACTATTTAGACAATTAAATTAGTGAGTGTACATAGGCCTTGTGAGGGGAATAACGTATCTGGATATTTGTAAACTCACTTGATTACATGTGATGTTGTGTTTTTACAGATGAATACCTTCCAATATTTCTCTCATTATATTGTTTTTCCACAGCTTTGCGTGTTTGCTTGTTGCCATTCATGCTTCTAATCATGTTAACTGGGGATGCTTATCAACGCAAACAGGCAAACAGCAGGTTTGAAAGCCACGTTTTGCAAAAGAATGGCTACCGAGTAACAGTGCTTTTTTAAAAGGGAGGTGATTTGTATATAACAAAAATTTTTCATACAAAACAATTTTATGTAAAAGGATTTGTTGTTACTATTTTATTATTTTTATATAATATCCCTTTCATTAAGAATAGAGTAGTCATTTTATATAAAATTGGCAAAGTCTTGTTGTGTAATCACCTGCCTTTATAAAATGATGTTTATAAGACAAAAAGATGCATGATTGGTTATGCTTTTAAAAACGTGATGTCAAATACAAATCAACACTATTAAAGAAAATCTGAAAATTATATAAAGAAATTTTAATAAAATGGAAAAGAGAAAAACTTTTAAAGGTTCACAATATTATTATCAACAAACATATTTTGAATTTTGAATTTATGTTTTCTATAATTCTAAAAAAGTGCAGAAACATATGTTACTGGTTGATTTTTGTGAAGTTCGAATATATTACGAAAACTAAAAACTAATATTTAATCCATGTAGAAAAAGTTTAAATAAATAAGTAAAAGAAATTGACCAAAAGCTTCTTCGATAATGATAATCATCATAAATAGAAAAATACCTTTTAATACAAGTCTTTCTAGGTAGAACAAACCAATGAAGATCTAAACTACAAAAAATATATATAAAAAAAAAGTTAAATAAACAAATAGATAGATAAGTATCAAGATGGTTGTATTAAATTTGTGAATGAAAAAGTATATAAAAGAAAGGAACTAAAACCAAAGGAATAAGTTTTCTTTCATGTATCCAAGATATCGGTTGAAGAACAACCCTTGAAGGAGATAAAAGAGTGATTAGGGTTTTAGAAAGAAAGAACTTTCAATACGATAACATCAATTTTTTCTTTAATTAATAAATGTTTATCATTTTCTTTCTTCAAAGATACTTTTATCAGGCCACTTGATTCACTTCACAAATCTAACTAGTCAAATGATAACCAAACCAAATAAGTCCAAGCATTAAATTTACGTGAATTGTTAATTGTTCACTTGTAAACAATTTTTAACATAAATTAACATATTTAAAACATAGAGTGAAATAAAATACATCTACCATTGATGATAGCGAATTGAATGAAGAGAATATGTGAACATGAATAGATATAGAGAGAATTTTAAAGAAGGCGGGAGAGGTGGAGAAATAAAAAATAGGAAATGAGATTGAAATGCTTATGAATAAGTACGGTGGAGGTCTATGTTTGAATGTCATACGTCTTTCATAAATATAATAATAAAAATTAGTTGAAAATGTATAATACCCTTAAAGTAATGATAATAGTCAGGCTTCGAACATGTAACCAATATTAGCCTATAAGCAGTTTCATTTACTAAGGTAAATATATATTTATAACTTATGGTATTAATCTAATATAATATAATTTATGAGTATTAACATAGTACAATATAACCCACAAACTATAAAGCATTTAAACACGTTGACACACATATAGGGAAAAATGATAAGTTTGGTAAAGTTAAAACTAAGCAGCGTATGTTACAATGACAAAGAATGGTAAAGGAGCCCAAAATATCTGGCCCACGAAAGGCCCAAAAATGGTTCTAACCCTCTAAACCAATGAATTACCAAAACTACCCAAGGGTTTTCTTTTTCTTTCTTTGCATCAGCAAGCAAAAGCAAGTGCAAAACTGCTTGCTTACAACCGTCTTTTCCATTCAAAGCCAACGAGTAACGGTTGCTAGAACCAGTCATTCCATTGATTTTTGTTCTTCTTTAATCAACAATGCCTAAAGGGGAAGATGCGATAGCTAGAAAGAAGAACAAATCGATCAGGAAGAAGATGCGGAGCGATTCATCCAAGGTTTCTAATCGCATCGCCGCCATTATCGCACAAAAAAAGCGTCGTCAGTCCGGCAAACGGAGGATGTGTCAGGTAAAATTCGTTACTTAATGAAGATTTCTGAAGAATTTTGTGTTCCGTTTGGATTTTTTTTAATTTAATTGCTCTTGCTCATGATGACGTTAGACTTATACGAGCCTACGTGCAACAATCTAGTTTAGAATCTAGATTGTTCTAGCTTAAGAAAAATATATAGTACTAAAAATGTGCAACCTTCGTCTACTTAAAAGAACAAATCGATTATTTGAAAGAGTTAATTTCAGCTTGTAGCCTTGTAGGCGTGGCTCTATTGCGTAGTATATAAGCACGTTTGTCCTGACTGTAGCACTGTAGAGAGTAGAGTATAGACTACTTCGAACAAGTTTTTCTATCATCTAAAAGCTCAGATATTAATGCAAATTTACGTAACAGTGCTTTCACGAACACATGTGATGTACATCGCTTTTTGGCTGTGAAAACATTATAATACATATGATCTAACTAGCAGGGCTTTTGCCCACTATTTTTGTTTCTTATCATGATGCAGGGAATGTGTTTTAGCCTCCCTACTCCTGAGGATCCTTTTAATGACAAACATATGATTCTTGATTCTAAGAAAAAGGACAAGACGAAGAAGACAAAGAAAGTACGGCCGTCAAAGGAAGTTGATAATTTATCGGTAAAAGGCAGTGATGTTTCACAGAATAAGAGAAAGGCTAACGAGGATCATCAATCAAATGGTGAAAACAAGGAACAGAAAAGGTCGAGGGTCGAGAAAGAGTCAACACTTTCAGATAAGAAAACTACCAAGAAGCTTAGTGGACATATTAAGGATGAAGGCTGCCCATCGAAATTTTTAATTTCATGTTTGAAAACGATGCAAGATATGATGCATCATAATCAAGCCTTTGAACCAGGAAAGCCTTTGTTCTTTGATTCATGGGGCTTTGAATTTTGGAGATCCTATTCGAGCGGCATAAATGTATTGGAGACTAGTGGATGTTGTACCATGGAGCAAATTGCTTGGATAAGTTCAACTGCTGTGGATACAATTACAAGAAAGGAAAAAGAAGGTGTATCGTTCACCAACCCCTTCCTTTTGTTCCTTGTACCATCACAAGAGAAAGCAACAAAGGTATGTCCAATGGTTTTCAAGACTAGTCCCTTGTAGCGTTGGCGACCTTATAATAAAAATGCCGGCGCTCTTTTGAACTATGGATTTATTTGATTCAAAGCAATCTTTATGATTGTTCTTTTCCTCTAAAAAAGAAATACTAATCCCTTGCACTTCGAGAATAGAGTGTTAACACCTTGTTTCTCTTGATCTGTCAGCATTTAAACTTTGTTTATCCAAAGAAACACATGGGATGCACTGCCAAATTAAGTATACATCAATGCACCAGTTATTTGTCTGATATACATAATCTGAAACCACACATTTGACAATTAATTAGTTGAAGACTAATATGAAATCCAATAAAATGTAGATTGGGAACCCTAGGGTTCTGCGACACAAGTTCTAATTAGACATATCTTTGCTCAAAAAAGTTGGTCAAGTTTTAAAATAAATCCAAGTTCCATATGGGCTATGTACTTCAGTTGGTATGGTGGTATAACACTATAACCACACATTTATTTTCAGGTTCGAGCCGTGTGCAAACCTTTAAAGGCGTTTGGGATACATACAGTGAGTCTCCATGCTGGTGCCTCCATAGATCATCAAATTAATGGGTAATAATTGAAATTTGTGGTTTATCTCAGCACTCAGCAGCAAATGGTATATGTAAACAGGACTTCATGTATGCTTTATAGGTTTGATGTTTTGAAGAGACTTCATAGACCTGAATCATACTCTTTTCTATTGTGATGCTAAACTCAATAGTAGTCAGATCACACAAAGATGTGTGTAGGCATGCTTCACAGGCAAAGAGCAATTCTTCATAACATCAATTGATAGTGTTAACTTACCCTCAATCAAAGTTTTTCCATATGTTGCTTTGTACTCACTGGCTCATTGGAGGACATGTGATTTGTTAATCTTTATACAATTATAGTGTTATTTATGTAAACGTATTAAAGAGTTCTCAAATTGAAATATTTGTTTGGGGATCAAGGGAGAGTTAACCCACCATGGCCCCTCTGACCAGTCCCATGGCTATTGGCTAACGTGGAGGACGCAAATCAAGTCATATGCGTTAGAATTTGAAATGGGCACCAACTTCATTGTTATAGTTGGCTTTACTCTGATAGAACCAATAGAAAGCTCATTAGCCAAATAATGTTGGTCAGCACCATCTATTGCTTTCCATCATTTAACATTGTTGGTTCACATGATAAAATTCAATGATGCTCTGATTTTGGCTCAAGGTATTGACTATTGACCAAATTGTGATGCATTATGCTAAGGGATTAGAGTCAACGCTATGTGGTGCACTGGTGACTGGTCTGCTACAACACATTTACAATGATGTGCTTATTGCTTTTGAGCATTGATCTTTAGACCATGGTGTGATTCTTCCAGAAATAAGTCCAGCAATATTGAACTAAGTTTAGTCATGTTTTTAAATATTATAATATATGTGGCTGTTTTTGTGATTATATGGACGTATTGCAGGAGTAATATTATGAATCTCTGTTCCTCTACAGATTGAAAACTTGTGAGCCCGAATTCCTTGTATGCACCCCAGGTAGACTTTTGGAGCTTATATCCATGGAGGCCGTTGATATTTCTGGTGTTTGTTCACTGGTATTATATTCAACCCTTTTCTTCTATCAGTAAATGCTAGTTAGCAGTTTGTTGTATATTATGTTTACTACACAATATATGCAGAGTGAAGCAAGAGTCATCTTGCTTAATATGGTAGTTTCTTATGCTCTGCTGTTCTGAGTTCTTCCCCCACCCCCACCCCCACCCCTTTTTCGTTTTTCACCCTCTTTTCGAGTTTTCAGATGTTCCTACCTTGTAAACCTCCTGTTAAACCTAGAATTTGCTTTCGACCATCTAGCACATTGTGGTACATCAATGTTCACTTAGGCAATTTGTCAGAATGCATAACGCACCTAGTGCGCATTGGAAAACTAACGTCTTTATAAATTATAAATTGATGTATGATCCTTTGTCAGTAATCTGAAACTTATTTTTGCAATTACACAGATTGTTGATGGACTGGAATCTTCTGCTGGAGATGCTTACCTTGACAACATCAAATCTATTCGACAGTTTATTGCTGGTGACCCACATACTGTGGTTTTCTGCAATAATGGATTGAGTAATGCATCTGTACCTGATGTGTCGGGCCTTCTGCCAAGCCCAATGTGCAAGTTATCGCGAGAGGAATTATTGGCTAACAAGAGTGCAGACACAATCCAGTCCATTGATGTCATTAATTCAACAGAAGAAAAATTGCAAAAGGTGTGAAACCTTGCGGATTATCTAATTGATACTTAATAAATTAATTATTAAAATTTCAATTAATGAATGTGCTTATAAGACCTTGATTATTAATTTCAAATTAAGATGAAAAATCTGCTCAAAGTTCTTCGTCGTAACCCATTAAAAAATCAGAGTTCCGAGAAGGAATTAAAGGAACTCTGATTTGACATTTGGAGTAGTTGGTCTTGTGTGAAACTTGTAGCATCATATTTATTTGTTCTGATTATGAATCCCAACATGTTGCAGAGAGAACGAAGCTACAGTTTCTGTGATTGATACAGAAGATATTGTGTGAAGTTGAGGTAGTAATTATATATAAATTTGATATTGCGATAGAGGAGTAGAAAGATATCAAAGGCAAATTGCATGTCTTTTTAACCCAAGAAGATGCCATTAATCAAGGTTTCAACATTGTGGGCAACAAGTTTGCCTGAAACAAGTGTGTAACTCCTCCACAAATGGTTTATGACGATGATGATACTAATTTCAGTGTTGTCAAAAGTCAAAAGTAGTCGTTTGTTATTAGTTCTATTTTGACTCTGTTTTTTATATTATTAATAAACCAAAATGATGCCGTCGGTATCTGATGATGATTTGATATGATACGTGGTACTGGTATTGTGTATAAAAATAGGATTTGGTCATTGACAATTATTGGCATGTAACCAAGAGTGAAAAGGAAGCATGGTTTGTTTTGTGAGGCTGCCATGTTTTTTTTTTAGCAAAATGATGGCTTCCTGCTCACGTCTTTATGTGTTTCCTGTGTGTTCTCTTCTGGACCATTCCACAATTGTGGTGGAGTAGAGCCTTATGGTACATGTTTCTTTCTAACTCTTATGAAATATAGTAGAATCATTTTTCATTTATAAAACTCCTTGGTGAACCAAACGTTCGATTTGTTTAACCTATTTGACAAATTATCTTTCAGATTTCTTTTTATTTTTTGTGTGTTTGACCTATAAAAATATAGATCATATCATATGTAACGCTAGTCAGTCAATTTTAATTAAATGGGAGAGATAGTCACCTGTAAAACAAACAAATTAGTTGATATGGGTGCTAAGAATTATGATACGATGCATATATAAGCCATCTATGGTAATACAACTATAACATGGAACGTCATCATCATTATACAATGCATATAATACAACCGTTGTTGTTGCTCTTAATTAGACATATACGTATATCGTTATTCTAAGAATGTGATGCTAACACATGACAAAATCAAGGAAACGAGAAGAAGAATATGTCTATGTTAACCAATGAATGAATTTTATATATATATAGATTAGATTGAGGTTTTATGGGGCACCATATGCATCGGGAACCAAATGGGAACCAAAAATGCATTAAGGGCGTTTTAGGAATGCAAAACATTTAATTTATAATTAAAATATATTTTAGAATCTTTTAAAATGGAATGAATTAATTTAGCTAATTAAATCATTAAATTAACAACTTTCCCTTTATTTCTCCTCCTTTCTCTCTTCTCCCACTCTTGATTGACTCCCTCTCTCTTTAGTGACCGGCCACCTTCTTCCTCCATCTTTATTGGCTCCGGCGGCCACCTTCTGCCTCCCTCTTTATTGGCTACGACGGCCACCTTCTCGCTTGACTCCCTCCCTCTTTAGTTTCTGACGGCCACCTTCTCCCTCCCTCTTTATTGGCTCCGGCGGCCGCCTTCTCCCTCCCATTCCTCCCTCTTTATGTTCACTCCAGCCCATTTCATCAAATGCAAAATCCAACTCTTGCTTCATTCCTACAACACACCAACGATCGAGAACAACGGCCGAAAAGTCGTGATAGCAGTGGCGACATCTTTAAAATGTTCAAGCTTCTTCCCATGTTATGTGATGAGCATAATGAAAATGATGCATTGGAGCCGGTTTGAAATTGAATCTGATGCATTGTGTTTATCCAATGTTTATGGAAGACGAATCCGATGCATCGTGTTTATGAAGATGAATTGCGTTTGAAAATGAATTCGATGAAGATGCATAATGTTTGATGATAAATCCGATGAAGATGCTTGATGATGAATCTGAAATGCATCGTGTTTTGAAGATGAATCCGATGAGTTTGATGAAAATGCATCATATTTGAAGTTGAATCCGATAAATTGGATGAAGATGCATGAAGGTGGGACGAAGAAGATGATGAATATGACCGAAGATTAGGATGAAATCATCCGAGATGCATCTTGAATTGAAAGATTAACATTAGATGCATCCACATCAAATCATCTTTTTGAATTTGTTTAGATTTTGTAATTTTGGAAGTGTATCAATGAATTTAATTTAACATTTATTGTTTGGTTATTTGATTGAATATTCTATTAATGTAAAATTAAATTTTATTTGATTAGATATATTATTTTTCCCAAAATACCCCTATGCATAACAATTATGTGCATCGCGGATGCACCAATGATCATTTAATCCAAGGGTTGTGGTTGGTTCTTTTTTTGGTTCCCGATGCATATGGTGCCCCATAGAACCTGACTATATATATATATATATATATATATATATATATATATATATATATATATATATATATATATATATATATATATATATAGAGAGAGAGAGAGAGAGAGAGAGAGAGAGAGAGAGAGGATATGGATCACGTGAGAAGAGATCTTATCGTGAGAAATAGTGAGAATGAGTTTTTGCATTGATATTGAATCATCAAACTATTGATTCATGATTATTGAGTCATTTTAGACATTGTTGAATCAAATGTATCTGATTATATCAAACCCGGATCACAAAAAAACATGGATAAAATATTTGGTGCATCATGACCGCAGAAAAATGCATTATTACTGAATCATCATTTTTAGCCCGTAAATGATGATTCAAATCTATATATTTGGTTCAAAAGAATTGATAATGAATCAATAATCATGAATCAATAGTTTGATGATTCAATATCAATGCAAAACTCTCATTCTCATCATTTCTCACGATAAATCTCTTCTCACGTGATCCATATCCTGTATATATATATATATAGTCATGTACCGTCATTCTACAAACTAAGAATACAAATACTAGAAATAGGAACAAAATTGTAAAAGAGATTAGTTGGAGAACGAAACACCTGAACACAAGCAGTCTATATCAGGAAAGGTATGAATGAAATTATTAAAATGTTGAAACTTGGAAGGCTTCAACTCACACACCCAACACAGCGCGCAGTTTAATTAAAGTTTAAACTCTCATTGACTGCTTAAGCTCAACCTTTTTTTTCCCTTTTTAAGACACTTTACCAACTTTTAATCTACATTAGTACCGACTTTTGAATCGATTAAAATTTTAATCATTTAATATGTTTTTTAAAAGAATATTTTTGTCCAGCAACTATCATTAAACCTCGTTTTTTGTTTCACAACATATAATTATATTTAGCTTAATGTTATAGGCTTCATAATCATTGATTTACCTGTTAGAAATAATAATTGAGGGGTAAAATTATACCAACGGACTAAAATTACTAATTTTAATAGTTGGTTACCAAATAAAAATTCTAACTAAAGGTGTAACGACCCGACTTATTTAAAGTTTGATGGCTCGAGTTTGTTTGGAGCTCTATATGAGAATCATGATTTCGGCCGTGATTGGTTTTACATGAGGATCTGCTCATTTATTAAATAAATTTACTGCTCGTTTATTATATAATTAAATTTGTTATTTTGTTAATTCAATTGTATAGTAACTATTTCTTGATTATGTTATTTGTTTGTATACGTTTGTTTATTTTATGTAAGTATACAATATATAAACTCATTTCTTCGTTTAATTTAGGCTAGCGAGCTTATTAGAAAGATCGAGCTCGTCTATGAAATGAAACTACAAGTGAAGTTTGAGTTTTTAACAAGTTGAGTTTGGAAATTTCGACTTACATCTTAGATTCTACATTTCTACTTGTTACATAGAATTTACATGTACAATTCTCATGTTTTTTGTGTGGAGGTGAATAATCAGGGGTGCGTGTCGCGAACATAGATCCTAAATTACAAAATTTACATTCAACATTGATTTTGGTTTATAAAAATTCGTCTCGTTATTAATAACTATTTAAAGATGTTTGGTTCATCCTAAAACATTTTTAAGTACCTATTAGTTGTTATATCCTTATAGTTTTTAAAATGTGTTTTCTGAACATACATACCAAAATGAAAAGTAGTAACACAACCGTTAAATCAAAAATGAAACAAAAATAACAGCAACATATATATAATAATGAAAAAAAGAAACAGACAACTGGACAAGTGGTTGAGTAAACTGATTATATTTGATTTCAAAAAACCTGTACAACTTTTTATTGATTATTAAGTTTGTAGTTACTAAACAAGATAAATAATTGCAATATAAATACTTATGCGTAAAAATGTCAATATGTTTATGATCATATATTATTTTTAGGATAGTATTTTCACAACCAGCAAATCAATTATATTGATATCATGAAATTTAGAAATTAAATGAGATATTAACATAAAAAAACCTAACAAAAGAAAATGTAATTCTCAATTAGGTTAAAATCAATATATTTTGTATTACGCAAATAAGTGATAATTGTCTCGTGAACATTTACTCTTAATAAAATAATCTTTCGGTAATTCTTTTATTCAAATTACCTTTTTGGTTTATTAGTAACTAGGTTACATGGATAAAATTAAAAAACTTAAAATCATGACAAAATTTTAGATTTATTAGATTATTTAGATTAAATTTAGGTCAAAATATGTTGGAATTAATAAATGATATGTGACAAATTGAAATGCTCATAAATGACAAATTAAAAGATGACGACACATTTTTTAATTACTTAGTTATTGGTATCATGGAATAGGTAGATTAATATAGGTAATAGATTGACATATGATCGTTTAACTTTAATTTTGATAAATTATCTATTTATTTATTTATTTTATTAATTAAACGATGTCGGTCTTCACCCTATTATAATTATTATATCATGTGTAATAACTAAGTGTTTTATTTTGGAAAAATATAATCATTTTCATAAAACTTTTTGTTCCACGTGAAATTTGATAATGATATTCTATCGATAAAACTATTAGAAAAGTAAACCGGTCAAAGAAAAATTGTTTATTCAGTTTTAGTTGTTGTTTTTTTTTCTAATTAATAATTAATTTCAACATTATTACCATTAAGTTTCAAAAGAACTTCCATATGAACTTGCATTTGGCATATGTAAAAACTCTCTCAATTGCACTTCTATTAATCTATAATTCTATTCTTTCATTTAATTTTACATAATTTTGTTTAAAGTAGGGAATCATAATTTTCGTTGAATATTATATATGTTGCAGAAAAAAAATGAAATAGATTAATTAATAACGCACTATTATTATAGAAATCAGAGGTGTTCAAAAAATTTTGAAAACCAAAAAACTGATACCACAAATCAAAAAGTCTGGTAAACTGAATCGAAAACCACCTACGGTTTCAAATACTATTCACGTTTTTTTGTCACTGATATATGGTTAATTAAAAAATCAAAACAAATATTTAATTTAATTAATGTTAATTTTACTTTTTAAACATATCAATATTTTATTAAATTAATCCAATAATTATATAAACTTTTTACTCACTAATTAATGTATGTTAGTTTTATAGCCCAAAACATTTAAAATTATACGTATACATCTTAATTTGACGAAAATATAAAATAATTTTTTATAGTTACTAGATTTTAGAATTAATATAATCTTTTAACGATATTTTATTAAAACATTTTAATTTTCCATAACTTTCTAATTGAACTTTTAAAAAGTATGTGTATTAATTATTGGAGCTTTTAATAAAAAAAAAATAGTTAATTGAAACATAAGAGAATCGATTAACTAGTTACTCATTATTTCCGTTTAGTTCAAGGTTCATAGAATTCTTAAATCGATATTCTAATTAATCATCCAAAACTAATTTTTAATACGGTTAGCTATCCATGAACAACGTTAATAAAACAGTAATGACCGGCCTTACCCTTTTTGAAGAAAGAATACATCTCAAGATTGGTTAACAGCATGCCTATAACTAGAAATAAGAAAAACCAAATTAAAAGATCCAAGCATAAAATCCAGTCGTGCAAATGGCAGGAACAAAAATGTCACAAACTAATGGTCAACAAATCGAGATCTTTAATTGTATTCGTAACCCTAATAATTTGATCTTGTAGCATAACCTAAATAAATTAGTGCTAATTAGGTCAATGATTGAGACATTAGACCATGTTTTTTGTTGAAATGATTTCATTACGGTTGTCATTTCATTTTCCCTATATATATATATATATATATTTTTTTTTAATTTTAGGGCACCTACCTTAAAATACATACCAATTTAGATTAAACATAGGAATGCAATAAAAAGCAAAAAACAAAAAATCAAAAAGGCACTTGAATATTACCCATCTTAAGTTAATCTTTGTTAATTAATTAATTACATTAACACATTCCTACCGGATATTGTATTCATAGTTATATTTGACATCCAAGTTCACATTTCATACCATAAATTTTTCAAAAATATGACATTTATGTGTGTATCGAGCCGAAGGATGTAACGATTAATGTAAACATGTTCAACGGTTAAGTACAATGAATACATGTAACGAATGTACTTGTTATATCACATTAAAGAAGAGACTGATAAAATTTCATTTCATATCATAAAATAAAATAAGTGATTTTAAAACAACCTACATATTTTCATTCAATATTAGTTTGAACTTTTCATGGGTTTCTTTTATTTAAGTCCATTTAATTTGGTTGTCTTGTTCCCGTTGGTCCTTTTGTTTAAAAAAAGGTCAGGAATCAAATTAATAAAAAGGATGATAACACCAAATAACTTTGATTTTGTGCACATTTATGTAACGTACTTTTATTTGTATACATTTATTTAGTGTATTTTAAAAGTGTTTCAATTAGGTAATTGAAAGACCTGATGACCGGTACAACAAGTTACTTTCAAAACTTTTATTTTTGTACACGTATATGTAGTGTTTTTTTTTCTTTTGTGCACATTTGGTAATCAACTTTTAAAAATGTTTCAATTAGGTAGTTTGAGTAAGCTGATGTTACAATTATCAGGTCACTTAATTAACTAATTGAAATACTTTTAAAAATAAACTACATAAATGTATAAAAACTCAAAAGTAAATAGCTTTTTGATGTCATTTTCTGATGATTATATTATGAATGTAGTATGCTTTTCATCTTAATCTTAAACTTAATATCTAACCATTAATATAACAAACGTATATGGTGTGTGTAGTTTGAATAAAGTAGATTCCATGGATCGTAAAATAATATAGCAAGAAAAACAGGTTTTATTAGGGGTGAGCAAAAACCGAACCGGAAACCGGAAAACCGAAAAAACCGAACCCAAAAAAACCGGAAAACCAAAAACCGAAAACGAAAAAACCGTTTCAAATGGTTTGGGTTAGGATTGCGTCTCAAAACCGAACCGAAAACCGAAACCGAACCGAAAAGTAATAATTAATATAATTTTTAAAAATATTTCTTAAGATGATAGTAGGTATTAGTTTTCTAGTAAATTATTAACTATTATGTTTCTAAATAAGTTGCTAGTTAGTAATTACAAATGAAAACTACTATATAGTCTAAATGAGTAATAATAAATACTAGTTAAAATAACCATTTTAAAATAAAAAATCAACCAAAAAGAATGGTTTTAAACCCAAAAACCGAACCGAACCCATGAAAACCGAAAACCCATAAACCATGGGTTCAACCCGAAAAACCGAGAAACCAATCCGGGAAACCGAAAACCCGAACCCGGAAGAAACCGAAACCGAACGGTTTCTAAAACCCAAAAACCGAAATAAACGGTTTGGGCATGAAACCGACCCAAACCGACCCATGCTCACCCCTAGGTTTTATATACGTGAAGAGAGAGAGAGAGAGAGAGAGAGAGAGAGAGAGAGAGAGAGAGAGAGAGAGAGAGAGAGAGAGAGAGAGAGAGAGAGAGAGAGAGAGAGAGAGAGAGAGATGGATGATATTGGCGAATGGAATGTCAAAGGGCCCCCCACGTGTGGGAGGTTTAATCGACAGATGAGATGGAAGAAATATATACTTAAAAAACAAGTGTAGTTTCACTTTCACTTTCGAACCTTCCTTTTCATGACTTTGTGACTTGTGAGTTAACTTAGATTCAAATTGTGTTCAGAGATCAAATTGAACATCCATCCATCCATCAATTACTCAATTGTTTTTCTGACACACCACTTGTGCTTCCCTCACAAGCAAAACTCACTCTTTCTTTCTCCATACTTGTATATATTTACTTGCAACCTCCATCATCACTTTATAGTTCCTTTTTTATTACTACATTATATTTTCACCTATATCTATATCTATATATATTATTTACACATTTCTAGCCAAATTAAGTCACTAGTCGGTGAAGTGAAGTGAAGTGAAGTGAAGTGAAGGAGGAGGCCGGAGTTAATGGAGAGGTTTTACTCGTTTACTGGATTCGGACGTATGATGTGGGAGGAAGCGAGGGCCCCATTCATCGTGCCGTTTTTGAAGCTCATGGTTACAATGTGCTTAGCCATGTCCCTTATGTTATTTGTGGAACGTGTTTATATGGGGTTTGTTGTCCTTGTTGTTAAGTTTATCAAACATAAGCTTCACAAAAGGTACAAATGGGAAGCCATTAAGGAGGATTTGGAGACCGGTAACTCGGTTTACCCTATGGTTTTAGTTCAAATACCAATGTATAATGAAAAAGAGGTACGTATGTATACCGTATATATCTATAGTATACATTCATATAATCAATTTTATTTTTATCCTATATATTTTTCTTAAAGAAAACACTTACGTATATAGAATTTGGTTTTATAATATTAATTTATTTTTCGGCTGTGCATGTACATAGGTTTATCAACTTTCCATCGGGGCAGCATGTGGACTCTCATGGCCATCTGATCGGATCGTAATTCAAGTTCTTGATGACTCAACAGATCCGATCATCAAGGTTTGATCTTAATTACCATATTTATCAAATAATCAAAACTCGATCCATCAATGAGTAAAGGGTATCAAACTTTTGTCAAATAAAACCAAAATTGCAATAAATGAATAACAAAAGTGACGTTTCGATCAGATTAAGAAGGGATATTAAATGTCTTGTTTGATTTAATGTCTAATATCTTAATTGTCTCTAATCTATAATTTGATCAATAGAAATTTAACATCATATATTTCTTTATTAGACAGATCTAGTAAGACATTAGACATCTAATCACTTAAAAAAACAAACGAGTCCAAAGTTTTGATATATTGTTTTTTAAATAAAAATGGACAGGATTTAGTGGAGATAGAGTGCAAGAGATGGGCAGGGAAAGGAATAAATATAAAATATGAAATAAGAGACAACAGAAATGGATACAAAGCTGGTGCACTCAAACAAGGCATGAAGCATCCTTATGTGAACCAATGTGACTTTGTGGCCATCTTTGATGCCGATTTCCAGCCCGACCCCGATTTCCTCTGGCGAACCATCCCCTTCCTCGCACACAACCCCGATCTTGCTCTCGTTCAAGCTCGTTGGAAATTCGGTATTCATCATATATACAACTCTCCCAGTTTCTGTTATTATATGATATATGCCCCGTTAAATTCGATGACAACTTAACAAGCAAACTTGATGGTGTGTTTCAGTGAACTCAGATGAGTGTTTGATGACAAGAATGCAAGAAATGTCGTTGGATTACCATTTTACGGTGGAACAAGAAGCAGGATCGGCAACCCATGCGTTTTTCGGGTTCAATGGTACGTATTTTGGATCCGATAATCACGATTAAGTTTTTTTTTTATGAAATTGGAATCAAACTAGTTTGAGATTCACGAGAGATGTAATTGAACGTAGGAACCGCGGGTGTTTGGCGAATTTCGGCTCTAAACGAGGCTGGTGGATGGAAGGACCGAACTACCGTAGAAGACATGGATCTAGCGGTCCGTGTGAGTCTCAAAGGATGGAAATTTGTATACATAGGTGACCTCAAGGTATGTACACTACACAAAAAGTGGTCGGGCGTCGGTATTACGCTAGATTGCTTGTCGTCGTTTATAAGCGAATCTAACAATTTTCAATGTAAATCGTAAGGTGAAAAACGAGTTACCAAGTACTTTCAAAGCGTATCGTTATCAACAACATCGATGGTCTTGTGGACCGGCTAACCTTTTCAAGAAAATGATCGTGGAAATAGCGCAAAACAAGGTTTTCATCCGCGACACTACTTGTCGAGGTTTCTAATAATTAAAAAAGTTGCTAATTAAGCGCGTTAATGATGCAGAAAGTGACGTTATGGAAGAAGTTTTACGTGATATACAGTTTCTTCTTTGTTAGAAAAATCGTCGCGCATCTTGTCACGTTTATCTTTTATTGTGTGGTATTGCCTGCTACGGTTTGGGTGCCGGAAGTGCATGTTCCTAAGTGGGGTGCGATTTATATTCCTTCGATCGTGTCTCTACTGAATGCCGTTGGAACTCCACGGTCGTTTCACCTTTTGGTGTTTTGGATCCTTTTCGAGAATGTTATGTCTCTACATCGGACGAAAGGAACGTTCATCGGCCTTTTTGAGGCCGGTACGAGGGTTAATGAATGGGTTGTCACCAAGAAGCTCGGAGAGGCTGTGAAAGCCAAATCAGGTTCCAAGCCTACCAAAAAACCTCGAATCCAAATAGGAGAAAGGTAAATCTTCTGGGAATTTCATTTTTTTTTTTTTTTTTTTTTTTGGCAACAAATAAACGAGACTGTAATAGGATGTCAAAGCTCAGGATATTACGGCCCAATCAATCACGTATTTTTTATGATGGCCCATAAGCCCAAGTATAAAAAAATTCAAACAAATTGGGCTCTGTTTTGTGGTTCAAGCGAGATGGGCTTTTTTTACTTTTTGACTCAAATCTTGGTTGGTTTGTCCAATTCTATTATATATTATTTGAATAAGACAAATTTCCCCCAAAAAAACAAACAAACATGCCAAATTTATTTGTTTTTTTTTTAAACAAGGTTAACACCATCGTTTCTCATTTCTCAAATAGGTTTTTAAAATAATACTCAAAAATAATATATTAAACAAGTATTCAGAAAAACAATCTTTAGAAAAGACATACAAACTTTTTTTTTTTTTTTTGTAATTTTGGGTCGGTCTTAACTCGTTTAGTGTTTTTGAGCTAAATTTGACATCATTGGTCTTGTTCTACATCACACTAGACTACACTGCAATATTATATGATATATACTTGCTTGAGATTGAGTGAGAGGTTATTTGTTTACTTCTTAATGGAACCATTAAGAGGCTCATTCAAAGTTAAACGACCTCTTAGTGGTTCCATTAAGAGGCAAACAAACATCACCCGACTCAAACCCGTCTTTATTAATTTACTTATTTGATCATAATAGAAGTAACTTACCCACTATTATTAAATTGTTCATGACTATTTTTTGATGTCTTCTCCTCTAAGCAATATACTGTTTTTTTATATGTGACTTCAACAGTGTATATATGCTCGAGGTCTTTGTCGGATTCTACCTCTTCTTGTGCGGCTGCTATGACTTTTTGCATGGAAAGAACCATTACTACATATACCTCTTCCTACAATCCACCGCTTTCTTCATCGCCGGATTTGGTTATATTGGTGTTTTCGTCCCCAATTCTTGATAACGATACGAAGAAAATGCTCGGCTTTCAATATACGACACACTGTATTTGATTTCTTTTAATTTGACAGCAAATTTTGTTACAAGGGATCAAGTCATTCTTTCGATATACAACTATACATGTGCATGAGCCACGACCACTTGCATTGTGGTTTTAAGTTAAATCCTTCACAATTAATAAAAGTATACGATGATGATTTAAATATTGGTTAAAATTAGTGAACTCAATTATTTATATCATGTTTATTCAGTTCAATTTTATAAGTTAGTCCTTTAAATGAATTTTAATCTAAAATTAAAAGTTTGTTTTTTATGGTAAAACCTAATTAAAATTGAAGTTTATTAATCAAGAGATCGTATACAACAAGGGGTAGATCTACTTGGTAACAAGGGTATCATATGTGATGCAAGCTTCAAGTTTTGCATATGAAAAGCATATACTGATTATAAAAATTCAAGATGAAAAGAAATTTTTCGTACCTGTGGTTTACTGGTTTACCCGGATTCAGTCCCTCAAACTTAATAATCCCAAACTTCGTTCCTCTTTTGCTGATTTTAGTATCTGGGCCGTTAAATTTAACGGTCCAACCGTTATCTTTATAATAATGACTATTTATGTCTTTCAACTACAACCCTTTTAGTCCCTATGATTTTATTATTTTTCATTTATAGTCTAATTTTTTTTATTGTTGCTTATTATGAATTTTTTTTATTTTATTTAAAAATACACTAATTTTATTTATAAATATAATTCATTTTTTTAGCATTTTACTTATATTTACTATCGTTAGTATTTTACTAAATGATAAGTAAAATTATAAATTAAACAGTGTATTTATAAGTAATGTAAATGTAACAATAAAGAAAAAAACAAAATAAGAATAAATTTTGGATTATAAATGGTAAATAATAATAAAACCATAGGGACTAAAAGCGTCATAATTGAAAAGGATAAGAAGATAATTATTATAAAGTTAACGGATCAAGGACAAAAACCGGGCAAAGTTAGCAAAATATGAACGAAATTTAAGACTATTAAGATTGAGAAACTGAATCCAGATAAACCATTTTCGTCAAAATTTAACTATAGATTATATATATCTAAAATATTTTTCAGTAAGGATATATTAAAATGATAATAGAGACGAAGCACATGACAAATGACATGGGAGCAACCAAATGGCACGCCTTCCAAACTTCCAATGGCATGTCTTTCCATTCATTCCACCAATCTACTTCACAAAACCATCTACATATATTTCATGTTGTCGTATAAATAACAAAACAACTTGCATTGCTCTTACAAATCAAGATAACGAATAAAATGATACGATGAGTTTACTTGTTTATCAAAAGCCTGCAAATTAATTTCGACATATACTACAAATAAATAAACTAAGACACACGTTAACTGTTATTCAAATGGAGTGTCATTTCATTTACAAAAAATTTTTTTCTCTGATCACAACAATTTCAATTTTGTATAGATAAACAATGTTATGATTTAGATAACGAGAGGATGACAGAGGTTGTGTATCAGATTTCAAGTCAATGAAGCTAATTGTCCCAATTGATGAATAGGCATGATGTCCGAGTTCACCTCATTAACCATAAGCCTAAGATTTATCTATCTGGCACGACGTATGGATTATTCAACATGATTTGTTGATAGGCCTGCTTTTTTTGGTCCCTCTTCTTTGGTAAAAGATTTAATTTATTATCATTAATCCAAAAATGATTATGAAAATATTGCAACTATTATCATCAACTATTGACCGCAACACCCCATCATATGGTTGAGCCTCAAACTCTAATTAATTGCAGTAACATCTGCCATGGCCAAAAGGATCATCCATCGCCTACCTTAAAAACTTGCCCAAGAGATGAGAGGATACACCAAGTGATGTACATTGGAAACTTTCTGTTTTTCTGTCCACCAAAGCCTCATGGATGCTATTTAGCATGAAATAAAAACACCAACCACAGTACAAACCCAAAGATAGGGGCAACAAATCAAGTATTTTTATTCCCAAGCTGGTTGGTATGACCATTCAAAAAATTAAAGAAAGTAAAACCACACTCCTAAATGTGCTTCATGACATGATTAACGATCATCCTTGTCTTTCTTATCCGATGACAAGTCTATTCTTGAGTTACTATTTTAAGCTTTAACTATCAAAAACTAATGAATTAAAAATATTGCTAACACAATACCTTAATAATCGAATCGTGCCGTTGACCCGTTCAGTGAATTGTTGACTTGAAACAGAAGATGAAGGAATCTACACAAAAATTGCAAAGAAGCCTACCGCTCGGATCCTGTCGAAAGCACCAACTGAATATGGAAGCTAAGACAGCCCACTAATTAACTTGCAAAGAAAGTTATTTCAACAAATTTAGTTGGAACCCGTGTAGCACACCTTGCTTCTCTTTGATGTTAGTTATGGCGACTTTTATATCATGTCTTCCAATATGTCATAATGACCATAGCCATGAAACAGAACTTTGATTGAACTCTTCTCATCCTCTTGATACTCTTTACCGTAGGTTGCGATGTTTAACAATTTGCCAGAGCTCTTCTCCAACATGAAGACAGATATTGTGGTCCTATGAACAAAACCAGAATTTAAAAGGTGCTGTAATAATTGGTTGACTCGCATAATGCAATTAAGAATTCAAACCAAAAATATCATCATGAAAACAGAACAAGTCTGTCACTGAAAATTAAAATACAAGAATATATGGAAAACATTACTTGGGCAAGTCTCAGAGGTTTCTAAAGCTATTTAATTTACACCATGTGTCCATGTCATTACCGGCAACATATGTGATCAAACGAATCCGATTTCTCTAACTTTGTACACAAACTTTATTTGAAATTTCTTTCTCCGATGAGAATTCTCCGCCTAGTTTTTTTCAGTTGCACTCCATATATAATATATCTACTATTTCTCAAGTATATAAGAGCAAAATTCAGCATTGAAGTTTTACTCATGAAATCTCCTATTGTTCAATATGAAAACACAAGGGTCAGCTTGCCTCAAAACATCATTGTTTCAGTTATTTGAACTTTCTCATGATATATGTTGGTCATAGAGAACTTTCAACACTAAGTATGTTGTGGCATCCACATCCACCTACCAATACTGAAAGTGACACAAAAGAATAGACCCAAAATGAATTTGTTTTATATTCAACAGCATGTGATTTCTACACAGAACCGTCCTCTATAAGTTGACCGGATTCTAAAAGGGATAAATAGAGCATTTTGAATACATTAACAAGGGAACTAACAAGGGAACTCAATGATCTTTATATGATTAATACGTACGAACACATGTTTTGATGTTCCATTCCACATATGATCAACGTTTATAATAAAGAAAGAACATCCATGAGTCATGACCAATTGAGAACAAAATTTGACATAGATAGTCTACGACTCCTAGGAACTTACTTTAGAACATGAGAAGCCATCAATAACTCAGGTTCTCCACCCCATTCATATGGTTTCCCTATCTTTTTGACATAGGCATCGAAGTCTCCCTCAATAAACCTTGATAAAAATAACAAGATAACTTATTAGTTGTGCTAATTGAGTCAGTCAACGAAAGAGAATGGAGTAAACTAGCTTTACCATTCGATCTCTTTTTGTCTCTTTAGGAGCTCGTCAACAACCTGCAAATCCCAGTTTGCATTGGAAGTTAATGAACAGGTCATACTCTGAAAAACTGATAAAAGAACCATGAATATTAACAAAACAAAAAAAGTCAAAATGACTTTACGTACTTGAGCTCTCAATTCATCAGCGAGTTGTCTCTGTCGATTCTCATCAGGAGCCTCCTCTCCATTTCTCAAGCAAACCATATGAGCAATCGCTCTAAATAAACATCTGCCATCTGCCAGAACCCCTGTAATACTTGTAACTTTTAAAATCTACTCTTATCTGCTTAATTTGTCCAAAAACAATCGAGTGTCTTATTTAAAAAAATTCAAAAGAAAAGGCATCACAATGATAGCATCAGAGTAAGCTACATAAATGAAAATAACATCTTGTTTCCTGTAACTTTGCCCCAAAAAATAAAAACCAAATTGTTGTCACATGGTTAAGTATAGAGTAGCGAGTGAAAAAGAGAACCATTAAAACTCAAATCCTAGAATTCTTTTGGCATCCCAACGTTGTTAAAGTTAGATGAGAAAAACTGTTTTGTATATAACGATAATCATACAAATCAAATTTACAAACATATGCCTAGACCCTAGTGTATAAAAAATACTATAGTTGCAATCCGATCTCAAGTAAATTTCACTCTTTTTTGGTGACAATAGGTGCAAAAGGATTTCAAGTAATATGTACTCATCGTTTTGGTAACAAGAGAAATCTACCAACCAACTTTGTTGATTTGACAAACAGGCTCGAGGCCCATGAATAATCCTACAAATCCTTAAGACATGAGCTTCTTTTGGTAACAGGGGGTTGAAGCGGGTTAGACTAGGGTCACAACATTTCCCTTGGATGTCACTCGCTGAACTAAACTGCACTCAAACGCATCATATCTGTTATTTGACCCGAAAATGTGAAAATATGAGCATTAGCATCACGAAAAGTTGTCATGTCCTTATGCTAATTTAAACAAACATGAGTTTGAAGAAAGAAATAAAGAACAAGATGAGGCAATGAAGAAGAAGACTGATTGAAACAGAAACAAGATTTCCAAACACTAGTGACTCGTCAACAGAAAATGTTAACCACGGCAGTGAAATGTGATTTTCAAAACAAGATGAAGAAATCAACTACAGATGCCAGTATGTACAAGTAATTGTTTGTGGATAAGCAACATAGGGTTCCGCTGAGACTTCTCTAGAAAAACTTATATAAAATTAAAAGACCACATAATCTAATCATATCATATAGATGTAATAGACAATAACATTTGACGGTAATAATTCCAAACTATCATAAACCAATCCCAAACCTGTTATTCTATAGTTTGTGGAGTTTTCGGAAACAGTGGTGGCACAATTGCCATTAATTTTGTTGTCATCAGCGATGACAGGCTCCGAACTGGTATCGTTCCCCTCTACGGGTTGCGCAGAAAGACAAGCGCAGATTCCAAAGAGAAGCCAAGCCGTTTGAGGACGGTGAAGCCATCGCGCAGGTCGTACATCCCAAGCAACGTTCCATGAACCCTCGCCCGCAGGTCTGAGGCTGTGTTTTCCCCTACCGTTTCCGGCCGGAAGGATAGCATGCCATACAGATGCGGATATGTCGGATGCATAGAAATTCAATCGTGTAGTTGTAGAATGATAAGGAAATAGGCGACGGTCGATGCAGTCCGTCGCAGGGAGCAGTAGTTTGATAGGGAAACTGGCATCGGAGGAGATGTGACGGTGACGAGCCGCCAAGGCGTAGTGAGCTAGAGGCGAACCTAGAAGCCAAGATTTCGGACGTGAAGAAATGACACCGGCTAGCATCACAGAGAAAGGGCGGAGGAATGGGAAACTAATTTGGAGGCGCAACCATTCTCCGAGACTCCGACGGCGAAGTTGTTATAGTGAAAAAAAAATTTGGTAAATTGGTAAGGGTGCGAAGCGAGCTGTAGAGATGGTTGGGTGGGTTTGTACGGTTCGTCTGATGGGTCTAATTGGGGAAGATCGACGGCTGTCAGGGAATTCATTCACACGTGCAAGTCACGAGGGATGGGGTTGGTGATGTGTTCACGTGTTCATCAAGAAATCCATGTTTGTCGTCTTCCTAACCCTCCCTCGAATGCAATGATAATTAACATGATTTATTTAATTTCAATATTTATTTAACATGTGTATTGTATACTTTCATTGATAAAATAACAAAATTAAGTAATTTATTTATAAACAATCTTAGGGTGTGTTTAGTGGATGGAAAATTGATATTTATTTTCACTTACATTTTTTCAGAATTTGTTTTCATTATTACATTTCTAGAAAATTAGGAACAATTTTTGAAAACGTGTTCACCACGTCCCTTGTTTTCGCTTTTGAAAATTAGAAAAATGGTTGAAAACTCCTATCATCCATTTTCCAATTTCTATTATAAATTTAGAAAATGAAAACATTTAGAAAATGACAAAAAAATTAGAATAATGTCAAACTAAACATGTTTTCAATTAAGCTCTGTTTTCGTTGAAAACAAGAACAGAAAACCGGCTTGTTTTCGTCAACTAAACGCAGCCTTATGCTTTTCGTTTTCGTTTTCAAAACTTGTACATTTTATTTGGGACTTCAAGACTCCACTCTAATATAAGATTCTATTAAACTCAACCTTAAGAACCCATAAATGCACAAATTTAAATAGAAAATGCATAAATTTTTTGACGTGAAATTTGTAAAATATTTTAATATAAAATTATTATAGAAAATGCACAAACATTTTACATGAAATTTGTGAACTTTTACCGTATTTGTGATTTTTAAAAAAGTTGGTGTATTTTCTATATAAATTTGTGCATTTTATGGTTCTTACGGTAAAAACGATTCTTAATGAATCTCAAACACACACACACACACACACACACACACACACACACACACATATATATATATATATATATATATATATATATATATATATATATATATATATATATATATATATATATATATATATATAAAGGTTTGGTTTGGTTTTTGTATTAAAAATGTAAAACCAAATCGATTGTTTCTAGTTCAGTTTCATTCTTTTGAATTTTGGTTCGTTTCGATTTTTTTACACACCCTAACCTCAATAATAACTTGAATCAAACTATTAAAACTTCAAGATTGGATAAATCATATTAAGTTGTTCGATAAAAGGCCAATTCATCTAAAACACTTATTAATCTAATACTAAATCAATTTCTAACTAAGGTTTCTTTTTTTTTAAATTCATGAATACTGCTTCTTGTTTTTCAATGTTCGTGGCCTTTTTTGATTAAAGGTGTTTTTTTACTTTTAGTTTTTTAAGAATTTAAAAGGGCTAAATATGTGTTTTAAAGATCCCCAAGGATCAATATAGTTAGCTCAGGATATGGAGGGTCAAGAAGTCAAAGCAAGGTTGCGAGAAATAGATAATATCAAACACCTTTTTTGAAGTCTTAAATTTTTTTTTTTTTTTTTGGAAACTCTAAAAAAAAGCTATTTTTAAAGCGATGTGGACTAATAAAAACCGCTAGTAATATGCTTACGTGGAATAATGAGGGCATCACGTAACGTTTAGCTAGCGAATTCTTGGAAGGCAACTACACGCACCAACAATTGCTCCGACTTCCAACGTTAGTTAATAAACGTTTTTTTTTTCTTTTTCCTGAAAGCGACGATTTTTGTTTTTAAAAGACAAACTTATAAACAAAAAGAAATTCAAATAATTTTTTTTTTTAATTAGACAACACCTATGAAACTTAAAGTTATAAAAGGATAATCATAAAAATATCTATCTTCTGAAGTTATGTGTTTAAACATGGCTTAAAATAACAACACAAGTCAATTTACCTATAAATTGTGTGCTATGCATTTCGTAACATTTTCAATTTTAGTGATATGTATAGTTATAACGTAAATAATTTGAACTTTTCGTTATAAAATATCTTTATGTCATATCCCAATGATTTATTTTGCTTTCTCAAAGAAATAACGTAAAAAACTAACACGGTAAAAAGCTTTTTATTGTTTTGGTAAATTGAATTCAAATATAAGGGGTGGTAAATTGAATTCAAATATATTTCTGTCGACGTCATTGCATTTTACCAAACATGCATTTTACCAAACATAAAAGGACTCCCAATTACAAGTCCTTGTAGTTTATCTTTGAGTCTTTCTTAATAAGCTTACATATTTAAATTCTAAAATCACGTTGGTGTCCTTAAAATCTGAAATCTAAAATCTAAAATTACGTCTGAAATTAAAGAGGTAGTTTTAAGATCTAAATTCCAAAAAGTTATGACTATTAATTAAATTGTAACTTTTAAATTAATTATATATTATAATTAATTAAAATAAATATTTCTTTTTGAATGTAAATTAAATGAATTTACTTTTAAGTGAATATTCTAAAAAACAACATATATGTTAAGTTAAATTAAATTATACTCGTTCATTTATATTCGTTTACCGTTTAATTATCCGTTGAACACACGAATATAAACAAACACGAACAATACCAATTTCTTCATGAACGAACATGAACAAAAAATATCGTGTTCGTTTATGCTGGTATTCGTTTGATTCGTTTGCAATCCTAGAAACGGGAGTCACACTGGAAACACTAGAGATGGTCAGTACAACGGAACTTCTATAGTAATGGTAGCAACAAATACAACACACTTAATTGGGATGTCCAACAACCTTTGGGCCGTGGCCGAATCATTGTCCCCATCTATTCAATCACAAAACTTCCACAATAGGAAGCACTTACCAAAGACGATCAATAACAAAGAGGACCCCGGAGAACCAATTAAACTACGATATGATCAGGGCGAATTTACTTGTTAGGTATAACGGTCAAACTCTCTCGATAAATTTTGTTTCATGTGTTGTATATTATTGTAAAAAAAATAAATTGACCCTTGTTTTTTTATAAGAAACCAGAGTCTATTGTAATAAAAATAAAAATAAAAAAAAATTTTTTTTGGGATTTTTTAATAAAATGGGCCTATAATGTGGGTTTTTTAAATAAATTTTATCTTAGTACGAACTTTTAAATCGGCCCCTATATATACACTATTGAATAGATCAAAGATGCTACAGATGTTCTTGTCTTTTTGCTAATCTAGAAAAATACAAGAGTTAATTACAAAAATGGTCCCTGTGGTTTGTCCTAAAATTTGGATATGGTCCCTGAACTTTTAATTTTGTAAAAACGGTCCTTATTTTCATAGTTTGTTTGCAATTTTGGTCCCTCAACCTATTAACTTTTCTAATATGACCAAATTATCCTTATTTTGATGCAAACTATAGGGACCATTTCTACAATTAATTTTTTTTGACTCTTTTTTATTCTTAATTAAATAAATTTATTTTTAGTGTTACTTAAATTTAATAAACTATAAAAAAAGAAAAAATTATTTAATTATTTATGTTGGTTCATAAATAATTTAGATATTTTTAGTCTTGATTAATTATTTAATTTACTATAATCAAAATGTAAACCAATCAAAATTTATAATCGAAAAAATCATTTATGTTTAGAAACCATTTTCTAGAGGTTTCGTATATAAAATATTTGACTCTATAATTATTTATATTGGTTCATAAATTTATAATAAAAATATGTTTGTTGGTCAAATATATTTTACTTTGTTCTTAAATAAAATCGGCCAAAGATTCTATTTTATAATCCGTTAACATTTGTATCAAAGCACTGTGATAATGGTAAAGTGATAAATCTAAATTGTTTAAAATTTTAAGGTGTCGATTTAATCGGATTAAAATGAAAAGTCAATCTGAAAGACGAAAAAGGATTAAAAACCTATTTATATTTCTCGATTTTTATGTAAAGGTTTGACAAACCAAAGTTTGATGATTAAAGTTGTTAATCATGAATCTCAAAGATGTTGTATGGACCTAAAATTTTAAATCGTTTTTGGTGTAATTAAAAATTAAAATGATAAAATAATTGATACGTTAAATAAAAAAAATTGAGTTGCCTTAGACCATTTGCAAGTTTTTTTAAATCGGTCAAATTAAACGTTAAATTTTTATTTATTTAAGTTCTTTAATATTTTTAACTTTAACTAAATTGTTGTCTCATAAATATTTTTTTATAATTTTATTAATGTTAATTAACACTGAAAATAAAGTAGAGTCAATTACATAAATGGTCTTTGTGGTTTGATCAACATAAATATTTTTTTTATGAATGTATGAACCAATATAAATATTTATAGAGAAAAAATTTCTTATTTATGAAGCCTTTAAAAAATAATTTCTAAACATAAATGATTTTTTCGATTATAAATTTTGATTGGTTTACACTTTGATTATAGTAAATTAAAATTAATTAAGACTAAAAATATCTAAATTATTTATGAACCAACATAAATATTTAAATAATTCTTTTCTATTTTTTATAGTTTATTAAATTTAAATAACACTAAAACATAATTTATTTAATTAAGAATAAAGAAGAGTTAAAAAAATTAATTGTAGAAATGGTCCCTATAGTTTGCATCAAAATAAGGGTAATTTGGTCATATTAGAAAAGTTAATAGGTTGAGGGACCAAAATTGCAAACAAACTATGAAATTAAGGACTGATTCTGCAAAATTGAAAGTTCAGGGACCAAATCCAAAATTTAGGACAAACCACAGTGACCATTTTTGTAATTAACTCAAAATACAATAAGGAGCCTCTGGTCATGCCCGATGATTAAAAAAAAAAAAAAAAAAGGGAAATAAAGTCTATCGTAATTGAGGAGATAAATCTAAATGCAATAGTCTAACTAGAAAGATCATATAACTTCAGAGTAAGGTAAGTGACCAATGTTTCTAGTTTTCTACGAAACAAAAGAATCCAATCTTCTAAATTTTGTTGTTTAGTAGTTCACTAGTCTAGCAAACAATTATTTTTAAATTAAAATTATATATAAAATAATATAAAATATTAACTTACAGAGTGTATTAAGCTTATAATAATAGAAAATAATAGTAATAGATGTGTGTAAATATAAGTTTAATATTGAATTTTTCATACCTTTATTTAAATAGATTTAAAGTTACATTTTGAAATAATAAAAGGGAAATGTTGTTCTAAAATTTAAAATGGTAATGGACAAATATTAAAAGTAGAAAATGTCAAGTAGCATATATTAAAAGATGACAAGTAGGATGCTTATAAACTTATTTGATAGTATTTATAGATTATAGGCCAGTTGAGCAGTGAAGCATTAAGTTGTATGCGGACTAGCTTTAGCCATCAGATTTGAAACGCTGTCGAAAAGGAAAACATTCGTTGTACCAACTGTTTTTTAATAAAGCAAGTAAATAACTAAATACACGTCCAGATTCCAATTATAGAGAATTTACGACCTAATGGACCAAATCTAAAAATGTCAAGTACTCAAGTGTGGCAACAAGGATTGGTTTTTTGGATTGAAAACAAAGTGATAATTAGTTTGGCTAGTGGGCTTTTTGAAAGCTATTGGACTGGATCTATTTTTAATATTTTTTGTTTTTTTAATTAATCATCGTATTCCTAAATCACGAGCCTATTAAAAACATCAAATTTCGATCTTTATTTATTTCTATATCGAATTTGCATTGTAATGATTTTTTTTCAAATGCTAATTTGTGTTAAAACGAAGTAGCAAACATCAATATTATTTGTATATTTCTATATCGCATGGAACAGGGGCTAAAGACTAACAAATTTACAAATATTGCAGTTTGAACAAAATGGTCTAGTGAGAGGTGTGTTATTGGTAAAAATGAAAGAATGGTATGTCAAATCATTTAATTAATTGAATATTTTATGTTCCTACATATTATATTAATATTAACAAAATTGGTATTATTGATATTCTGTATTAGGCCTAAATATCCATTTGATTTTGCAAGACATCTACATAAGACAAGACATTTAAAGTTTAAGTTGCTAACTTTTATTTAATTTACTATGAATATATGGACAATGTGCATACATCCATACTCATAGTACGGTCCCTTTCGAAAACTAAAGGCTAACTAATATATTTATTATGTTAATTGCCTAACAATATATTGATTTAAAAAAATATCCTTGTTGAAAGCTGGCTTATACTAGTTGCTTATAATTAAAAGGTATACTAAAGCTTAATAAATTAGGCAATAAACCCTATAAACAGAAGATCAATCATTTTGGAAAAAAAATTACTTGAATATCTGACTATCTTAATGGAATTGAGACGACTCATGTTGATATAATGTATTTATGTGCATGTCTGTTTAAATATTTTTCTTTTATGAGTTATAACCAGTTCAACACTTTAAAGTTTTTTTAATAAAAAAAAAAAAGTTACACCATTTGCTTACATTATTTTATCAGAATTTTTTATAATTAAAAAAAGCATCTTCAAATGCCTTTTATTAAAAACCAAGATAATTGACAATAATACTCAACTTTAGTTGTGTAAACCCTAAGGTGCAACACACAATGGTTTAAGCAGGAGAGGTTAGCCAATTTGTAGGTATGTCACACCTGATAAGTTGCTCATAATTGTCATTCATGAAATAAAGGTTCCGGGTTCATATTTGGGTTGGACAAAAACTAGTGGTTTTACTTTAAATCCAATTTAGATGATTTAAATTCTTTTTCATCTATTCTTACATATTTATTAAATAATTCAACTTTTTACATATCTATTTACGTATATCATCTGATCTAGATCTAGAGCTAGAGCTGATCACGATGAACAAAAATGTTAATTGAATATGTGAATTAATTCATATAGTTTTTTTTTTTACAGACTTTCAATTGAAACTGTTGTGATGTTTATTAAACGTTCTTTAAAAAACATTGTCACGTATAAAAATGCATCAAAATCAATGTCATGTTGAATGGAAACCTTTTTACAAACCACTTATAGAAAGTGACATTAAAATTGACTTTTGAAAATTTTTACTGTGAATGCAAGTGAGGGGAATTAGATCTTATATGACGAAATGTGTGGCTTAATAATGGGTTTGGGTCTTTGAATCGGGTGAAAAAGATGATAGTGTTGGCCCATTGGGTATTAGTTTGGTATCTGAAGTTATGAAACTTGGTTTGATTCGAGTTTCGTCTCATAGTGGAAGTTTAGATTTCAACCCTATTTATAGAAAAACTAATAAAATCTTTATAGGCTTAAGCTTGTGGACTCAACTATTAAAGTCCGTATATATGAGAAATATTGAAATAAATACAAATAAACTCCTAGACTTGATTAAAATAAATAAAGTCCAACAATTAGTGTGTGTGTGTGTGTGATCAAGTAAAAACCCAAATATATATGAGAAATATTGAATCAAAATAATAAAAATGCTGAATTACATTGTTATTCCAAATTAAAATTCTGCAATGATCCAACCATATAGCATTTATAATGACTAATAAATTAAAAACCAATGAACCGATAGTTCAATTGATTCAACATGTGTTGGATCTTTCGTTTTCAACTATCTCAATAGAAGGATTTTTATAAGTACACTATGATTTTTGCTAGTGACTACCCATCCTCTTTTTAATGCGAGGTGAGGATTATGTTTAATAAATAGATCTCACGTCATAAATATGCGAGACAAAATAGCGTATGATCAGTAAAAATAAAGGAGATAAGATGTATATATAAACACAGAGAGACTTATCTTTAAAAAAGAACATTTGTCGATTCATCTTAATAATATTTATGTATGTGATGTAATAAGCAACAAGTGATAGTGACGTAACGTTTGTATATATAAAACAATATTTTGACTTAATGAGGAGACTTGAATTAGCAGAGGGACCATTTTGCTTCACTTATTGGACTATGGACTTATATGTATAGCTGTATGTATTATGTATACATGCATATAGTGTCACTGTAACTATTCGTACGGAGTTATTAATAATTTTAAAGGTATTTGTACCATTTCCCCTTTTTTCATTATATTTTTGTAGCATTATTCTTACGTATAATCTGTTTTCAATATATATCATTAAGATTTTATTGTACATGAAAAAGATGGAAAGTTTCGGTGGTCCTCACTGCTCTTCTCACACTTGAAAAGTGTATACTTTTTTATAAAACTAGTTTTTTAACCTACGTATCTATCTATTTATTTTATTTACTATATATATATATATAGAGAGAGAGATTTAGGTTCAAGTGAGTACCACCTATTACACAGCGCACCCGAAGGCCGAAGGTACCACTCTTAATTCTGTTTTTCTATTGAAATTTTTTTTCATACACATGTTCTAATTAACATTACACAGATGAGGTATAAATTTCACGTAAATTCGAACATTCTAATTGCATTAACTCACGCATCAGATAAATGCATGTTCACGTATATTCAAATTTATTATGTAAGTGTACGTTCACATCATTTTTTAGGAGTTAGGAGATGTGAATGTATGTGAAATTGACATATTATCTTCATAATATTAATTAAAACATGTTTATGAAAAAAAATTAAAATTTTTTTCAAAGGTGATACCTTCTGGTGCGTTGCATAATGAGACAATGAGTATTGAGTAGTACTCTCTTGAACCATATTCTATATATATATATATATATATATATATATATATATATATATATATATATATATATATATATATATATATATATCTGTGTGTGTGTGTGTATGTATGTATGTATGTATATATAAACAGAGAGAGATGAGTTCTTTTGAGAAAACCTAAAATTTGGTGAGAACTTGAAAATTATAAAGACATTTTTAGAAAAACAAAAAATTATTTGTCTTATATATAACTCTAACCAAAGTACCAAACCACCCATCCAAAAGCAACCTGCATTGAAATCTTATAACAAATAAATTTTATAAGATTTATAACAAATAAATCTTAAGAACCTTAGGGGCATTATTTTATCTCTCCTAAAATCTTATAACATAAAAATCTTCTTAAATGTATAACAAATAAAATAAAGGGTTGATAGAAAAAAAAGTAACAGTCATACACCTTGATTCTTAATTTTTACTAATCATACAATTTTTATCTTACACATTTTTTTGTTGATGACGTACGACCTAGTGATTAAAATTAATCTTTCTTTCACATTAATGTTTAAAAAAGAAAATGTATAATCAACAAAAGTGATGATGCATGTATAACTATCATATTATAAATCTTAAAATAAAAGTTAAAAATTAGGTTTCCATTGTCAAATCAAAAAACCTATCACGAGACAATGATGTAGACGAAACATAATTTGAATCGTACCATATTTCCTATTTTTAGAAGGGTAGAATTACTCAAAATAGTATACGATTTTTTTATTATAGCAATCTCGTAAATTTTGTCTCAAGTAATAAAATGAACTCTAGATTTAGTCCCGATTATAGCATTAAACTAGTAAACAACAAGTATGTTATTATTTCAAACAATATATTAAATGGTAAAAAATAAAACTCATTGTCATAATAAGGAAAAATAAATATAAAAAGTATGTTGTTATTTCAAACAATAAACCTTATGTATAACCTTTTCTTTACCGGTTAACTATAGTCGTTTACCGGTTAAATGTTATAATTGAGAATGAACAAAGAGTTAGTTCCTTTATTTGGGATAAAAGTTACGAGATTGCTATAATAAGAAAAAAATAGAAAAGTTGCTTGCTATTTTGAGCATTTCTTCCTTTTACAAACATATTGTCTTTTATTTTTATGATTTTGTGTCTTATTTGTGGTCTTTTACTGATTACACTTTACAATATTATATTATTATGCATTCTTTTCTAGATCAGAAGGATAATAATAACTTTAGTAAATTTGATAATAACTTTCAAATAGTAAATTGTGATAGCCAAGTTTTTAGCTTCTCAATTTATGTTATGTAACTAAAAAAAGAGATATATGTAAATAGTAAATTTGATGTTTATTTGAAAACATCTATTTTTATATTTTGGCTATCAACTAAAATAAAAAAAAATTTCAAAGTTGACTTACCTCGAAAAAGTTTGAGATTTGTGGTAAGACTCATTTGATTCTACAGCTACTATTGAATCATGTAGTAACACTTTAATTCAATATTTCTCATAAATATTTGATTTCTCATTATACACACACACATATAGATAAAGGATAAGCCTATATAGAATGAGGATCAATTAAATACCGTTTGATAAATAAGCACCATGAACACCGATAAAAATTTATTACATCAGCATCACTTAAAAAAATTGCATGTTACAGATAACTTGAGAAGTGTGACACACACACATATAAGAACTTAAATGTTAATGAGAAATCTGAGAAAGGATTGTTTAATTATGTGTTTTGCGATCAGAATTGTTTTCACGTTTATCATGATATTAAATTTCTTACAGGATCACATACATATACATATATATGCACACACATACATATACATGAATTTTTGGATTGGAACGCCGCTCAGCCTTATTAGAACCAAATGGAGTGTCGTGGCCTTAATGCGATTAATGGCACTCCGATTGGTGTTCTAATCAATAATCTTCCATATGGAGTCCTTGTAGTGTCATCGGTTTGAGTTTATGTATGGACATTATTGTAATTTATGTTCGAAGTTTATATACGATGTTTTGTCATGAAAATTTTATGTTCATTAACTTGTTTATTATGTGTGTATGTTTGTGTATGCTCGTTATGTAATCTCACTAAGCATGTAAGTTTACCTTGTTTGTTAGCAGGTTTGACAAAAAAAACTTGATCCCTAATGGGGAACCTGAAACTCGACTCCAATTTAATCGGAGATGGGGACGGAAAATTCTCAATTTAAAATTACGAGGATGGGAAACACTTTAGTCTTTGACCCCTATTGTATTTTATGTTTTAATATAAACTATTATGTACTTAATTTATAATGTAAATTATTCATTACCTTTTATATAATTATTAAATATTAATATATATAACTTTTGTATAGTTTTAAATATTATTATTTGTTTCTTCTTATAGGTTTTTTTATAAGTTTTTTGCATAGATTTTTTTGTTGTAGTTTTATTATAAATTATTAATTTTATATGTGAAAACTTAAAGTTGAGTTGATTTGTTTTAAAATTTATTTACATATTTAATTTTCAACTAAGCTACTATTCATAGTTCAAACTTAGTAATCTTTTAAGATATCCAAAAATATGATTCCCGATGGGACACGGATGAGAATATAAACACATTTCCCAACAGAGATATGGACGGGGATGCACTTGAAGAGTAAGAAACAAAGATGGAGATGAAAAATGATATCCTCGTCCAGCCGTCATGTGTATTTGTTGGCAACAATTCAAGACAAGTTGCATAGAGTTAAAGTTCTTCAAGTTTGTGTACTGTGAAGTATGTCATGAAGTTAGATTACTTAAATACTACTTGAAGTATGTCATGTAAATGAAATTTTGTATTTGACAAGGATTGTACGAATTTAATAAGAAAGTAGTTTAAATGGGGAAAAGTTTTTTTAGTGTTGGTATTTTGTAGGAATGTATATTAGATCATGGTTAAATTTTCATGTAATTTTATCTAAAATAATATTAATTTTGTATGGATGTTTCAAACCAACAAATAAACACATGTTATGTAGTACTTTTTAAAAAATTTCAATGCATATTCTTTAAGAGTTTAAGGTTACAATATACGTTATGCATTTATGGTCTTTATATAATTATATTATATGTTAAATAGACATATACACACATGTTTTGGCATCACCACTTTATTGAGGCAATAAGTATCAATTACATACAATATGTAAAATTTATGAAAATTATCTAATATATAATAATATATAATACATTCACTGATAAATTTGTAACATCAATAACATGTAATAACTTTTGTCCTTATTATCATTGCATTTAAATAAAATCATTGTTAAACAAAAAAGTAGCTAACCAAATTCATGTTTGTTTTACAATAAGCAAAATTCATTATTTTGTATAATTATACTTAATTATTAGTAGTAAATAAATTAAAAGGTCATAACCTATGCAACAATTTTCTAATTCTTAACAAAAAAAATTGCCATGAAATTCACCATATACTTTAATCATATTACATACATCTTAACCTTTATTAAAAATTATATGATTATAATAATATGAAATATAAATCAGAAAAGAATCTATGAACCAATTACACAAATTGACATGAATTATTTATTAATTTATTATAGTACTTGTTTATGAACTCACATATTGCATGGAAAATTTTAAATATATAATTAGTTGCATAAATTGTATTTAAACTTAAAATTAAAACATATAAATATTAATTATTATAAAAAGATATAAGAATAGTATTGTTATTTGTCATAACTATTATTTATCTATCTTTTTATATATGAGTGATTTGATTTGTAATTACTTATGTTACTATCCTTTTAAAATTTATATATATATATATATATATATATATATATATATATATATATATATATATATATATATATATATATATATATAGGGTTGGGTTCCGGTAAGAACCCTCGTTACCGTGAGAACGTGAGAACCACTCCAAAATGCACAAATTTGTACATCAAATGCACAAATTTAAAAATTAAAAGTTTTACTTAAAACCATTATTAGTCTTAAATATTAATAAATATCATAATCTAACACTAAATTACATTTATTAAATTATAAACTAAATGCACAAATTTGAACATAAAATGCACAAATTTTCTTAGACGCACAATTCGTACATAAAATGGATAAATTATAGCATGAGATGCGTAAATTTTTACATGAAATGCATAAATTTAACGAAAACATTTAATTTTAGTATCAAATGCACAATTTTATATAGTGGATGCACAAATTTTAGAGTGGTTCTCACGTTCTCACGAAATAGAGGGGTTCTCATGTGAACCCAATCCTATATATATATATATATATATATATATATATATATATATATATATATATATATATATATATATATATATATATATATATATATATATATATATATATATATATATATATATATATATATATATATATATATATATATATATATATATACATATATATATATATATATACATATATATATATATATATATATATATATATACATATATATATATATATATATATATATCTGTGTGTGCGCGCGCGCACGTACATGTGTGCATGTGTGTGTATGTAAGTATGTATGTATGTATGTGTGTGTGTGTATGTGTGTGTATTTAATCAATATAATTTGAAATGTTAATATTGTATTGTATTTAATTTTTAGATATTTAATATTTTTGTATAATCTGTATTTATTTTTAGCTTATATTTATAAACTTATAAATACATAATATGTTTTTAATTTAGATATATAGATAAATATATAGCTTCACATTTATTCTTCTTTATTTATATATAAATATTCATCAATTTTTAGTATTTTTAACTGATGTTACGTGACATTTGGATGTTCTACTTTATTATATATAAAGATAAATGTTTAAAGTTACAAATAGATTATATGGATCGGTTCAAAAAAGAATTTTGTTAAATTTGTATTATATTCATAATAATAACAATAAATATTAGATGATGACAAGTGTTAAATAGAGTTGATGATTTATTGATGTCTTTGTAGATTTAAAAATAACGAATTGTATTCGTCTTATATTTTATAAAAAAAATAATTTGAATTTATTATTTATGATAAAACGTGAAGATGACAACGTTTATGTGTTCACATATATACAAAATTATGTTAGTGTACGTTCACATCATTTTTAACGAGTTAAGAGATGTGAATGTATGTGAAATTTACATATTATCTTTATAATATTAATTAAAACATGTTTATGAAAAATTATCTTAAAAACATTTTTTTAAAGTGGTACCTTCTGGTGCACTGCATAATGGGTGATACGCTCTCGAATCTTATTTTATATATATATATATATATATATATATATATATATATATATATATATATATATATATATATATATATATACACACACACACACACACATATACATACACACACACTAGCGAACCTACATGTATCGGAAGAGTAGCTCGTGCAACGGGTCCCTTTCCCAATAACCTCATTTCGTAGAGTTTATTTTTTAGAAAATTTATGTGTGGAACCGATAAAAATTTAATGATGCAACTTAAGCATTAAAAATATATAAAAAATTAAGTGTGCTACCTGATTAGAAAAATTTATACCTCAAATGAAACAAAAAAATAAAAGTTAAGTGTCTAAATAACTAAATAAATAATAAAATCAAAATAACAAATAAGCCTAACAATTTTATCTCAAATTATAACCAAAAGCCAATGATAGTTTTAGCCTAAATTATTACCAAAACCCAATGATTATTTGAGATTTGAAAGTTTGTATTTAGTTAGTTTAATTATTTTTTAATTGTTAATTGTAAGTTTTATAATATCTATCAATGGATAAAAATTTCGAAAGAAAGTTATTTGAAGGAAATTTTTCGAAAGAAAGTTATTAAATGATTCTAACGAATCTGACAAAATCCCACAACCACAAACACAATTATAACTTTCAATTCCTTCAACCCAATTAAAATTGACATGAACGATCTTTTTTGAGATCCTTCCGATAGACCACGAATTTTGGCAAAAAAAAGTATTTTAGATTATCTAGCTAATTAAAGAATATGTTAGATTATATGTTCTAATTTAAATTATAAATATTCATTTTGTTGTCACAACCCAACCCGACTAACATAATAATTTAAATTTACAAACCATGAACACAACAAAAAATTGTATTCAGTAGCTAGGTCCGTCACTTTATATTATATATACTAGGTTAATACCCATGTATTACATGAGTTAATTTTAAAATGAATATTTATAAATATGCTTAATATAATAAGAATAATAGAGTTTGTTTAATTTTGGTTAATTAGTTATTAAATTAATTATATTAGATTTAGATAGCTTTGATTTACTTTTAAATTAAAGTAAAATTAGTAAATGAAGTGAGAAAAGAAGACAATGACATGTGACAAATGAAATGAAAGCATGACACGTGGTAATTAGTTATTCATTTAAGAGTATAAATTCACTTGTGCATGCACATGCAATCACGTAGTATTTAGAGTAACTGACTCCCGAGTAACTGACGAAGTGAAAGTAAAAAAAAAAGGTCTGAATGAGATTTAACAGTGGAAGGTGCGCCCTCTCTTATAAAATGTATGACTTGCCCACTCATGTGTCTTTTTATTAATATAATATATAAATACAAACTTCTTAACCCCTTTTCTCTCTCTCTCTCTCTCTCTCTGACTTGGCTAGGCTTGGCTCAACGACATTGACTTGTTCTCCGGCGAATTGCTCCGGCGATGAGGCCAGAGCCGGAGATCGGTGAGCTCAACTGCATCTGAGATATGATTTTACTGATTCTATTTCTACATCAATTAAGTTGGCGTGATTCGGATTCCAAATGAATTCACCATGCAATTAGTTATGTTACAATTATTCTCTAGGGTTTCAATTTGATTTCCTTCGTTCGTTTTAATCCACTCATTTCGTAGTTCTGGAATTAATTCCTCTGAATTTTACCGGATTTGCCAATTCTGCTGTTTTTCTTCCTCTTTAATTTCAATTATCTGGTGCATTTTTTATGTGGGAATTACTTTGCTGATTTGCAAAACTAATTCGGTTTTCATGAATTGTTTGATCACTCATATCAGATGTCTTGCCATCGAATTGCATGTGGACTTGGCGCATACCCCAAAATGCCTGCTTTTTTTCTTTAAAAAAATGTACTTGACGCTTCTATTTTGCCCTAAAAATTGTCCTATGTACTTGTTGCTGTTGAATGAATGATTAATTACTAAGATGTTGTAATAGGGAATTTTTTTTGGCAGGTTAGGATCCAAGAATGGGAATTAGAATCCAACACAAGAAATTGGGATCTGAGAATTCGTTACCGGAGAACTAGTTCCATTCTACATTGATCATTTGATTCCATGATCGCATTTCGGTGAAATAGATAGAATTTTAGGTAAATTGACTGCAAGTATGAATCTTGACAATGGAGATTTATGGAGTTGTGTGAAAAATAAAACACCTTTCAAACATGAGAGTGGAATTGAGCATGGTCAGGGTCCCTGGACTACAGGTGCGATGGGAGGGGATACTCCAATTCTGATAAATAATGGGACATTATCTGCCCATGATTCACAGACCGGTATGGCAGCTCTCATGGGTAATGGAGCTGGCAACAATCAGGATCCAACCATGGGGAGGGCTGTTTTACAAGGGAATGGAACTGTGCAAAATGCCAATGGTTGGAAACCTGGAAACTTGATTCCTCAGAAGAATGGAGTTGGACAAAGTAGGACTTCATGGACTCCGGTGACCCCAGAAAAGGTTATGAATGAAAGATCAAATACAGTTTCTTTTGACACCAAAGAAAAGGAATCAGAAACCGAGAACTGGCAAGATTTAGTCGGGATGTACATGGGTTTGTTGCAAGACAAGAATCTTGATACAAATGGAGTTGTTATAGATATTAACCATACACTACCACCAGCAACAGTTGATAATAACGGTGATCAGAATTTGGTTACAGGTACAACCAAGAGTAACTTGAACCAAATGCCAAGTCCTAGGCCATACCGATATCACAGTTCAAACCAAGCCTCCACATCACTCTCCTTCTTTAATACGGAAGACCCTGCAAATTGGAAATGCAATCATTTGGCGACTATTGTAGGTTCCAAGAGCAATTCAACATTTGTGTCATCTTCAAGCCTTTCAAATAGGCTTGTTGTTCAAAATCCACCTATTCAAGTGGAAAGCAAGCAGCTTGTTACAAACAATGTGATCGAGAATGGACACATCCCAGAAGGTGAGTTATTTGGTTATATCTGTTTTAATGTGTAGAAGAATCCAACTACAAAAACCATATGAAATTCAAACATCACATACACATATTTAGTTTAGAGTATAATGGTTTTATACATCTTAGTTGCCAAAAAAAACATCACTTTGAAGCTAACTTAAAAATGTGATCGCTAGAAAAATCTGTTCATTTATTTGTAGCAAACTAAGACATTCAATAATGAGTTTTGTTTCTCGTAGATCGATTTCCAGTCGCTTACCAACCCCACTACAGCCTGAGTTCACCACCAAGATCAGAACCAGGTGCAACACATACCATGACTGATTCTTCCCCAATGGCTCCTATCACACCAAACAATCAGAGAAAGCACGTTGACAGCCAACAAGTAGCAGAAAATGTTGATTTTCCAGGTGGAGTCTCCACTCCAGCAAAAGGCAGACATGAAAATCTAACTGTATCAATAAAGGATGCAGAGAACGAGTACAATGAACTGTTGCAGACCACTGGAGACTCGGCGCCTTCTGCAATTTCAAAAAATAGAGATGAAGAGTGTATTGACTTGAACAAGACCCCCCAACAGAAGACACCTTTGAGAAGGAAAAAACACCGGCCGAAGGTGATTAGAGAAGGGAAACCCAAGAGAACACGAAAGCCCAAAGATACGACAAATGGTACCTCCAAAGAGACGCCAGTAAAAAGAAAGTATGTGAGGAAAAAGGATGCAACTATCTCAAAAACACCACAAAAAGATAGTGAGAGCAAAAAGACCCCGGTGGGAAGTGTTGGAAAAAGAAAATATGTGCGGAAGAAGGGCATTGACCGCTCTGGAAGTCAACAGCAAAGCAAGGTACATGATGTAGAAGAATCAGTCGTCAAGGCTACAGCTAAATCATGCAAAAAACAACTGAACTTCGACTTGGAGTGTGTAGCACAAGATGAAAGCCATGAAATCAGAAGCAGCCAACTGGATACTAACGGTACTGTCGATCCTCGAGACATAAAGCAAGAAAGAAAAATCATCGGAATACTCGAGACACCAGCTATGCAAGACGAGAATCAATACATGTCATTGTCTGGGCTAAATGTTCCAACCACCCATCTTGGTAAAGCAAGGCACCATGCTTTAAATGTGCTTGCAAGAAATATGGCCACAAATCCACAACAACAAGATAGATGGGACAACGGTTATAACACAATGAACAGACACGTTCATGAACAAGGAACCAGAAATACGTTCTTTCAAGCAGGTGCGGTTCCTACCAACCTTAATAGAATGCTGCCTCAGTCCTTCACAAACGATGGTATGGTAAATTTAGATGAGAGAAGAGGTGTCAAGAGACAGAGTTCTGAGCAGATGTGTCGCAATGTAAATGCCATGGATTCTCTCCTCTTGTACCAGAAACTATTGCTAGGGGTTGCACATAGAGCTTATGACCGCAACAACTTAAACAATGTGTTCTTGGAAAATCACAAGAAGACGAAGATCCAAAGTATCACACCTCTTGAAAATAACTTGAGACAAGAAGCAAGACAAATGGGCGGAATCTATGGAAATGGCTCAGCCATGCAGTTACTGAATTCTAGCACTGGAAGAGTCAATCCCGCTTGGAAGGCAATCAATGTTGGTGGAAATGTCAGTAACCACCAGTTCCAACCACCAATGGCTGCTACATATTACTTACAGAAGCATCAGATGTCATCTGGCATGCAACCTCACACAAGGGGATCAATACCAGAAAGATCACAAAACTATACTCCGGGCTCTGTAACTGCGATCATCAGCTGGAATCCACCTCCACCTACTACACCAAACAGGGCCTCTATACATGCAATAGCAAATCCAGATTTTTATAACAAAAGGTTTAATGGATTGGATGAGATGCTTCAGCAACATCATAGAGATCCCCCAAAAGGTTACCAGCAAACTTTAACAATGAAAAAGACACTTTTTTTTTAAATTAATTATTATAATAAACAGCACAAAGCAGCTTTGAACAAAGTCCTGATTTTTCAAATGTTAACCGGTCTGAATATTTCTTGGTATTCGTGCAGGACAAGCAAGGAGACAGAAAGCTGAAGTTTCAGTTGATGATGTTACATATATGCTAGAAAATCTACACATATGTGATGAGAACAAGAAAAAGAAAAATGAACTTGTTCTGTACAGAGATAGTAATACCATTGTTCCATTTGAGCCTATCAAGAAACGAATTCCACGACCCAAAGTAGACCTCGATCCAGAGACAGACAGGATTTGGAGACTTTTAATGGGTAAGGAGGGGAGTGAGAGTGATGAGACACTGGACAAGGATAAAGAAAAATGGTGGGAAAATGAAAGGCGAGTGTTCCGTGGACGGGCAGAGTCATTCATTGCTCGTATGCATCTTGTTCAAGGTATAAACATATATTGCCTTAATTCCTAGATTATAAACATGGCAAAGAGAAATGAAAATCCATAAAAGATATATCGTCAATATCTCTCCAATAAGTCACATCACCGTCATCTACAGTCGAGACATACCTAGATGTGGGAAACCATCCACGATAATGTCAATCATAACCAAGCTAGTTGAGAAACATGTAAAATTACTACATAGGTGACTGACATTGTACCATTCTAGTTCTAGATAATTAAAGAGATATACCAATTAACCAGTTTACAACAAAAGCATGTTTTAATCTACAACATATACTCTTAAAGTTTAACAGCTATGAGTTAGTAATCCCCTGTAATTATCACACTTGAATTTTCTTTTCGCATGCATTTCTCGCTTAGAAACTTTGTCTTTTAGCACAGCTCACAAGTTATAAGATGTCAGTCTGAACACAGAAACCAAGGTGATCTCCATAGAACTTATAAAATGTCAGTATATATACTTTGCAGTATTAACTGGTACCTTCTTCAGGAGATAGACGATTCTCACGATGGAAAGGATCCGTAGTTGACTCAGTCATTGGTGTATTTCTCACGCAGAATGTTTCAGATCATCTTTCAAGGTAAATTTGATGTAATGTGCTGTCAATAAGCTTTAAAATAATTGCCTGTTAAGCATAGTAATTGATGGGTAGGGAATTGTTTCTCTTGCAATGTATGCAGTTCTGCCTTCATGTCTCTTGCAGCAAAATTTCCCGGTAAGTCATCAACCACCAACAAACCATGTGCCCAAGAAGGATGTATTGAAGTAGCAGAGCCAAATGGCACCATAAAATGTCAGGAAAAGATAAGAACGCAACAAATACCCGATCAAAGCTTTTTTGTATCCTCAGAATCATCTGAGACCATCATACAACATATTTCATCAACTACTGTTGCAACAAAGAAGCATCAGAGGATAACCGAGGAAGAAGTCATTTTATCACAAGATTCCTTCGACTCCTCCACAATTCAAACCGTTGATGAAATTAGGTCAAGCTCAGGATCAAACTCTGAAGCAGAAGATGCAACAACTGGCTTTGAAACTGGTCCACCAGTTAATCCCATACCGAAAGATAAATCTACCATGTTCAAAGACAATTCATGTCATCTACCAAAAGAACCTGAGTGTAACATGCAAATTCCTAGGATGAGCAGAGTCGATCTGAATAGTTCATCCGACATTACTCCAGCCAACTCGACTAATCCAGTGAGTAAAACATCAGATTTGCAAAAAGTGGAGTTGCAGAGTTTTGGAGTGCTAGAAGAAGAAAGCATGTCTTCCTTACCTTCATTTAACAATTATGGAATGACCGAGTTGTATCGTACAAGTAATGTGGTCTATCCACAAAATGAAAATCCAAAGTTCCAAACCCCATCACCAGGCCAATGCAATTTAACGAGCAGCCATCCTGTTCATCCAAAAAACTTCCAGTCAGTACCTCATCAACAGGTGACAAAAAGTTTCACAGAGACAACAGAACATGGTGCCTACAAACAGGACTCATCTATGTTTGAAGGAATACCCATCAATGACAATGACAGAATTTCCATGGAGGATAAGCAAATTTGCCTTGAGAATACAGCCACCGAAGCAAACTCAAAAGAGCAAAACGCTTCTCATGAACCGCAAAATGGGGCAGGCACAAATATGTCTAAGGCGAGAAAGGGAGCAGCTGAAGACGAAAGAAATAAAGCAATTGACTGGGATAGATTGAGAAAGGAGGCACTGTCCAGTGGTGAAAAAAGAGAGCGAAGCAATGATGCGGCAGACTCGCTTGATTATGAAGCACTGAGACATGCCCATGTCAACGAAATTTCCGATGCTATCAAGGAACGTGGAATGAACAACCTGCTAGCTGATAGAATGAAGGTACTACAAAAACATTGCCTTGTTCTTTTTGTAGTTTGTTCCATGGTTACAGCTTTCAATATAATCATTGCTTATATAAAGGATTTTCTTAACCGCCTGGTGAGAGATCATGGGAAGATTGACCTGGAATGGTTGAGAGATGCGCCCCCTGACAAAGTGAAGTAAGTTCTCAAGATCCAATTGCTTAAAAAGTAATATACTAATAAACTTCACATCTTCCAAGTTTCCTCTAATCTTTTGTATTGAAGGGATTACTTGCTTAGTTTTCGGGGACTGGGGCTGAAAAGTGTGGAATGTGTGCGCCTATTAACACTTCACCATCTTGCTTTTCCAGTAAGTCAAATTTAAAAGTATGAATTGTTACAAATTTGAAATGTTAAAAAGATTTATATTTATTAATTCTTTTTCCAGGTCGACACAAATGTTGGGAGGATAGCTGTGAGACTGGGATGGGTCCCACTCCAACCACTACCAGAGTCCCTCCAACTGCATCTACTAGAGATGTGAGTATACAAATGTTCTTCCTAAAGCATACATTGCTATAAGTTATGAAAAGGATGCTGATAAACTTTTCATACAGGTATCCAATGTTGGAGACCATTCAAAAATATCTTTGGCCCAGGCTGTGCAAGATGGATCAGTTAACATTGTAACTAACACCTATCTCAAGAACTATACATAGACAGCCCACAAAATAAAAAGATGGAAAAGAACTATTCTTGTATTGAACTTCAATGCAAGTGTTTAACAAAATCTGAAGATGATCTTTTTACTGACTTATATGTGGTTCTTTGACAGATATGAGCTACACTACCAGATGATTACATTTGGAAAGGTATGCCACCATTTACACCTCGAATCTTAAATTACTCTGTTTCATAAAGAGAGTAAGGATTTACCAATTCTTACATAATAATATATAAAGGTTTTTTGCACCAAGAGTAAACCAAACTGTAATGCATGTCCAATGAGAGCAGAGTGCAGACACTTCGCCAGTGCTTTTGCAAGGTACAATAGTCAATCCCCTTTTCTATTTATTTCCTTTTTCCAGCTGCTTATAATCATTTGAAGATTAAACATGAAGCATATCATACCACGGATCAAAAACATAGAACAGCACTCTAGTTAATGTAACACTCACATCTCTAGCCCTGGTTAGTGGTTACTGTTTTAAGTGACATCATGTAAAACACATAACTCAACTGATAAAAGTGTACGACTTTATTAAAAGGCAACAGTGTATCTGTTATTGCTGTCTAGTATCCACATGAAGTTGGTGTTGCATGTACTAATCGTATCATGTGAGACTACTGAGTCCGTTTTTTACAACTGGTTACTTTTTAAATTCAAATTATGCATATGATCTCGTTTAGAAAAAACATGAAGAAAAAGGCTATAATCATATAAACTATATAAGTACTACATGTAAAAAGGTATTTGCTAATTACATACTCTACAATTTGAAAGAAGTTTGAATATCAAATTTCAAGCACATGTATTTTATGTTTCTCTAGTTTTTCATATCGTGAGTGATGAACATGTGCATATATGGCATGTTGTAATGCAAAACATTGTACTCTAGAATCAGAAAGGGTTTGTAAGACAGATTGGTCTTTGTATTGAAGCAACGGAGTTGCAAATTGCAATCATAAAATATCCAAGTAATTGCTTACAATGGACACAATCCACACACGGAATCATATGAGCATCAGTGAACTAGTTGATCCATAAGATCCTTTAAGGGTGAAAGATAATACCTAGTGAAAAATAATTGGAATTCTGGATATACGGCATGCATGTAATCATGTAAATCTTCTGGAAGACGGGAACATCAACCACATCTAAAAATGCATGGAGCAGAACTGGAGCATTAAAAAAACAATAAATCAATTGGTAATCCGATGAGGATACAAGATATCAGTTCAAGAAGATTTTCATCTAGATAGATATGTAAGTGCATTATTAAAAATAGTAATAACGCTAACATCCATATATTGCAGTGCAAGGCTTGCCCTCCCAGGTCCAGAGGAGAAAAGAATAGTGACTTCGAATGCTCCTGTCACAACAGATCCAAGACCATCTGTCGTTGTCAGACCCATGCCACAACTACCTCAAGCTGAGAATGAATTTGGGCAAAATGCAGCATCTTTTGGCAGAAATTGTGAACCGATTATTGAAGAACCAACATCGCCTGAGCCTGAAACCACACAATTATCAATAAGTGACATTGAGGATCAATACTATGACGATTCTGATGAAATCCCAAGTATCAAACTCAACATGGAAGAATTCAAAACCAATTTGCAGAACATAATGCAAGATAGCATGGAACTTCAAGAAGATATGTCGAAAGCATTAGTTGCATTGAGTCCTAATGCTGCTTCCATCCCTACACCTAAACTAAAGGAAGTTAGCCGCCTGCGGACCGAACATCTAGTGTAAGTTTGTAAAGTTCTATTATGTGAGTATTGACACAATATGAAATACGTATTCTCAAGCAAGTGAAGAAAAGACATAAGCATGGATTCTGCAAATTTTTGTCTTTCTTTCTCCACTAGTTACGAAGAAATAAACTAATCACTCACCCTTGTGTGAATTCATATCAACCTAAGGCATAGTTTTGGGAACCAGCCTACTAAAAAGTATTAAATGACTTGTTAACATGTGACAACTGATACTGACAATCTGCATTTACAATACAATGAAAAGATGACAAAAAAGTAACGATAATTCTATAAATACATTCTGCCACTTTTAATTGCTCTCGCCCTGCTGCAGGTATGAACTTCCGGATTCGCATCAGCTTTTGGAAGGGGTTAGTAACTGTGTCACAGACCAGTCCTTTGGAACATGCCTATACATTACCAACTAACTTCCCATTATACTATTTTCAGTTAGACAAAAGAGAACCTGACGACCCAAGCCCCTACCTCCTGGCAATATGGACACCAGGTCAGGAATAATAGTTTTTTGTCATTTGAAAAAAAAAATTTGTGTCACTGTTTCACTAATCTTGAAGAAAGAGGCAAGTCATAGAGCAACCACTAAGGTTACTCCTTTGTGACATACGAGTCAAGTCACGGGAATGCAATACTTCCCTCACAACGCTTGCAAAGCTGAGGAGCATACATGCATTGAGGACACCTTTCTAGTTTCTATGAACTAGTAATCTAAGATTATGCCTAAACCGATAGGTCCAATACCTTCTCTGCTAGTTGCCTAGTTTGTATATCATGAAGTGATGAAGGTACATTAAAAAAACAAAATTAGGGAGGACTAATTCCCAAATGAATAGATTGACAAATATTGTAGATCCCCCTGCCTCCTAAATATGGGCACTCATTTCCAAGAAACATGTCCTTTGTAATGTACGCACTATAACACTAAGCTGAAACCCTCCTGTCAGGTGAAACTGCAAATTCAGTACAGCCTCCTGAAGTAGAATGTTCAACCCAAGAATCAGGCAGGTTGTGTGATCGGACAACTTGCTTTTCATGCAACAGCATAAAGGAATCAAATTCACAATTGGTCAGAGGAACTATTTTGGTAAGAAGCACTAAATCTATAATAAATGATACTGTGAATATCAAGAAAAATAAGTTATACCAACTAGTTTCTACAACTTCCATGATAGATACCATGTCGAACAGCAATGCGAGGAAGCTTTCCGCTCAATGGCACATATTTTCAAGTTAATGAGGTATATACATCTGAAACTCCGAATTATATCTTTCTCCGTAACCTTCAAACACTAGTACTACCTTTATAAAGTGTTCTTCAAGAAAGTCCTAGCTATTTCCCTTGTTCCATTAAATTTTCCTACCTTCCCTGAGTCCCTGAACCCTTGTTAACATCCAAAATCAAGCGGTTAGTAACTAAGTTAGTGAGTAGAAGGTCTACTTGTTCATACAGTACCACATTGTGCAACTATCCGCCAAACATTTGATATGGTGCGAGCCTACGTACAAACTACAAAATATAAGGTTCAACTTGCTTTGGCTGAAGCTCATACTCTTGGCCTTTCAGACATAATTCCAAATCAATAATTTTTTAGTAGCATTTCATTCATATATTGTGCGCAATGCAGATGTTTGCAGATCATGCATCAAGCCTGAACCCAATTGACGTTCCAAGGGCATGGATTTGGAACTTGCCAAGACGAACAGTATACTTTGGGACTTCCGTATCAACAATCTTCAAAGGTACAACATCATGAACCATATATTGCATCTCTTCTAAAAGTTAACTAAAAGTTAATAATAATGATAATTGGTTTTTGTTAGGGCTAACAACCGAGGAAATTCAATACTGCTTTTGGAAAGGTATGTATCAATTCAATTCTCAAAAAGAAAACAATATTGAAACTAAGCAGGTTATCTTACAATAAAGCACCAATCATGCATAGGCGTCACCTCCTCCAACATGAGTTTGGAGACATAGATATTGCATACACACACAACTTGCATTTCGAAAGAAAGTGATTATCAACTTAAATGAATAATGCTGCTTGCTGCATAACTAAAAAACAGAAAATGAGGAAAGAATCATGCACGTAAATTCATAACAAGGATAAGTTATGCTCTCATTTAGAAACTTGTGAAATATGAAAAATAAATGAAAATAATCAAGCAAAATTAATAAATATTAAGAAGCGCTGAACTTCAATAAGATTCCTACATTGGTTACTAGTTCGTACGTTAGAAATTTTTTTGCCAGGAACATAATAGCAATTGTGGAGAATATTACCAAAACTCTTGTTAAGTGGAAATTGCAGACCTGTAAAATGTCCTAAAATAACTGAATTTGTAATTGTATGCGGTGGAACATTTGCAGGATTTGTTTGTGTGAGAGGATTTGAACAAAAAACAAGGGCTCCTAGACCTTTAATAGCTAGGTTACACTTCCCAGCAAGTAAGTTGGTGAAGACAAAGAACGAAGGCAATAAATGAGCTATGAAACAAAGATAAAGCTCCAGGTTAGAGACTTGTCATAGGGATAAGAGTTCCAAACACTAACAATTTGTGGTAATTTCAACTGTTGTGTCCATGCTTTAACACAACTGCGGTGACATGTAACTTAGCAGAGAGAAGCTAATAATGCAAGATTGCTATTATCATTATTCCATTTCCCCTATGCTTGGAAAAGAGTCATTCTTTTACCAGTTAGCCCGTCACACAGAAGAAAGAGATTAGTTGAGCAGTAGGGTCTTTTTTTTTCTTTTTTCTTTTTTGCGTTCAGATACATGTATGTATGTTTGAACATCTGGCTAATAATAAAATTTATCGGTAGGCATTGGTTTTTTTTTGGAAGTGAGGGTGTGAGATCCCATTGTATTTGGCTTCCACAAATGACGGTACTATTTTCTCTTCGTGACACACAATCCTTATACAGTTGCTATATACATGGATCTAACTTGATCATCGGAGGACCATCCAAGTACAAAAGTCCTGATGTTGGTTCTAGTGATTCTTTCTATGTCTTGAGTGTAACAAGAACCCTTGTTCGAGGCACACAAAGATTGGTCCAACCAAAGCTCTATGGCCAAAGTTGGTATCATCATCCAGAGCTTACCCTCACTGTAGCAATCAGATTTATGTTTGACTTTTCTGGATCAATATAGCTATCAGATTTATGTTTGACTTTTCAGGATCAACATAGCTATTTGTTGAAGGATGGTTGGATCAGTTCTAAATACAATAAGTAGTTTGTTAAACTTTCAAAATTAAAAGTTGAAAAATGTTCGGTCTAAGCAAGACTTTTAACAGCAGTATCGTACATCAACTAAGTTTTCTGATATCAACTAATTCAGACAAAAAAATTACGAGAAGTTAAAAAAAATAAGAGAAAATGCACGATTGTTTAACGTTGAAACAATGTTCTAAACACGAAACATAACATATGGCAAACCCAATATCATCATATAGAATTATGGATTGCAAATCAAATCAATCGTAGGCTAAATATGGCTCTGATCATCAGTAATCAACCATGGACATTACCAAAGAACAAATATAAAAATACCAGATATTTGTATGCTTAAAAATGAACTCCAAAAGGCTTTTACGATCTCTTACCTGGTCGATTAAAATGAATCTAGAACCCCTAAACCCTAAAATCTCATAGTTATTGCATGACGGTTCATATTTATGTACGCATTTACATATAAAGCATACAGACTTGAACGGAAAATCAAAGTTGGATTGATAAAATCGAACCAGTCGGTTACTGGAAATCTAAAGTTGCGATCTTCCCGCTTGGCGCTTGTATTTGCATTTTTGGCGGCCGTCGTGTCGTTTTCACTCCTCTTTCAATCGACGTTATTCATCAGACGATCATCATCATTGACAATCCTAAAACACACAAATAACTCTTTTTTATGTGCAGAAATCCAAAAATTCGTGAAATCCACGGCTTAAAATTTTAATATCATATGTATACTTCATAATATCATGTATACTCAATTTAAATTATTAATATCATATATATTCATCTTAAACATTATTAATATAATATATATCTCTTAAACATTATTCAATAACATATATACTCATATTTAATAATTTGTTTATTTTTAAAATTAATAATAATAATTAATATTACTTAGTAATTAATAAACATACTACCTTTGTTTATTTCACCTTTCAACTAAACTTCATAATATTATATTTACCCAACTTAAATTAATTCTTAATATCATATCTCTCTTGGTAATTTTATATAATTCATTTTTTTAAACATAAACTATATAAATTTTTCATAGTAAAACAAAACATTAACAATATAATCATTGAGAAACTTACATGTGATTAGTAAATATATGTATTGTAAATATAGGGTTTTTTTCGTTAGTAAAAAGAAATTATTTTTTCAGACAAACCAAAGTTTCTCAATAATTATATTTTTAATGTAAATTTGTTTTACGAGAAAGAATCTATACTATATATAATAAGAAAACCACTTGGAGTTTCTGGATCATTGGATGGAAAGAAATCAATGGTCCAGATCAATGACAACACATAATTATTTATGAAATGTCTCTTATACCCTTAATTAAAATAAGTAATTATACCTATGTCATTGTGTTAATTCATTTCCAAATTTACTACCGTAACTTAATTACATTAAATTTTGATTTTAATTTTTCATTAATGAATTAATATTAAATTAATATTTACCTAAAATAAATATGTGTCATTATTATCCTTAATGATCATAGTTAAATTCAAATATAAAAATTTGAATTTAAATGTAGAAGTGTAGTAAATAAAGTTAAAAATTTTTGTTAATTATTTTGCTAACAAGATTTAAAATTTAATTGATAATACTTCAATTGTGAATGTGAAAAACTTTGATTGTTGATTTTCAGATATTCCATTTTTATATTTTATCATTTTCAAAATATATACACATTCACATAATTGAAGTTTTTTGTTTCTTACATTGATATTTCATATTTGAAGTTAATAAAAATTAAAAGAAATTTTTTTTCAAACACATATTATCTGTTTTTCAATATAATAATATACTTTTATTTAATATCAAACAACTAAGTATTTTTTTTATATTTAATTTAACTAGCTTTCAAATTTTTTTAATTATATACAAATTTTATAATAATTTATTAAAATATAAAAAAATATGTATTTTCTAAATCAACCCATGTAATACATGGGTTGATTAACCTATATATTATAATAAAACAAAACAATTTATGTCATATGTCACTTCTACAATACAAAAAAATTTTATTTTTCCACCTCTTTTTCCAAATTTAACACCTTAACTTAATTGCATTAAATTTTGACTTTATTTTTTTCATTAATTAATTAGTAATAAATTAGATTTTGTAACTTTTAAAATTAATGTTTACCTAAATAAATATCTATCATTATTATCCATAATAATCATAGTTAGATCCAAATGTAAAAATTTGAATTAGTTGTGTAAATTATTATTATGTATGATAAAAGAAAACATCAAATGTCACGTGTCACCTCTACGTTAACCAAAAAGATAATTACAACTTATAAAAAATAAAAGGATAAATACAATTTAATATTTTTAAAAAAGATAAATATACTCTATTTTTTAATCTGTAAATAATAAAAAAATAAACACAACTATTATTTTTGTATGTTTTTATTTTTACTCATATACATTTTATATAAATAAATTTAATTAAAACTATTCACGTAATACGTGGGTCATAAACTAGTTTATATAGTAAAAGTTAAAAAAATATATTAGGAACTAATCTAAGTTTTACTAAATATAATATTATAAAGTTTAGTTACAATAAGAAATAAAAAATATATAATGGTCATTAATTAATATGTAATATTTAATTATGAGTTAAAAATAATCAAATTATTGAATTTGGGTATATACGATATTAATAAATTAATAATGTTTAAGAGGGATATATGTGATATTAATAATTTAAGTTGGGTATATATGATATTATGAGGTTTAGGTGAAATATATAAGATAATAAAATTTTAAGTCAGGTATATATAATATTATAAAGTTTTGGAAATGCATATATGAATTTCTTTCTATTATATAGTATTAGTTAAGCAAGGTAACTTTTCATTTTTTATTTTCATGTTTACTTTTGTTTTTGTTATTTTTCATTAATTGTTGGGATATATAGAATGATATAGGGATATAATAAATTATTGTTTGTTTAATTAATACGTGGAATGAAATAATCCGGATAATAAATATCGAGTAATACGGTAAACGTGATAACATTTTTTAATTAGTTAGTTTGTGGTAAAATAAATATGGTAATTTTACGTAAAATATATAAACGTATCTATACTATATATAATAAGAAAACCACTTCAAGTTTCTGGACCATTGAATGGAAAGAAACCAATGGTCCAGATTAATGACAACTCATAGTTATTTATGAAATGTCTCTTATACCCTTAATTAAAATCAATAATTATAATGATGTCATTTTTTTAATTCATTTTCCAAATTTACTACATTACCTTAATTACATTAAATTTTTATTTTTATTTTTTCATTAATGAATTAATATTTACCTAAAATAAAAATGTGTCATTATTATCCTTAATGATCATAGTAAAATTCAAATGTAAAAATTTGAATTTAAACGTAGAAGTGTAGTAAATAAAGTTAAAAATTTTTGTTAATTATTTTGCTAACAAAATTTAAAATTTAATTGATAAAACTGCAATTGTGAATATGATAAATTTTGATTGTTGATTTTCAGATATTTGATTTTCAGATATTCCATTTTTATATTTTATCATTTTCAAAATATATACACATTCACATAATTGAAGTTTTTTTTGTTTCTTACATTGATATTTCATATTTGAAGTTAATAAAAATTAAAAGAAACATTTTTTTCAAACACATATTATCTGTTTTTAATAATACAATATAATAATATTTTTTTTAATTAATATCAAACAACTAAGTATTTTTTTATCTTTAATTTAACTAGCTTTCAATTTTTTTTATTTTAATTATATATAAGTTTTATAATAATTTATTTAAATATAAAAAAATATGTATTTTCTAAATCAACCCATGTAATACATGGGTTGATTAACCTATATATTATAATAAAACAAAATAATTCATGTCATATGTCACTTCTACAGTACAAGAAATTTTTATATTTCCACCTCTTTTTCCAAATTTAACACCTTAACTTAATTGCATTAAATTTTGACTTTATTTTTTTCATTAATTAATTAGTAATAAATTAGATTTTGTAACATTTAAAATTAATGTTTACCTAAAATAAATATCTATAATTATCATCCATAATAATCATAATGAGATCCAAATGTAATAATTTGAATTAGTTGTAGAAATTATTATTATTATTATGTATAATAAAGAAAAACATCAAATGTCACGTGTCACCTGTACGTTCACCAAAAAGATAATTACAACTTATAAAAAATAAAAGATAAATACAATTTAATATTTTTAAAAAGATAAATATACTCTATTTTTTAATCTAATAAAAAATAAACACAATTATTATTTTTGTATATTTTTATTTTTACTCGTATACATTTTATATAAATAAATTTATATAAAAATATCCACGTATTACGTGGGTTATAAACTAGTTGCATATAATATTATTGGTTAAAATATATGAGGTCAAAACAACTGTGCGTTGATGCATTATGACGGTATCCAAAAATACTGTTTTTATAGGTAAATTAACACTCAAAATTGAAATTTGTAGGTGAAAATACAATAAAAAAAATTAATTCTGTATGTGCTAATGGAAGTTAGGAGAAACCAATAGGATTAAAATTGTTAGGAACAAGAATGTTATGTCTTTAGTTTTTTACACAATGAAAAGTATAGGTTCGCAGTTGAAACTCGACCCGACGAGGAACCCGTAACTTGACTCCTGCTTGAATTGTGTGACACCACTGCCACAATAACCACAATTACATCACCCAGGATTAATCACAACACACATTACATTAATGCTCTGAAAATACTTAATAAATTACAGGAAAACTGAGAATACATAAATATGAAATAAAAGTCTAACACCCTATGGTGCTACTAGGTGGTAGTCTAGTATCTACATACTCAATATGTATTACGACCATTCCAAGTCGTACAATGATGTCCCCACAAATCGTTTACCGATTGAGTTGTAGAGTTCCTCAAATACTTCAAACAATGACCTAACTAGAATGTCCAGCAACGGATTTACATGTTCCTGAAAAATATCAACAACTGAGGGGTAAGCAAAACTTAGTGAGTACAAAGATTTACACATTCTACAAGTCTTTATGCAGCATCCCATGAGTAACGCCGGCGACACATGCCGTATACTCTCTTCGTACACAAAGTACGGAACTGAGCCGTAGCTCTTTTGAGACAACGCTCGACATAAACCAACCATTTGAGGCGGAATATCATCAGTGATGTTATGATGCTCTTCGGGACCTCACTCCAAGGTCATATAGCCCTTGTAACACCAGATTAACAGATACGACCTGTAGGCTCATCAAAAGATGCACAACAAAGAATACGGACATGCAACAAACAACAATATGTATCAATTATAAACGCAAGTTAGTAGAGTGCCAAACGAAATGAAACAACATACCTCAACAGGCAACAACAAACATAAAACAAATGTAGACATGTGAAATCATAAGTACTCACAGTGGGCGCGTTAATTTACTTCAATTTATATTATTTCTCCTCGGGCTTTCAACCGGATTCACGAATTACCCCACTATTTTTCCCATTTATAGCACTTTATTTTGTCTAGATTCAACCAAAATAAATACTTATTCTCAAGAACACAAAAACTCATAAAAATCAACATTTCTTGCCTTTCTGTTCGATTTAATGGACGATTTCGTTTCTGTAGCTTCTAGGAACTTCAATTGATGTTCTCCAACTAAAATATCACACATGCAACAATAATCTATAAGATTCAAAATCCGGATTTTGTTTATTTAATTCTCAAAATAAAACCCAAACTTAGGAATTACTTTTTTACCTTTTAATCCACTTGATTCTTGTTAAATATCAGATTAATCCACGAATTTTCTTCAAGAATTTCGTTTTCCAGCAGAGTAATTTAGAGAGAAAGGGAGCTTGAATGTGAAGAGAAGAGATGGAAATGGCAAATGAAAGACCAAATGGTCTTTTATTTCTTCAATTTCGAATATTGACATAAGTGGCCCATCTACTTTATCTAATTTGGTTAAATAAAGTTTTTATCTTTATTATATCACCACTAACATTATATTTCATCATACTTAATTAATAATTTGAAATTATAATATTTCTTAATTACTTAACATAGCAACCAACTTTCCAAATTTGAAATACATAATTTTCATACATAATCCAACTTGATTACATAAATTACAATATTTAGGTTAAATATCCTCAATTACCATTATTTAAATCCTAGGATGTTACAAATGGGGATTCCCCGAACAGGAGTTGAACGGAGATGGGATGGGGAACACTTTAATCCCCAACCCGACCCTGGTTCTATTTAATATCATAGTATAAACTAGTTTATTACCCGCGTATTACGCGGATATTTTTAATATATATAATATATAATAAATAAAAAGATAAAGATATAAACATTATTTTTTTAAAAAGGTGATATTATTATTTATTATAACCTATTAATTTTGTATATTTCTAAATATATATGAACAGTAATTATTTTCTTATATTTTTTTTAAACTTTTATTATATTATCTTATAATTAATAAGTTAGTAGATTATTAGATTTTGTTTGATTTGATTTGATTTGAATTTAAAAGTGGATTATATTAGATTTGGATAGATTTAATTAATAAGTTAGTAAAGTATTAGATTTTGTTTGATTTAATTTGATTTGAATTTAAAAGTGGATTATATTATATTTGGATGGTTTTTATTTAAATTTCTTTATTCTTTTTAAAATCTATGACTGCCACGTGTCGATTCACGGTGACGACACGTGGCTTCACCAGAAATTAGTATAGTTACTCTTTTAATAGTATAGATAGAGATAGATTATTATGGTTATGTAAATTTATAATGTAAATTATTATAATTTAACTAAATTATCATATATATATATATATATATATATATATATATATATATATATATATATATATATATATATATATAGAGAGAGAGAGAGAGAGAGAGAGAGAGGGAGGGAGATTCAATGGAAAACCACAATGCACCTGAAAACTTGTGAAAACCGCACTGCACCACCACAAATGCATCAAATTCCTCGCATGATGCATCAAAATCCCGTCTGATGCATCAACTTTCCCGCGTGATGCATCACCTTATTTTACGATCTTGTCACCGCGTTTTTCATGAAATGCACCAAATCGGACGGTATGCGTAGGTTTCCATAGTTTTCAGGTGCATAATGGTTTTCCATTGAACTCACCACTATATATATATATATATATATATATATATATATATATATATATATATATATATATATATATATATATATATATATATAGTTGAGATCCATGGAGTATTATATTAGACTGGGAAACCGTAGTACCATATTAATGAACATGTTCATTACGATAAAATGTTAAATTTAAGGCAAAAACATATTCTATGTTCAAAATTGCATTATTATTAAATAATTCACATCATTTTTATATTCATTAAATATTTTAACGTTTTAATGTCATGCAAAAGTGCAATATGCACTTGCTCATACATATTGCACATTTGAACATATGACATATCGTTATTTTGCATTGATTCAAACATTTCATAATAAAACATGTAAATTATGTGAACTAATCAATAATAATGTACATTTGATTATTTGAACATGTGTATATTGTAATTTTTCATGAAATTAAACAATTTATCGCATTGAACATATTCATTTAATATGGTACTCCGGTACCCAGTCTTATATGGGAGCCCATTGATCTTGTATATATATACATGGGCTCCACAACGTACCAAGTCAAAGCCTGCGTACCCAACGTAACCTTAATTATGTAAGGGTATTTTCGTAATAACAATGATCATTCACAACACTTATAATATAATCATTCACAACACTTATAAAATTATCATTCACAACACTTATAGGATGATCATTCACAACACATAATCACAGTACTTAATTAATTATTTACAACACTTATTTGATTATTCACAATACTTATTTAATTATTACCATTCACAATATTTACTTGATCATTTACAATACTTTTTTGATCATTTACAACACTTATAAAATGATCATTCACAACACTTAATTGATCACTCATAACATTAATTTGATCATTAAGTGTTGTGAATGACAAATTTATAAGTATTGTGAATGATCATTTTATAATTATTGTGAATGATCATTTTACAAGTGTTGTGAATGATCATATAACATCAGGGCGAATAGTCAAATTATCAATATACCACGATAAATCGTCAAATAACAGTTGAATTAGTCTGATGAATGATCAAATAAGTTTCATGAATGGTCAAATAATTATTGTGAATGATCAAATATGGTAGTGAATGATCAAATAAGTGTTGAAGAATTGTAAATAGTCAAATTATTGTTATGAATGATCAAACATGTGTTGTGAATGATCAAAATAAGCGTTGAAGAATTGTGAATGGTCAAATAATTATTGTGAATCATCAGTTAAGTGTTGTGAATGATTATTTTACAAGTGTTGTGAATAATCATTGTTATTACGAAAATACCATTGCAGTTTAAAAGAAAGGAGGCGCACTTGATTTATTCCACTTTTGAACATAGTCATTATTTTTTATTATTATTGTGGCTTTGAAAGAGACCATTGGTATACTCATTTCTCACGGGTACATTTTTTAACCCATATACACGCACACACACACACACTCACATATATAACTTTTATATTGTTGAATTATCTTATTTGTTTTATAAGTTTTTTACATACACACACACACACACACACACACATATATATATATATATATATATATATATATATATATATATTGGTTGTATTATATAAACTATTATTTATTAATGTATACAACTAAAAAATGTTGAGATAATTTGTCATAAAGTTTTTATACATGTATATATATTTTTTAAAATTATAAATTGTAGCGTAAGCTTAATAAATTGTTAGTGTTGAAAACCCTGATCGCCGATGGGAATCTTCGAAACTTGATGGGGCCGGGAATGAGGACGAGAAGTCAATACCCGACGGGGATGGGCCGATGGGGTGGTGACAGAAAATGAAATCCGCCATACCCGTTCCGTTGTCATGCCTAGGTGTGACTGATTTTGCAAGTAAACAAGAAAAGTAGGATCATTGTTGCAATAAAAAAAGTTTCAGAACGAATGCCGTAGTTAGCTTAAAATCACAGGGACGATTTAAGTAAATTTAAATACCATAGTCGTTCAAGCCTTCAAGGTCACGGACGCTGGATGTAACGGCTGCTTATCAGGTTAGGGTTTCACGCATCATTGAAATTTTAGTCGTGGGTGCCGCTCTCTCACCCTTTCGCACCGCTCCTCTTTGTCAATTGCAGGCATCGATCTTCTCGTCGCTTCTATCCATCCTCCGTCGCTGCTGACTCTTCATCTCTCCTCCTCCGGTGTATCTCCTACGTCGTTGCTCATCTTCGGACGTTGCTCCGCCGCCGACACCCATCAGGTGCGTCGCAAAAATCATTGAAGTTTTATTATTCTCCCATTGTTTGTCATGGTCAGTGGACGATATCACTAAAAGTATTTGGTATTGTGTTCTGCGTGAGTCCTTCCTTACGTGTATTAACGCACACAGAGGTATTGTGTTCTGCGTGTGTTCTATCTGTGTATATATTTCATATGTACAAATCTGTATCTCTAGCACATTTTTTTCTGCATATTTTCGTTTTTAAAAAAAGATTAATTTTTGTAATTCATGTCAAAGTTAACGTTTGTCATATTGATTTAGTTACACAGAATCTTAGTTGAGTTTAAGATGGGGATGAAGGCGAAAAAGTCCATGATGAAGAAAGTAAAAAAAGGTTCTACCGAGATAACTGCTGTTCGTAAAGACGAAACTGCTGATTTTTTGGTGAGTTTGCATCACTCTATTAATTATTTTCAAGCTTGTGTAGGCATTATTACCAGCTTCATTCTATTGCAGTACATGTTACAAATTTTAATGAAGCTATAAGATCTTTTACCAAGTTTCTACAATTCACAATTAACCTTATAAAACCCTCTTTAGAGAAATTGATATCTGTTTTTTTGGGATATGAAGGGAGTATTTGAATTGATAGTAGCTTTTGATGATTTGTCTTTGTGTATATGTGTATGAAATAGCCATTAGAGGGCGGTCCAGCACGGAAACTACCAATTGCCGAAAGCTCTGAAAATAAATCCACAGTGTTGTATATTGGAAGAATTCCTCATGGATTTTATGAGAATGAAATGGAAGGTATACCTTCTCATTTGTTGACCATTTTGGCTTTTGCAAACATACACACAATCAACTTATCATACTTTTATGTATTAAAGGAGCTGTTTTGAATTGTTCAAAATATGGTAGGAACTTAGGATGTCAAGTTATAACTGCTTGAAGTTGATTTATTTATGCAGCTTTCTTCAAGCAATTTGGAGAAATCAGGAGGATTAAAATTGCTAGGAACAAGAAGGTTAGTTCTCTAGCTTTTTCACAATGAAAAGTAGAAGTTTCGAAGTTGTTTTTTCTGGTACTATTTTTAAAAATATAATCTTTTTGTTGTTTGTGTATTAGCTAAAATCCTGAAACAGCAACTTGTTATTTGAATGACTTTGAGTTGACACAGCCCTTTGTTCATTTCTCCCAGACAGGTAAATCGAAGCATTTTGGGTTCATTGAGTTTGCATCTCCTGAGGTTTGAACGCAGTCTACTTTACCTTTTAACTAATTTAGTAATTCGTTCTTAGGAGACATGAATATTTATTCATAAATGTGTGCAGGTGGCAAAGATCGTTGCTGAAACCATGCACAACTACCTTCTGTTTGAGCATTTGTTGCAAGTACAACTTGTCCCTCCTGAGCGTGCTCATCCAAAACTGTAAGCAACGATCGTTCAGAGTTAACATGATCTGATTGCGTGTTATATATCTTATGGTCTTGATGGAAACTTCAGATAATGCTGTTTTGTTGTTTTTTTTGCCTGTCAATATGTTCCATACCCCAAGTGCATACGAACCTCAAAAATAGTTTTTACATGTTATTGCATTGTTGTTATTATGTAGCGGTTTGGAAATCCTTACCATTGAGTTTGACTGAGTAATTTGGTCGATTACCCCCGACTCGCCTTGGCATATGACCGATTCACGAGCGCTCAGGCTAAGTTTTACAACATTGGCTAATTTAGTGGGAAGCCTGACAAGGCTGATATCAGGAAACTTCCACATTTTATTTCTTTAAGTTACTGTTGAAGCTATTGTGAGTAGAACTTGATCATTTTAGATGATTTTAACAAGATTCTAATACTCGTGCGTTGCGACGGGGGTGAGTGAGATTTTGACATAAATTGATATATTAAAAAGTTGAAGAATGATAACTTAAGTTATCACAATATGTTTAAACACATAGTTAAATCATATACAATTATTTTAAATATTAGTTTTATAAACTCTGATATTTTTATTTGTATTATATAATCAAACTTAAATCAAATAAACTATTAAAAGATGAAATATTTTATTATATATTTGTTGATATATAGTATAGTATAATACCAAGAGGCTCATTGTAACAATACTTTAATGTTAATTAAAGAGTTATTTTAGCAATACTAATTAAAGATTGCGAGTTACTATTCATTTAAATATTAATTAAAGGCTCATTTTAGCAATCTCTCATTTTGAATATTAGTTATATATCAAAAGGCTCACTTTATCAATATCTGATGTTAAATATTAATTAAATGTTCTTTTTAGCAATGCCTCATTTTGATTAATAGTTATATATATCAAAAAGTACTTTATCAATATCTCATGTTAAATATTAATTAAATGCTCTTTTTAGCAATGCCTCATTTTAAATGTTGACTAGTATATTAACCCACATATTACGTGGATATTTCTAATAAATAGTTAGTTACATAAAATGTATATAGAATATAAAGTTTATGTATTTTATTATAATGAAAAAAATATATTATGAATTACTTTTCTATTGATATTTTATTAATTTTGCTTTTCAAATATATGAAATAATGCCTACTTTTTTAACGACTTTTAATATTTTTTGTATAATATGTAAATAATTTTAATATACTTTAATAATATAATAAACACAAAAAATATTTTTTAATTAGAAATATAGATAAGTTAAGATAACATAAGATTTGAATTTGAATTTAGATGTAAATTAAGTTAGATTAGATTGTTGATAATAATAAATTTAATAGTTTTAATTAGATATATAGGTAAGTATAGATGGAAAATAAGATTTAATTTTGAATTTAGTTTAGATTAGATTGATGTTAGATGGAAAATAGAAGTTGTGATGTGTCGAGACTCGAGAGAGCAACATGTGGCAAGAAAGCTTTATGCCTTATTATACGGAGTAATATATAAAGATTAAATATCTAGATTTAAATTTTAAACCTTTATTAAATATGATGATGCTCACTTTGGCACAGTCTCATTTTATATATTAATTAAAGGCTTATTTTAGCAATGACTTATTTCAAATATTAATTAAACATCAGTATTTACTATTTATTAGACTTTGCTAATCGAGCCAATAAAGAAAGTCTATACTTCAGAATTGCCAGGATCTTTCATTTGTACCTATAAATATTGGCAACTACAAATAACAATTACTGCAGAGAAATTTATATGCTTGTTCTGAAACTTCTATCAACGAGACCTGATACCAAGTGACAGTAGTTTGTGTTTGTTGAGAATGGCAACTGACAAAAGTATAACGGTGCGTTTAACAAGCGAGAATTTTCGGTTTGGAGTTTTTAATAAAATTGAAAACATGATGGTTTTTCAAGAAAACACATTTTAGAGATGAGAATGTGTTTAAATGTGTTATCAATATATTTTGCCTTACCTTTTTTTCATATTCCCCATTTATCACATTTTAGAGATGAGATTGGGGTGACTAGATTTAAAACAAAAGGAGAAAACCTCAATAAAGAGTTTTCAAGTTTACTTGTAATTTTGAAAACTGAAAACATAAAAAAACAATGGATTTAAACGCATTTTCAGGAAACCGTTGTTTTCGACGAAAAATTTCACCTAAACAGGTAATCTAAAATATTTATTCAACTGTGTCGTTTGTGCTGTGGGTGAGCTGGGGCTTAAACTGAAATTTATTGAGCATAACTACATTAGTAAAAAGATAGACCTAATATGATATGGTAAATTACCAGAAAAGTTTAACGATTGAAGATGACTCCCTCTGGGTTTAAGTGAAAAGTAGAACAAAAAAGAAAAAACTGAATATGTGTTGTGTGTAGTACCTCCTGTTAAGGAATCCAAGTATATTTATGTGGAAAATGCAACTTGGAAAAATCGTTCTGGAAATGATACATGAAAGGCTGATATCTGTTTTATCCAACTTGATGGAGTTGTGTAAAGTTGGTTTCAAGCATTGGTTAAACCATGCCAGAATTTTTTTTTTGGACATTCTTAAGCTCCCATTTGATATCACGAACATCATATTCTTCACATAACCTATTTGTTATTTTACTTGCTTGGCAGCAACTTCTGTCTGCTGAAGTTTGTTAGGGACAGTAGCCTTGTTCTTGTTGTATTTAGGAATTTCTCTTATTGATTGTAGGTGGAAAGGTTTTAGGCGCTATAACAAACCCATAGACTGGGTTAGTATTGAACGTAAACGGCATAACAAGGTAATTTATTTCACACGCATTTTGGTCCGTTCATATCCCATACGGGCTCAATAAATCATTTTTTTTGGGGTTCAAAGTTATGACGCAGTACGACTGACTACACTTGATAAACTTTAATGCCCTCATTCAGGAAAGGACATTTGAAGAGCACAAGAAGTTGGTAGATGGAATCTTGAAAAGGGACCAGAAAAGGCGGAGGAAGATCGAGGCTGCTGGCATCAACTATGAATGCCCAGAATTCGTAAGAACCTATGATCTTTGCCATTGCGTGCTTTGTTGTCCATATTACATTATGGTTGATGTGATATATACGTGTGCCCATTTATGTTCGATCTTCATGAACAGGTGGGGAATGCCGTTGCAGTACCAAATAAGATCAGGTTTGAAGACTAAAGCGCTGTTGTGTGTCAGGACTAGCAACGTATGTATCTTTCAGACTTTGACATTCATCCATCTTTGTAAAAAATGATCTACTTTTTTGACGGTTTGATTAGTTATATTATCAGTTTCTCTCAAGCTGCTGGATGTCTTGATGAAAAGAAGCAATCTTGATGGAAGCAGAGCAATCTTCTGGTGTCTTTCTGGACATATATAGTTTGCTTGGCTTCTGTGGCCTTGAGTTTTTGTTACATTTTGAAGTGTAGTATGAGATGGATTGTAGTTGGAACTTTGTTATCACAAATGTTTTTTTTTTTTTTTTGTCGTTGGGAAAAAAAAGATTTCAATTTTATAACTTCCCATATGAAGAATTAAACACCTTGCAATAATATATTATTATTTTTATTAGTTATATAATTACATTTATTTTTAGTGTCAAATATACATCACAATAATATATAATAATTTATTTAACTTCTCAAAAGCAACTTGATTTTTATATTGTCTTCCATTTTATTTTGAACGCTTGAGCCCTATTGGTAAAGGGAAGATATAAATTTGGGGATATAAAATTTCAAATCAAACGTATACTTTGATTCTTAATTCACTTTATGCAACTAATTTACAATCTTTCTTCTCTCGCACACTCATCGATTCTGCTTCCAATGTCGCTCGCTCCATCAATATTCGAAACTTCACCTGCATTGCAGTTCATCACATTTAATCCCACTACTGGCTCCACACTCCACTACTTCGAGTCGCACTTCTCGATTCGCCGATAGCTATCACTCTCTCCAAAGACGTCCGATTAGTTGCAGTCGTGTTGTACCTAGCCGCCGTAAAACAGAATGTAACTTCTGTACTCAATCCGGCCATCTTCAGGTTTTATTTAACTTCAACCAAATCTCTTGCTTTTTCATCCTTATCAGTAATAGAGTCTCCTTCCTAATCCAAGATCTGCCATTTATATTCGTCCGTTGGTTATTGAATGCCATAAATAAGGATAACTGAAAGTCGAATTGAAACCATTAGTATTGACTTTACATCCAAAGTGTTTTAAAAATGGTTTGTCCGAAACCATATTCTTGAAAGACGATTTGACGTATGGTGTGATGATAGATAGATTTGTAGGACTTGTGGGTGAAAAGAATGTCTAGTTTGATACAATTAGATACCCATCTTATTCCTAGCATTGATGAATGTGAGGGCAACACGGGTTAGATTCGAAAAGTTAGGAAAACCTTTATATACCAATAAAACAAAATAATCTCTATCGCTTCCTTGGCTGTCTATTTTTCATTTTCTCGTCCGTTATTCCTAATACAACTCTTTCAATTAACTCATTTATTGAATTTATAAAAATAATAAAATTAATTACTACATGATTTAACCCATATTAATGATAACTATAATTAATTTATAAAATTTTGAATTAAATATTACATGTTTTCATCTTATATTAAATGTTTTCATCTTATATTAAATGTTTTTAAATTTCAAAATTTATTTTCATTTTAAAATCTTTATATTAATATCAATTTAAATTTACAATAGCATTTTAAGTTATTGTCTTCAAGAAAGCAAATATTTATTATATTTCTATGTATTACATGAGTCAATAAGCTAGTTAAATATAAAATTTCACTCATACTTGCCTACTATGATTGATAGTGTTTTCTTGATTGTTTCAAGTCTTAATTAGCGGATTCAACAAGGGTTAAATCCAATAGCTTTGTGGTTAGGGGTTGGTGATGCTTTGTTAAGTTTCTTGAACACTCAATTAGGGCTTGAAGTTGTTGGAGTAGAGGTTGATGATGAGGTTGTTTTGAAATTTTTTGAAGGCGGTATTTTGGGTTAAATGACAAGAAGTTTGTTCGACTATTTGTTGGAGACACAATAGAATTAACTGAAAAAACCAGAAGTTGAGGAACAGAAGGGGATAAGGGCAAAGGTGATTAACATGCAAATGCTGATGGTTTAGATGCTAAATTTGATATGGTTATGGTTGATTTGGATTCAAGCGAGACTGAGTGGAATGAGTTCTCCACCACAAGAATTTGTTAGGAATTAGTTCTTTATGATCATGGTTTCCTTATAATCAATGTAGGTCCTCATAACAACGAGTTTTATTTGAGATTGATACAAGAACTTTAGGATATTTTTCATTTATGTCAAATATACAACCGAATGATTAAGGGTTTATTATTCAAGCAAAAGAAGAATACGATACAATACAATGGAATTAGAAAGGATAACAATATCCCTATATATAGAACATAAAACCTTTAATTTATCAGTTAATATCTCGTATTTGCGTTCTTACATGAATGTTATGGATGGTGGCTTCTTTTTTCTTTATTCTGTTGTGTTCTATCATTTATATTTTAGAAGCTATTTGACGCGCTTCAAGTCATGAATGTAACAACAAATTGTTAGTGTGTTATATGTAGAACGCGATATGCACTTATTAGGCATAGTTTCTTCACAGATAGATTGTCAAATTGAAAGGTTCGAGCCCGTTCTGAAACCGAGCTCATCACTATTCTCAATAACAAGCAGTCATCATGTCAACCTGAGTGGTCAAATTGTATCATTTTTACATGTAGCAATAGGTTATCTATGGTCATTTTCTTCCAAACCATGACATGAAACATTTCATCGAGCAGGTTGCGATCACTTTTATGCAGCAAAACCACAAGATCTTGTGATATTCATTCGTCTTGCAATTTAAACAGTGTGACGTCAAGAAGAACAATTCTCATCAATTTGTTTTGATAATGTTTTCTGTTTGGATAAAGAATTCATAAGGGGGAAAAGAATTGTTCAATTTGTTTTGATTATGTTTCAGTTTGGATAAAGAATTCATAAGGGTGATTTATGAAAACAAGAATCGGGAAGGAAAAAAAAAAAAGCAGATAAATGGTAACATCAAAAGGATTAAAAAAAGCGACCACAGTGGGAGTCGAACCCACGACCTTTTGATCCGAAGTCAAACGCGCTAATCCACTGCGCTATGCGGTCAATTTTGATATATTCTTAAAATTCGTTTCACTTAAACCCTCACCGAAAACCTTTGCCAATTAGATTTAAAGTTTTAACGGTATTTATTTCGAAAGTTTTGCGTCTACGTACTTATTAACATAAAGATAAAGTGATCCTTTTGATCGATATCACAAATTTAATAATTTACCTTTTTAGTGATAATTTATTTTCTTACAAATTCAACCTTCTATAGATACTTACTTTTCATTTTCAGGCATCCAAAAAATTGTTTTCTGGTTCTTCATATCATACTTTATTTTGTTTCTTTAATAAATCTCAACTTACGTTTACGAAATTGGTTTATAGCATATTATGAAATATATAATTTTGTCAGTGTGACATTATAAATTGGTTTTAAACAAATGGTTCTCTCTCTCCATTTTTTTTTTCTGATTTATCTCCAAATATGCATACATGATAAAATGGTTTTTATAATGAATGTGAATATATAAATCTTTTATACTTTTTATAATTAATCTTTAGAAAAAAAAAAGATCCTAACTTGATCTTAAATATCTTAATTAGTCTTGGAAGGATGTAAACTAGATGTAATTACGAATTTTTTAATATTGGAAAATAAAACATGTATGATATTTGAATATTGCGAAGAGATTTTTTATTATTATAAAAGATGTAAATTAAAACGAGATAAAAAAAGTGTGCATTAAAATTTAAAAGCCTTCCACCGCTTTTCTTGTTGGGCTGAGACAGTTTACACTTTACATGCCTACATTATATCCCCATTTCTCCAAATTTACTTGCTTCTTGATATATCAATATTACTACACTTATGATTATTGCTTTTCAAAACATTGAAACTTATATTTGTTTTTATTATTAGTGTGTGTATCTATATCTATATATAATATTATATTTTATATAGAATACCGGAAGTATCAATCTTGACCATAAGATTAATAAAAATGTAAAATTCATAGGATTCAAAAATATCATCATGAATTTAAAATATAATTTATTTGAAAGTTAGAGTAATATATAATACAATCGAATTAAATTTGAGTAACATTTTATGTGTTAATCATAAATATCGTAACATATTGGTGAATGTTCAGCGATTTGAGCATATTTAAACGTATATCTTGTTCCCTAAAAATTTAAAAGATAAGTCTATTTAAAAACAATAATATAAGTATGGATGAGACAAAACTTGTTTTACCCGAATCGAATCAGTTATTTATGTGTAGGTTCTCGGTTCCTATAATTCCATTAATTTGGTTTTCGGTTCTATCAGGTCAAGTCCGGTTTTTCAAATATTCTTTGTAAAAGTCAGGAAAAATCTATAACCAAACCATGACAGAATTATTTTCAGAATGTTCACGGTTTGTAATTTTGAGCATTTTTTGATTTTTTTTTTTTGAGGTTCTAACCGGTTTCGAAACTGAACTCATCCATAAAAATTAAGTCCTAATTAATCTCTAATAGTTTTTTGAAAGTCAATACATCGTATTAACTCTAAAATCTTGTACCTAGAGCCTGCAAGGTGCAGAACGAAACAACAAAGAACTACAAACACATAGAATGTGGATGGCACCATTTAATGAAATTGAAAGCTACTCATCGTATGTTTGAAAGTTTGGATTATTAAATAATAAATCAGGATTTATTAAAATCCATCAAAATCTATAATCAAAAAAATCAAATCATTTGTAACAATTTGTAACATAATTTAAATTCTTAATATTTCACAACTTTTACTTTTAGCGATCTAAATAGTAAATACAGTTACATATATACTCCAATCAATAATCAACCAATAATTCACACCATGTATATGAATTTAAATTTTAATTCTCTCAAATTTTATTTCACAAGCAAATTAGTTCCTTAAGTACAACAAATAATAAATCAAACAGAATTGCATTTTATATAGTAATTGATGTCAAAGCGTCCATCATTTATTTTATTCCTTCAAACCTATGTACTAGGGTTGACATTTCTGACTCATTCAAGCAAACGGGTCGATGACCAAAAGACAAAGATTTAACATACTTTTGATTTTTTTTTTAAAACAATTTGTTTAACACATCATTTTATAAAATTTCATTTTTTAAAAAAAATTATGTTCTAGTTTACTTTTTACTACGTGACATTTTGATCGTTTCTTCCGTTTAACCTGTTGGGTCGAAATTACCACCACTACCATATACAGATCCATAAAAATGCATTCTACCCGTCAATGATTCTCACTAGTTGTTACTATCTACTCCCATTTATGTTTAACATAATATAAAAATGCTCTCATGCAATGCATTTTCATTTTTGAATGCAAGTTTATGCAGTTAAATAAGGGCAACTGATTTAAAAATGTAACATACTTTTGGTCTAGATTTGTTTAGGCATCGTATGCTTTAAAATTTTTATTTAATGGATCATTGAAATGCAAATGTTTTGACTACAATAAAAATACGGAAACATCAAGCATCATCCAATTTCATAGTCTTTGGATCTTTAATTTGTATCTTCTACTAATTTATATTTCAAAATTAAGATATGATTTTTAAATTATGATACGTTAAATATATAATTCATTTTAAATATATAATAGTTTTTAAAAAGAATCCATTGATAAAAGTATGAATTAATTTTATATCCCCGTATTTTCATTAAAATGGTTAGATCCAAGAATTGAATCATTGAATGGAAGCACGATGAGGGACAGAAAGTGGTAGTTTTTACTGGCTTTGCTCATGAGTCATGACTGACGTCATACACCCATAAACTATAAAGTACAAAGTACAGAGTACATACCCATAAATATTATCAGGGGTAAAGTCATACAATAGTAACCTACTTTTGAAAATTTATCAATATGATACGTATACTTTTTTAAATGTCGATATAGTACCTGTACTTCAATTTTTCATACCGATATGACCATGTTAGTAATAGAGCCCTGTTTTTCATACCATTAGAACCATGTTTCGTATGTAAAAACCGGGCTCTATATGTAGAATGACCATATTGATACAGAAAAATGAAGTACACGTACCATATAGACGATTAAAAAAGTTGACGTACCATATCGATACATTTTCAAAAGTAGGTTGCTATTGTAAGACCTTAACCCTTATTATTATTGATTCAATGTTTGTCACCCCTCTTGCTAAACCTCTTTCTTTATCAGTTCTATTAATCAATTACAATTTTCAAAAATATTAAAGGAGAACGTCCTATCTAGAGAAGGTGCACATCAAATCATAAGATAAAATGTTACAAATAAAATCCCATGTTTATTAATATTAAGTTTAGCGTATTACTATTTTCATTAGTGATCATCACTTTAATTTGACATTTCTAAAAATTTCTAATTATTCTTTTGGAATTATGATTGGTTAAAATGTATGATGCGACAAGAATAGAAGGCGTGGTAAGTAAAAGGAGATGTATATACTATATAACAACCCCATTGAATTATTTAGTCAATGATAAACGATAAACACGATTTGTTACTAAAAATTTATGGCAATTGTTTCTCTTTATCTACCATAGAAAACCAAGTTTTTATATTTTAACTATCTAATATTTAGATTTATTTTATTTAGTTACTAAACTAATTTTTGTACTCCGTATATGTTTAATTATTTGGGTTAAGTATCATTTTGACCATCCAACTTTCAGATTTGTCCCATTTAGCCACTGTACTATTTATTGTTTTGATTTAACCACTAAACTTTTGTTTAATTTCTATTTTGAAAAAAATGAATAAAATTAATGGCTAAATAAATACAAAATATGATAGTTTAGTGGCCAAATCGGGACACTTTTCAGTGGTTAAATCAGTAAAAAGAAAGTTTAGTGGCTAAATATGTATACAAAAAACAGTATAGTGGCTAAATCGAGACAAAAAATAGTTTAATGGCTAAATAAAAAAAAATCTAAAAGTTGAATGGTCAAAATGACACTTAACCCTCAAACTTTAATTTAGAGGGTGTTTGGATTTGCGTTTGAAAAAGTGGTGTAGCGTTTTGGAAACTAATAATCAGATAATAGCTGTAACAAAAAGCGCTGCAGGATATGTAGTGTTTGGTTTAGCTTATGCTGTTTGCTATCATAATTATCAAATAATCAGTTTATAAAGTGTTTGGATTTGCGTTTTTACTTGTAAAATAACCAAATAATCACTTATTAAGCAAATAAGCTACATTTTTTAACTTATGAAAAAGTGTGGTAAGATTAACGCTAAACGCAAATAATCACTTATTAACGTATGCAATCCAAACACTTTAAACTAATTATTTGCATTATTATAACGTAATAAGCTGATAATCTGGTTCATAACGTAAAACCAAACACCCTCTTACTATGTTACTTCAGAAAAATTATTAAAACTGATGACTAAATATGTATTAAAAATGATAATTTATTGATTAAATGTGTATAATTATCGATGACTAAAAATGTATAAAAATAATTTGGTGGTTAGATATTCATAAAAGTAGTTTAATTTGTAAAAAAATAATTTAGTAACTAAGTAAGATAAATTTAAAAGTTAGATATCGGAATGTACTTTTTACTTTTTTTCGATAACAAATAAAGAGTCTTTTATATATTTTCTCAAAACAAGTATCAAAACTGAATTCTAATATCGTAAATTTCGATTAAGAAATTACCATATTTTCTTTCATTACATTTTTAATGACAACCAATATTTTTTAATGTTACTGTTAATGTTACTATAAAATAGAACAACTATCTATTTATAAAACTAATAATAAAGTAAGTTTTGACTTATCAGTTACACCTAAACAATAAAATTTTTGTCATTTTAAAAATAGCCCAAGCGGTAAAAAATTTATATTGGGATGTTGTATGAACATAATATATCAAATGTTATAAGAAAAAAACAAAATATATTATATATATATAATAATAAAATAAGTCAGCTGCATACAAGTCTGCTTTATTAAAATATTACCAACGTTAATAAATTTTATATCATAATGTAGATAAAAATAATCCGATCATAATAATATAACTGACCTTTTATAAAACATAATATATCAAAAGTTATTATAATAAAACAATTATATCTTATACATAAAATAATAAAATAAATTTTTTTTGAACGGCTGTGTGGTGGTTATCGCCTAGGCCCAAGTGCCGACAGATCCTAGTTCGATCCCCACCACAATCTCTTAGTTAGATTAAAATCACCATAGTTAGATTAGTTCACCTGAAGGGAAAAACCCCAAAATCCGCCTCAAGTGAGGATCGAATCCGGGTAACAACCCTTCCCAAGCCCCTTATGGAAACTTGGTGGCCACCAGGGCAAGACCTAATGGTTAAATAATAAAATAAATTAGTTGTCTATCAGTCTGTTTTAGCTGTCTGACAGCAAGCTTTACGATTAACCGGGTTAACAATTATAATACCTATGATTATCGAATTATAATACTTATGATTATCGAATCGATTGTTTTCTATTAGTGCTGTAGAATATTTAATTCTTTATGAATTTTTTATTTTTAAATTTAAAAAATAATGTAAAGCGTGGAAAAGGCTTAAACTTGTTTAAATTTTAGTCACGATCAAACATTATTTTTGGACATATAATATTTATTCCTATGTATATTTTTATGCCTCTAACTCATTAAATTTTTATCCGTGCAAGTTTTAGTCACGATCAAACACTATTTTTGAACTATTTTTATGCATTAACTCATTCCAGTTAATAAATAAATGGTTTATATATGTAAAAATACTAAAATTCACTATTTTTGAATATTTAAACTCCATATATGGGTAATTTAGTGTAAAAACTAAAAGGTAACAAACAATGGGACTTGACTTTATCGGACCCTATTAATTCAAATAATCAAAAAACATTAGTCTTGTATGATAATAATCAATAAACTCTAATTTATGTGGAAAATTATGACATAGATCAAAATGTCAGATAAACTTTTTTATTTTACTTGCATCACTAAAATTTCAATTGCTTTCAATAATACCAAAATTGGTCCCGTTGATGGTGATGAGGTTTCGCCGCCCACTAGCCACTGCCATATGTAGGGGTGCAATCGAGTTGAGTCGAGTCGAGTATCACCAAGCTCGAACTCGACAATAAACTCGAGCTCGATTTGATAAACTACTCGATACTATCAAGCTCGGCTCGATTCGATTAAATTCGGGATAGAAGATTTTGAAATATAAATACAAAAGATTCAATCTAATTTTATTTCAACAACAACCAAGAAGGGTAAAATTGTAGTTGTTAATCAAATATAAATATATTAAGTTTATCAAACTACCTATTTTAGTTTTTTTAAGCTCTAAAACCTCAAATAAATAGATAAACATCTTCAAAACACAATCCAAACACCCAATGAATTGTTTCTCTCATCCAAAACTCAATTGCTAGAGACCCTAGAAAATTGAAGCTGGATTGAAAACCCGATATGTGCTTATATGTTAGTTCATCACATAAGGTCGGGAAGATTGACATGGTGGCGGGGTCAGGGGAAACGGATGGGACAGAGAGGAAAAGATGGAGAAGACTCGTGGTATGGAGGGGGAGAGGAGGTTGCTGATAGGAAAAACACGAGAAATAGAGGGTCATTGGCCACCAATATGAAATGTACGACTAAATACTGTTATTAAAATGATATATGTTATTAAATAGTAATAATAAAGGTAAAATTATTTTTATATGACGTATTCTCTTCAACGTTTGCTTTACCAGAGGTATCTTGAATCCCACAAATGCATAAATACAAATCACTACTTCTTCCGATGTCGAAAGATAGAACCATTATGGTGTAAGTTTTGAAGTTTGGTGAGATTTTTCTTGGTTTAACGCTAGACTCAACATCATCCTTCAAATCAAAATATGGGAACCTAAGGAAAAAAAATTCATGGTTTCACGTATATTTTTTAATAATATATTCTAACTAAACACGTAAAAGTTAAATTAAATTGGAGTTTATTAATTATTAACTAGAAAGTACTTGTAAGGTGTAGATTAAATGTAAGTTTGTTGTACTTGTTTAATAAAAACCAGAATTAAGATTACATGTAACATTTAAGAAACCATTAAATTGCTTTTAGATTATCAAAATATATTAAATTACTCATTAAATTAATCAATAAAAGACAAACACTTTTTAGCTCTTTTAAACCAGACACATGGTTACAAAGATAATAAGCCCCACAAATCAATCAAAATGGTGGGAAAGTAAATTTCGACAATTTTATCTCTACATTGAGTGGGACGATTGTGTTACAGGTCAAAAAACTAGACACGTGGATAGTAATCATACATATATAGAGAAGAGTTTAATGAAAAATACTCTAAAATCAAAACACGAAAAACCATTGAAAAAATCATTTTTATTAATTTCTATGTTTTAAACATTTATTATTATTTTTGTATGAACGCGAAAGTTTATATACATACAAATTTTAATATTATAACAAGGCTAAACTGAATAATGAGCAACTAGAAAATGTATTCATATATGCAAGAAAATAAGACAATAATATTAATCCATTGGTCACAGTGGTAATTGTCAATCAAACGACTATTAAATCAATATACTTATTTGGAATAGACTAAGATTTTTTTCTCATTCCAAATTGTGTGCAAGTCGTGAATTATTTTTTATCTTTGTCAAAAAAAAGTGAATTATAGGCCCAACATGTACTCAAATTACTAATGATAGTCCTCTGAACAACTATAAGTATTCACTATGAACATAGGTGTCACATACTAAAAATTAAACATTTTAATCTGTAAACCTGCTAACGCGTCGCGATCCTAGACTCACGAACTCACGATCATGATTCATATCTAGTTCTCTCGAATGCGGGCCAGTTGGCCACAATCTTCATCTGAAAGAAAAAAGGATCCTTGATAGATACTAAGGTAAGGAACGTTTTTGACTTCATTCTGTTTTAATTCTATTTGAAGATTTAAAACATACTTTTGGTGTATTATCAGCCCATGAGATTGCTCCATATTATACCACAAATATGTTATAAACACATTTCAAACAATTCCTAGGTTTTAATTCGTATCCATTTCCTAAATATGATGAACCCTAACCATTTGGGACTTAAAAATCAGACTCTTATCTTGAAATTGATTTAATGTACGTAATCCAGACACTTTAAACCAATTATTTACGCTATTGTAACATAATAATATCTACCATAATGCAAAACCAAACATATTCTAAATACTTAAAAATAATTATTTACATTATTGTAATGTAATAATTCAATAATATCTATCCAACCGCAAAATCAAACACCTTTGAGTTTAATCTTTGAGTATCGTGTCATCAATATGTGAGAGAGAGAGAAAAGAATTGAATGATGAGTAATAATGTAGGTGACAGGAGTGGCTTTAAAAATATTATAAACCAAAGAATTAAGGAAGATCAACAACTTTTATTCACACTTAACTAACTACGGAGTATTATTTTAAAGATTTGCAAAAAGATACTATAGCACGGTGTGTACTGTGTAGTTGGGAGATTATGAATACATCCTCTTAATTACACCCCCACCTGTAAATTCATGCATTTCTCCCTTTTTTATACCCTCTCTCTTCCTTCCTCCTAATCACACACACACAGACACACACATCAATGGAGGTTTCTGCTCTCTCTCCTTATTACCATATGATCTTCACCGCTTTAGCTTTGTTGTTCTCTGGGTTTATGTTTTTGCTCACTCGGAATTCTAAATCCAAGCGTCTCAATCTCCCTCCTGCTCCGCCTGGTTGGCCCGTCGTCGGTAACCTTTTTCAGGTTGCTCGTTCAGGCAAGCCTTTCTTCCAGTATGTCAGAGAATTGTTGCCTAGGTACGGACCCATTTTCACTCTTAAAATGGGATCCCGTACCATGATTATTTTGTCTAGTGCTGATTTAGTTCACGAAGCCTTGATCGAAAAGGGTACCATCTTCGCCACCCGACCTGCAGAAAACCCGACCCGTACTATTTTCAGCTGTAACAAGTTCACCGTCAACGCTGCTTTGTATGGCCCGGTGTGGCGGTCGCTACGACGGAACATGGTACAAAACGCACTTAGTGCCAGTAAATTACGCACGTTCAGGCACGTGAGGGATACGGCCATGGATAAGCTTGTTGAACGGTTGAAGGCGGAGGCGGAGGCTAACGGCGGCGCAGTTTGGGTGCTGAAAAATGCACGGTTTGCGGTGTTTCGTATTCTTCTGGCGATGTGTTTCGGTGTGGAGATGGATGAGAAGACGATCGAGAAAATGGACGACATGATGAAGACGGTTTTGATCACGCTGGATCCGAGAATCGACGATTATCTGCCATTGTTGAGACCTTTTTTCTCGAAGCAGCGGAAGAGAGCGACGGAAGTCAGGGAGCTGCAGATTGCGACGTTAGTACCGTTCATCGAGCAGCGTCGAGCGGCGGTGAAGAATCCTGGCTCCGATCCAACGGCAGCGGAGTTCTCGTACCTCGATACTTTGTTCGATTTAACGGTGGAGGGACGGAAACATCCTCCGACGAATCCAGAGATCGTCACATTGTGCTCGGAATTTCTCAACGGAGGCACGGACACCACTGGAACGGCGGTCGAGTGGGCCATCGCGAGGTTTATCGAAAACCCAAGCATCCAATCGAAACTATACGACGAGATCAAAGCCACCGTCGGCGAGAAAAGAGTCGATGAGAAAGACGTAGAGAGCATGCCCTACCTAAACGCTGTCGTAAAGGAGTTATTAAGAAAACACCCGCCCACTTATTTCTCTTTGACACATTCGGTCACCGAACCCGCAAAGCTAGCCGGGTATGATATACCCACGGGTACAAATGTTGAGATATTCCTTCCCGGAATAGCAGAGGATCCGAAACTCTGGTCCAACCCGAAAATGTTTGACCCGGATAGGTTCTTGACCGGTGGGGAGGAGGCAGATATAACAGGGGTGACCGGAATTAAAATGATGCCATTTGGGGTGGGTCGGAGGATCTGCCCAGGGCTGGCCATGGCAACGGTACATGTCAATCTAATGATAGCCCGAATGGTTCAAGAATTCGAATGGAGCTCTTATCCAAAAGACACAAAGGTGGATTTCAGTGAGAAATTGGAGTTTACGGTGGTGATGAAGAAGAGTCTTAGAGCGACGATCAAACCAAGAGTTTGAATCTGAATACCCGATCTAACAATCATCGATAAACCTTGTGCTCGATCGTATCATCTTTGGATCCAACCGGTTTGATCCATTGCCAATTCATAAACCCTTTAGGCATTTATGTTTGTTACAATATTTTTAATTACTATTATTGTTTTTGCAATATAGTGTGATTTTTTGGGTTTTTAACGAAGATATAATGATTATAATTAATATGGTTTAATATGAAAACAACCGATATGTTTTTAGATTTTTTTGCGGTTTAGTCACTCCGTGTTATTTTTTACCAATAAAATCCTTAAGTTATATGTTTGTTTGTGATTTTCGGAATTTTTATTTATTTCTTCAAAAAAGTCTGCAAGTTTGTGGACTTTTCGGAGAAAAATAATGAAAACATGTTAGTTTTTGTAGAAAAAGTCAAGGTTGATTATGAAAAAAACAAAATTTCCTGAAAACCAGATTAAAAACAATAACTTGAGGACTTTCTTAGAAAAAAATAACACGGAGTGACTAAATCGTAAAAAAAAAAAAAATTTCATATTAAACCCTAATTAATATTATGTCTCTTTTATAAAAATAATAATATGTTTTATGCATATGTCAATTGATGTGCATGCATTAAAAGGTATTTAAGAATCTTGAATTATGTAATAAATTTGAGAAATTATTATAATGTATAGTCAAACCCAAACACACTTAGGTAGGTTGGTTATTGGTGTTAGTTATCTTGTCAAAAGTCAAACTAAAAGTTGATTTCTCTCTCTCTCGTACACACACATATGTAATTGTTTTGAAAAAAATTTTCACAAACATTTTTTAATTAACATTACACAAATGATATATAAAATTCACACACATTCACACATTCTAAGTGAATTAAATCACGCATCACATAAATGCAAATTCGCATATATGCAAAATTATGTAAGTGTAAGTTCACATATCAATTTTTAAGAGTTAAGAGATGTGAATGTATGTGAAATTTACATATAATCTTTATAATGTTAATTAAAACATGTATAATAAAAAAATATCAAAAAAGATTTTTTTTTAAATGTGGGGGCGCCGCATAATGAGCTGTACTTTATCGAACCATATTACACACACAGATATATATATATATATATATATATATAGGGGTGAGTTAAATGGAAAACCACTATGCACCTGAAAACCATGGAAACTTACGCATACCGTCCGATTTGGTGCATTTCATGAAAAACGTGGTGTCATGATCGAAAATAAGGTGATGCATTACGCGCGATTTTGATGCATCATGCGGGAAATTTGATGCATCACGCGAGATTTTGATGCATCACGCGGGGAATTTGTTGCATTTGTGGTGGTGCAGTGCGGTTTTTCACAAGTTTTCAGGTGCACAGTGGTTTTCCATTGAACCTCCCTCTATATATATATATACACTCACACACACACACACACACAAACACACACACACACACATATATATATATATATATAAATATATATATATATATATATATATATATATATAGGGGTGTGTTCAATGGAGAACCTTATGAATCGAAGAACCTTAGAGAACCACAATGCATCGCTAGAAAAACTGAAATGCATCACATAGAAATCGATGCATCACGCGGGAATATGATACATCAAGTGGAAATTATGTAAAAATCGATGCATCACTCGAGAATTTGATGCATCACGTGGAAATAATAATGCATTACGAGGGAATTGTACGTGATGCATTTGTGGTGGTGCATGGAGGTTCTTCAAGGTTCTTCGATGCATGGAGGTTCTCCATCGAACCCACATCTATATATATATATATATATATATATATATATATATATATATATATATATATATATATATATATATATATATAGAGAGAGAGAGAGAGAGAGAGAGAGAGAGAGAGAGAGAGAGAGGCATTGAAGCTTGCTTGACTGAAACGTTTGCAGTTATTATATGATGTTTGATAATTGATATGTATCCTATCCATTGTGAAATAATACTACAACATCATCATGGTCATATATACTTACTCTTTTATTACAAAGTCAATGGTCAAAACTCACAGGGGGTTTGCTTTCATCACAATTTTCATAGCTACATACTTATCTTCCACACATCCTTCTTGTTTCCCCACCTAAAACCAAACCGAATTGAACCATTTGCGCCCCATAACCATAACGAATGTACGGAAACATCATGGTAGTCACTCAACGGTTAAATTTTAAAGTTGTTGGATTCTATTTAAGCAGAGTCGACGAAACTTACAAATTACAAATTGATCACATGAAATATTGATGCTATGTTATTGAATAAAATTAAGGCACCATTAGTTTCAACATCAACTTGTACCTTCTACCAACAATGGATGCACTATAAATCCCTAGACATCATTATGAAGTACAACATTACCCCTTTTTTTTGAAGTTCCTAACAAAAAAATGGGTTCCTTCTCCTTGTTATGTGGAATGCTAAAGATTGGCTTTTAGCATCAAAGTGGTATTCATTATTCAATGTGTTTAAGTTTCTTTAAAAAATGTTGTATAAGAAAAAAAAAGTTTATCATTGAAAAAATATAGCTTTCACAGTTTCACTAGAAGATAGTTCTTGGGTTTGTTATATAATATAATATTTGGAGTATAAAATTAGCCATTTTTTTTTTTTTATAATATCATTCATTTTAAATAAAGTATGAAATTAACTCAAATGACATGTTCGTTTTAAAGGTAAAAGTCTGATTAAATGTGTTTATACTAGAAATTTACTTGCATATTAAATATTAATACAATGGTTTATTAATATTTTTTTAATATTAGGCTTGTACTATTATTTCCAACATCTTAAAATCGTTGTAATGATATATCCTTTATGTGAAATGACTTTATTTTTATGTTACATATTTAATAGATTATGCCTATTAATAAAAAAATATATTTTAGTTTATATTGGTAACTAGTTGATAATTAATTAATTCTTTTTTCACATTATATTAGGTAATTATTTGTTTATAGGAGCAAAAAGGTTTTGAGCTTATAGTAATAATGTGTTTTTCCAATTATAAGTAGTTGTGAGTTAAATTTTACTTTAGATAATTGTAGGTGATAGTAGTGGAAGTAAAAGGTTCCAACTGTTTTAATGATTGATATATGATAATTAATTAAGAGTGAGTTGAGTAATTGTATTACGGATTTTGATATAAATAAAATGTGAAATTAATGCACACCAATAAAAGAAGGCTTCTATTAAAGGCCCATAAAACACCTAAAACTTTTGCTTGCCAACTTGCTAACATTTAATTACCACCACCACCACCATTCAATGCGACTCTACTAGAAGATGTGAATTCAGGATATTATTTTTTATATATGCAATATTATTATTATTTATATTTTAGGGTTTATTATTAAAAAAAAACAACATGTTTTTACGTTTTTTGTGTTTTCATCTTTTAATGTTCTTTTTTCCCAAATAATAGTTAACTTTTTTCTTGATTCAGTGAAATTTGATAATTAGAACCTGATTTTCAGTTTTTAAAAAATCTGGTTTACCAATTATAACATTGAGAGACTAAAATGTAAAAACCGTGAAAACATATTAGTTTTTTTCGTAATAAATTCATATTATTGCTATTATTATTATTATTATTATTATTATTATTAAACATATATTGCTTTCAGTTTATTCTTTCTAGCTATGCTATATTTATTATTTGAATGAGACTATTAAAGACTATATTATGAATTTAACAAACAAATATTTATATATGTCTGCTCTAATAAATTACGTGTTTTTTTTGGGCAAAACAAATTGGTAACTAGTAGCTTGTATTTGAAATTTTTATTAACAGATGTGTTTGATAAAATAATTATAACTGTAATCGAAAAATATAAATGACATAAAATGTAACTCAAACTTTTATTAATAGATATATTTTGCTAAAAACATTTAATATCTTTTATTTATAAGGTCAAGTTCTAGAAAAAACTAATATTGTTGATAAAGAAGAGCTGAAACGTTTAAATACTATAAACTTAAGTTTTTACGAGTTACGTACCAATCAGACCCTCAAAATTTTATATTTATTTTTACGGTAAACATATTTATTAGTTTATTTAAGGGTTTATTATGAAAAAAACCAACATGTTTTCACGTTTTTTGCGTTTTTGTCCCTCCATGTTATTTTTTTCCATAAAAAAACTTAAGTTATTCTTTTCATTTTGGTTTAGTGAAATTTAGACATTAGACCCCGTTATAATTTGTGAACCGGGTTTTAAAAAACTTAAAAACCGGGTTCTAATGTCCAAATTTCACTAAACCAAAAAGAAAAGAATAACTTATGGTTTTTTATGGAAAAAAATAACATGGAGGGACGAAAACACAAAAAACATGAAAACATGTTGGTTTTTTTCATAATAAACCCTTTATTTAATTACTAAATGAACGTGTGTCCTTCAATGCATGAAATTGAAACATGATATTACTACAACTACATGTTATTAAATTTGTACATTAGAATTATAACAGTAGTAATATAATAACAACCATAAAATTTCGATGAACAAGGAAAGAAAATTATATAATTCCTTAAAGTGGGATTCCAAGATGTATCAATGTATCATGAACGGTCTATTTGATGAAAATTGCATTTCACAAAGAACTAACTTTTTATGAAGTGTAGTTTTTACGAGCTAGATTTTTTTAAAGTTGTAATTGTAGCTTTAAGTTATATAAAAGTATTCGTAGGTGTAGAATACGAATATAAAATATATAATTTATATAAAAGGAAAGTCATTTATTTAGAATTTTAATGTCATTATATTGTTATAGTAGGATATGAATATTTTTGGCATTATTCGATAAACAAACGTTTATCATGAAAAAAATTAATATGTTTTCACGATTTTTGTGTTCTTCACTTTAATGTTTTTTTTTCCAGAAAAATCATTAGATTAAATTTTTGTTTTTAGTTTTGTGAAATTTGACTATTAGAACCCGGTTATTTAGTAAACTGAGTTTTTAAAAACTAAAAAACCGGGTTCCAATATCCAAATTTTAGTAAACCGAATATATATATATATATATATATATATATATATATAGGGTCAGGTTCTATGGGACACCTGTATGCATTGTGTACTTTGTGAACCTGTATGCACCGTTAGATCTTGAATTTTAATGGTTCAGATTGCAGTGACAAAAAGGTAATTAACTTGAAAATGGGTGCACTGGTGCATAAATTCTCGCGCACGGAAGGGCAAAATCGGAAGATGCTTGAATTTAGAAAATATTCTATCCGAATCTGAACAAACATGATGCATCTTCATCCAATTTATTGGATTTGTCTTCAAACACGATGCATCTTCATCCAATCAATTTCAAACATGATGCATTTCGACCATATTCATCCTCGTCTTTGTTCCATCATGATGCATCACCAAAATCGTGATGCATTTCGGCCATATTCATCCTCGTCTTTGTTCCATTATTATGCATCACCAAAATCGTGATGCATTTCGACATTTAAACGTGTTAATTTCGTGATGCATCTCTGAAATTTAAACGTGTTCATCAACGTCTTCAATGTGTTCATCATTGTCCTGATGCATTGCTGTTGTGCATCATGTTTGAAACAACCAATATTTTATTTAGTTTCCTAAATAAATGATTAATATTAAATTAAATCTTATAATTTAACAATATATTATTAAACATTCCCAAAATGCCATTAATGCACCATTTGTAAACAAACAATGCATTTTTGGTTCCCATTTGGTTCCCGATGCATATGGTGCCCCATACAACCTCAATCTATATATATATATATATATATATATATATATATACTTTTACAAAAAAAAATATGATAGGATGAATATGCAAAAATATAAAAACATATTGATTTTTTCCATAATAAACCTATGAACAAATTCCAGAAACCCATCAATTTAATCCCGTTTTTTAGAGGGGGTCCATTTTCGAAAATATTTACAAGACCAAATTTGCTCCACAAAAGCACGGAACTGCGTCTCCCATAAGTCCATCCAATATTGGGCTTGTATTTCGTAATCCTTTACAAACTGGGCTTTTGTAATCCTCCAAGAGTCCAAGGTGCAACAACCCTCTCTCTTAGGTTGCATTTAATCGAAAAGGAAAAAAATAAAATAAAATCAATGATATTTTAAACCATAAAATGTGAAAAATACAACAACCATATAATTGTTACAATTGTCTTTCTTCAATTTTAGCTTCAACTTAATTTTCCACCATTGCTAGATTAAAATAACCGGTCAAACAAGTCAAATATACACTTTCGAATAAGATAAAAAAAGTTTAGAAACTTAAACAATAAGAAAAAAAATTTTAGAGGCTTAATCACGAGAATGAAGAAGCAGGTTGATCGTTGAGATGTTTTTGCAAATAAGTAGAGAAATTATAGATTTACAAAATAGCATCATCTGACAATGGCGGGATGGGTATAGCTACAGGCTCGATTACTTCGACCCTTCTATGATGCTAACGACTAACAAAAACCCCTCGATTCATACGATTTGCTTAAAACGTCCTACTAACACAAATACCATCCTTTTCCTCTTGGAAAATGACATGGGTGTTGCCCATTCACAAAAACGGTCTCAAGCAAAGGGGGAGCGATGATTTTCAGTCAATCAGATTGGGTTTTCTATCATATCAGTAAATATGATGTTAAAACCGTTAATTTGATAAAGATGACGACGTAAATACAAACAAGTCAAGCTTTCTAAATATGTATACAACTATGGCAAAAACAATTTAGTTACCACTTACTAATCAAACTCTTCAGATTTTTGAATATTTACAAATACTACTAGTAGACCAGACCACAGACCATACCAAACCAATCTAGAAGATGATAATGCATGCCCTCAAACATTTTTGACAGTCATCCACATCACTCAAATCCTGCAAACTTTGATTGCGTGTCCAAGATCTTTTAACCATCTGATGGGCTTTCAGATTGTTTGTTTCCTGAAATCTTAGAGCCAGCCGGACCGCTCCTGTTCATGTTTGAGTCGTTATTTTCAGCTTCTTGTTCATTGTTAGTTGACCGGAGCCGACCATCTGTGGAGAGGTCAGTCCTGTGACGATCATCAGCCCTTGACGTGAATCGGATGGCTGAACTGAACATCGGCTGCAAAGAGTTGCGTTTGTCAAAAAACTCACGTAATGAGACCCGACAAACGGGGCACGTGCAGTGCTGCTGCAGCCATATGTCGATGCATGAAGAATGGAAGAAATGTCCACAGAAAGGCAGAATGCGCAGTGTATCATCTGCTTGGTACTCCGAAAGACAAACTATGCATCTACAAGAATATAAGAAAACATGTTTAATAGGGCAATGTGGCGCATCAAGTCTAGATTTTACAGTGCATTTGGTCAAAAAGTCAAGACACCCAGAAGTCAACCAAGCAAGATGGGATCTTGGTGTTGATAATTTCAAATTGACAACAATTAATAACAAATCTGGCATTGCTTTCAATTAAATACACAAGATTGATCCTTTTAAGAAACACAAGTGGTTCACACTTCACTTCAGAATAAGGCAGGATTCCCAACTTAAAAAGAACTCTCTCCATTTGAAAACCTTCAAAATCCTTGTGGGGACATTAGTTATTAGAAAAAAGTTTGATGATCAGATTAAACATCATAAAATTAGATAGAACCTGAATAAATTCTTGTACTTAGGAATAATAAAGATCACTACTTTTCTTATCATATAGATCAAGAACATAATACCCCTAAACCATCTTACTATATGCAGCCTGCAATACATTTTTATAACACATTCTTAAAACATATGTATACCCGAGGTCAAAAATGCAATTTCTGATTTGAATCCAGATCGTATCGCTTCCTAAACGATCTAGTTTGTAAGAGTAGCTAGCTACAGAAGGTTCCACTTACTGAGCATCTTTTGCACATGAAAAGAACGGGTCGCTGTACTTCTTTGTAGGGAAGCTGGCAACGAGAGGTTCAGCACCACGCACTCCACGCTCCATCTGTACCACATAAACACATGCTCTATGTTCAAAACCAAGAAAAAAGACAGAGAGAATCGAAAAACACGAGCAAAAACACCAAGAACCTAACACAATTCGGTTTATCACACTCAGATATCTGTTCGGTTGGGTGTATAGTCTTTTTTTCCAGCTTATAGACAGATAGAAACAAAAGTTGATGCCTAACCCTGGTAGTCTTTTTAGAACCCCTAAATATCAAGTACCACTTCAAGAACAATCAAATGACAAAGAAAGTTTCACAATTATGCAGTTCTATTTGTACTTTTTGCCTCCTTTTCTTTTCCTCTTTAAGTTATCAATTTATCCCAAATTCACAAGAACTATTTGCTTCACACACCTTTAAAGTTTTAAAGTACCCAAATTCAGAATACGAATACTGACAAAAAAAAAGAAGCAAATTTAACTCGGTTCTTTGGAGATGGATAATTTGGGAAAAGTTTACTTCAATTCTAAATCAATTCACTAATGTGAGATGGGTTTCAATTCGTGAAGCAACTAAATTAAAAACATAAAACTGAATAACAATAGATAAACTTACAGCGTTGAGATCAGATCTAGAAGACATACGAAAGGATCGTCTTGAAGATAGGTAATGAATTCGAGCACAGATGAGTCTGGTACACACGAACACGATGAACATGGTACTCACCGTAAATCCGATTACAGTCATCACCAAATTGATTCCAGGAGCCATCATTTTTTTCCCCTCTAACTCGAATAAAATTCTTTCAGTTACACCTAAAACCAAACATAGACTAGAAAAGAAAACTAAAACAACTTTAAGCTCACATCATCATCTACACATCTACAGAAAGAAACCCTAAAAAAACTCCAACTCAACTAAAAATCAAGTGTTGCTTTCCAATTATTCTCTCTCTTGAACCAATCGCCACTTTGTATTTGTTTGCTCTCATATCTTTGTATATATCCCCTCGAAATCTCATTGTTTGTCTCATAGACAAACGTAGAATCAAGAAAAATGGAAACTTTCTAAATTTAGATCGTTGTTGTTTGAAAAAGGACTCAAGATTTGTGTGGGTATTGGAAGAATCTAGCCTACAATATAGAATGATTTTGTGATTGGAAGGAAAAGGGATCGGAACGGGTAGAACATTGAACAAGGAAAACGAATTGGACGCGATAAGAAGATTTTATAGGGGCGTTTTCAATGGACCCCTGATTATGGACTAACGTTGAACTTGAACCCTCATCTTATTGTTAATCTCCTTTAGCACCCTATAATATATTTTGAATCAACATTCAAAAGACAATCTACTTTTTATCTTTATACATAACACGAAGGATAATCATATTTACCACTTAATCACTCTTTTGAGTTTTGACTAGGGGTGTTATTCGGGCGGGTTAAACGGGTTTCGGTTTATTCGGTTCGGGTTATTCGGGTATGAGGGTATATGTTAACTACCCGAACCCGAACCAAATAAGAGAACGGGTTAATCGGTTTTGGGTTAAATGGGTATCAGGTTATTCGGTTTGGGTTAAATGGGTTAATCGGTTTTAGTATAAAAATAGAATCTTCTATAAAATGGTTTAAAAGAGTTAAATAGGTTGGGTAAAATGGGTAGAACGGGTTAAGCGGATTAAAAAGTTTAAAATTATGTAATTAAATATTTAAATTCTATATATAGGGAACCGTGGAAGAGTCGAAAAGAGAAGTGTTTTTGGTTTGCAAAAAATAAAAACCTACGTCTTTACTAAAGTAGACGGAAGATGCCAAGATGGGTGGGATGATATATTATTATTATTAATTTTTTAATTATTGATATATGGGTTATTCGGGTAACCCGAATTTTTTACTTCTCACCCGATACCCGAACCGAAAAACTTTATTCGGTTACCATTTAACCCGATTAACAAACCCGAAAATCGAATAACCCGACCCATTTAACCTGAATAAGGTTCGTTCGGGTGGGTTATTCGGGTTCGGTTATTTTGCACACCCCTAGTTTTGACATACTATATTTTATGTACCAGGTTAAGATCCATGTAAATACATAGGTTAATTTTAAAAATGACCGAATATGTATGTGTGTTTGAGTATTATAGAATAGTAGAAGTGCCAAGTTTAATCGTTGGATGAATAACATTAATGATTTAAAATTCATTGATTAAAAAAATTAATTACAAAAAATATCACCTTAAATTTAAACCATTAATTTTATAGATCCTATGCTCAATATTGGTACTTTTTGTACCATTACCTAGACATTTATTGTAGTAATTTGAATCCAAAACTATATAAGTACTTAATATATTTATAAATTTTAGAATTAATTTCTTTGACAAAAATTTTTTTATGTTTGTTTAACATGATATTTTGGGATTGCATATGTAATCTTTGGCTATCTAAAATGCTTTAAAGTTTTATGTTTGCCATTTGATATTTGGTTGTTTATAGTTTGTTTTGCTTATTGAATATTTGTTTTTGTTTTTTGTTTATAAACCAAACTAAACTGAATTCAAATTGTTTATAATTTGGTTTACGTAGCTTTGAATTTGATTTGGTTTGGTTTTTGATTTGGGATATAAAAAAAATTCAAACCGAATAAACAAAACCGAAGAAACCAACGAACTCATAAACCAAACCGTTGGTCACCCGTATATTATTATTCGATTATAATTCATATCGTACAAAATAAAGAAATAGGGTTTTGGTAGGTAGGAATGATGACCACAAAAGTGATGACTTTGTAATTAAGTACGCAGAAGTCAACTTAGCAAGTTCTACATCGACTTTCACGAACATTAATTATCGTGTTATATCTTAATCTTATGACAAATTTTTGTATTTTCTCTTAACTGAGTATCATGCCGTTTCATTTTTTGGAAGTACATGCACTTTTTTTTATTAATATTTTTCAATAAAAAATCTCGATTTATTAAAGAACCATGAGGAACCTAAAATTAAGGGTGTTTAAACAAAACCGAAAAACCAAGAAACCGAGCCGATTGATCCGAAACCGAAAGATCACGGGGCGGTTTAGGTTTTTATTATTAGAAAACCGTGGAAGACCGAACCGAACCGATTATATATATACACAAGTTAATAACATGAATTTATAATTTCATTTAGACATTCTAATCCATCTCTCTCTGTTTGTTTTTCAAGGCTACCGCCACCATCGCCGCTATCCACCACCAAATCGCCGTTGTGCATCGCTTTCTCTATGTCTCGACATCCCTTTCTCTGTGGCTATCTACCGCCACCATATCTCTCTCTCTCTCTCGGCCTCCCTTTCTCTATCCCTGCCGGCCACCGCTAAACGCACCACCATCACATATGCATCTGTTTTGTGAATGATAAACACGAAGATGATGAAGACGCATCACCATCTCTCGGGCGGCCACAAAGATGAACAAAGATGTGAAAGATAAACACGAAGATGATGAAGATGTGGTGCATTGTGTTTGTGATGAACATGAAGATAATGAAGAACGAATGATTTGAGGATGATGATGAACACTGTGCATCATGTTAATCCATGAAGATGATGAACACCATGAAATGATACTTGTGTTATCCATGAAGATAATGAACATCGTCGTGTTATACATCGTGTTATCCATGAAGGTTGTTCAAATTTTTGGATGAATGATGCATCAACATCTTCATCATCTTTTTTGAATTTTTATATTTTTGAATGAACGGTTTTCGAATTTGTATTGTTTTTGTTAAATTTGAAAGTGTATTAAATAAATTTCTTTATAATTTATTATTTGATAAAAATATTCAATTAATATAAAATTATATATATATATATATATATATATATATATATATATATATATATATATATATATATATATATATATATATATATATATATATATATATATATATATATATATATATCCTCGAAACTACCATTTGATAGATATATCTAAGATGTTGCATCAATAAATGCATGTGCATGTTGTATCACGTGTTGCATCACGAAATGACCTTGATTCAATAGCTATTAGATGGTTCTGTAGTTGTACGATGGATACAGGTTCTTTCTAGAACCTAACCCTATATGTGTGTGTGTGTGTATACATACACATATAAGATTTTTGTAAATAGTTTATTCGTTGTGAACAATACACACACATACATACGAACATAGGATCTTTTGTGAACCTTTTTATTCGTTGTGTACATTGTGAACAATATATGTATTTAATGTACAACTTTTACATGATATTTCTTTAGTAGACATGCACTTGTTCATACAATGTTTAAAAACACGTGACATTAAAGGTTTTCTTTTATTAATATATATAGATAGATTAAGAAAGATTTTACTTACCTAAATAATTGACAACCGATAAATAATTATATAGATAGGTAGTTTTCTGTTCATTTGGATGGAACTTATTTTTATTGGTTGTCTAACTGGCTTATACGGATTCTAATTAATATATGTAAATTGGAGCTAGTTTCTAATCATCTTTCTTTCTTTTTAATTTTCTATAAGAAGCAATTGAGTTTATCACACACGTATGGTTAATGAGTGTTTTCCTTTTTGTTATGGTATGCATTTCATTTTATACGTCTTTATTTAGTAAATGTTTGTTCAATTTCTAAGGTAATTGGGTTTATAAAGCATGAAATTTGACATTTTCAGGTTGTGGTTGTTTTCAATCAAAATGTTATGATTTTGGATTAGTGTTTTATTGAACTCTCGATCAAAATAGACTTAACATTCAGAGGTGACCTATCAACTATTATACGTGGTTAGGTCATGCATATAAAGTGTCTTGAAAGATGATACTTTTACAATCTAGAGTGGTAAAAATTGACAGTTGTACTTCTATATTATATTAAAGGTATATTTGTGCAAAAAACCCTGAGGTTGAACCATTTGTGATTAAAACTCCAAACCATTTTTTATTACACAAAAAACTGATAACCAACAAAATTTCATTGCATTTGGATATTACCGATTGAAAATCACACATCACCGTCAACAAGTGATCAGTGACCACTAATTATTCATCGAAAAAGAAAATTCAACAGAAAAAACACATATTTGAATAAAGAAATCACTAAGAAATGTGAATTTGAATAATAAAACATAGACAAATGAGTTCGCTGGAAAGAAGATTCGTCAAAGACGAAAGGTTGGTTAGTAGCTTGCTACCAATTCATTAGGTTACAAATCATTATTTTTGAAAAAAAAAACCTCATTTTAAAAAATTTTAGTCAGTTGGGGGTTTTTCGTACAATAAAAAACGATTAGATGTTTTATATAATCACAAAAATTATTTAATTTTAGAGTTTTTTACACAAAATTTTCTATATTAAATTACGGGTTTATTATGAAATAAACCAACATGTTTTCACGTTTTTTACTTTTTCATCTATCCATGTTATTTTTTTTCATAAAAGTTTTCAAGTTAATTTTTCTTTTTGGTTTAGTGAAAAATGAACATTGAAACCTAGTTCTTCGGCCTCTAAAAATCCGGTTTAATAATTAAAGCCGGGGTCTAATAGTCAACTTTCACAAAACTAAAAAGAAATAACATTGAGGGACGAAAACACAAAAACCAAAAAAAAGTGTTGGTTTTTTTTCATAATAAATTCTATTTATCATAGTAAAAAGATTCATTAGTTGCTATAGCAATATAATTTTGACTTTTCAACTATTATATATGGTTAATTCATGCATATAAAGTGTCTTGAAAGATGATACTTCTACTGTTCTACAATCGGTAAATATAAGACATGTATATTAAATTTATTTTCATGTTAAATTCAATAAATTATGGGGGATTATATACTTACACGTCCAAATTGCTATTTGCTAATCATGCACAGTTCTTTAATGTGAGGGGGAGTTTAATCACTCGTTTATGTTTCATTAACAAAAAAATTATACAAGTGAGCAGAGATGTATGATTATTAAAAATTAAGAGACGTGGGGTGTACGTATAATAGTACCCGATTGATAATTTGTAAAAATAATAGTAGTTCCACCAATAATTAGTAAAAATTAAGAATCAAACCAATAATATATGTTTTGTGATCATCCTTAGTTGCAAACACTATACATAGGATTGATTGGTATCTTGTAAAAAGGATAACGTCTATATTTTAAAATTTTATTTAATGATATAAGTTGATTTTAATAAGACAAAAAGTTAATTATTTAAGCCTTGATTCATTGATTGCCACTTAATAAAGAAAATCTCCCCATGAGAAGGGAAGAAGAAGGCTTGGAATTTTGTAAATTGTCCAAAATACAAAAATACAAAATTTCTTTTCTCCATGTTACATGTTCCATGTATGTTTTTATTTTTACAATTTCTTTTTTCCCTCAAGTCACTTTCCTCTTTCTTTTCCTCCATCATTTGTTCATTTTTTTTTATCTTAGATTCTTTATCTTTATTTTCTTTTTGAAATTCGATTCTTGTGGAACTTTTTTTAAATCATAATGTGATACAAAAAAAGATACGATTGTGTTTAGTTATAACCAATTTGATTGCATTGTGAAAAGAAAATAACATTTTGTTGTTCTTGTATAATGTTTGGTTGTACCATGAATAAAAAAACATTAAATAAAGTTATTTATTTTTTAAACAAAATTTGATAAGTATGTGGGCCATGACATTTGTTTCTTAGCTCAATGATGCTTTGACCACTACCAAAATTGCAGCCCGACACTAGTATATTAACTCCATGTGATATTTGCTTTAAAGTTTTTCTACTTTAAAAAAAAAATTAATTTATTTACCCCTCTAAATTGTGCTATTATGAACTGTAATAACTTCAACATCGACTTGTTGACTTAGACTACATTTGATAATGAGTTTTAGAAAGCTTTTAAAAACTTCAAAATTTTATTTTTGAAAAACTCAAGCTTAAAAGTTCTGTTTGATTTAACAAAAAGTCGAATGATATAAGATGTTATTTTGATTAAATAAATAGGAAAAGTTGTGGTGGCATGTGTGGATCTAAATAATTATGAATCTATTGAAGATAATATAAAAAATTATTGAAAGGTATAATTTTCTTTTAATTTAAATAAAGTATACACCTTTAAAATTGTTATCCACATTAAATCAAAAATCAAATTTACATGTATGCATAATCGAAAACAATGAAAACCGACCATCTAGATCAAAACACTACTACTATAAATCAACATCGATCTAACATACCATTAGTCCAGTACCATCGAGTGTCACTATTTTTCAAAAACTAACATCGAGATCATCTTATAATGTTGAATGATACTAATTAACCTATACAAGAATATATAGCTACCATGCATTCGATAAGTATTATCGATCTACAAGACTATAACCATCAATTAACCAAAATCACATATCGTACCAAAAGTCATGTTTCCTTCCCATCACCACAATCAACAATTTATATATATAATACCCTACTTAGGCATGCATCTTAGATGTATGTCACATACACAATGCAAGTTAGAAAGTTTAATGATAAGTTAATAACAATAATTAATAGTAAATCAATATATTCCAACTCAATCATGCATAACTTGTAAGTATTTAATGCAATAAAAGTGGTACCTATTATTAATATAGAGGGGGTTCAATGGAGAACCTCCATGCATCGAAGAACATTGAAAAATCTCCATGCACCACCACAAATGTATCAAAATCCCGCGTGATGCATCATTATTTCCACGTGATGCATCGACTTCCCGCGTGATGCATTACGATTTTCTTGCGATGCATTGTGGTTCTTCAAGGTTTTTCGATGCATATAGGTTCTCCATTGAAATCATCTCTGTTAGTATATATGGTGAGAAAAATAGGAAAAAAATGTTTAGAAAGAGATATTTTGTTGGCTTTGATATTGAGTGAGTTGATAAATATCTCAAAAAGTATATATGTTGTTTATGTGTGCCCAAATTAGTGGATGTCATAGTCATGGTTGTGTTGTGTAATGCAACATGATGAAAGTCTAGTTGTTATCCTAATTGTTTCTATAATTAATCATTTCACTTTGAACAATTTTGGTGCCAGTTAGGGGACATGTAACCAACTAGGTATTAATTATAAATTCAATTTTATCAACTATATATATACTAGTGAAATATATGTAACGTCCCGGTATGCAATGCATGATGTATGCATATTTACATATTGATTAAAATAATATAAACAATAAAAACAATGTATTTTAAAATTATCCATGAGAAAAGAAACTTCTTTTTGGTTTTTTTAATGTCGTGGTCGAGATCTTAACATCTTGATCCGAGTTAATATTGCTTTTACAATTAAACAAAACTTAGAAAACTATAAATGAGTTAAGATTGTTAAATAAGAAAGTAAACATTTGAGTAAACTTATAGAATTAGGTTCAAGTGAGTACCACCTATTATGCAGGACAGCAGAAGGTACCACTTGTAAAAATATTTTTTTGAATTTTTTTTCCCATAAATATGTTTTAATTAACATTATACGGATAATATATAAAATTCACGCACATTCACATATCATAAGTGTACGTTCACATCATTTTTATGTAATTTTATATAAAACATGTTTACGAAAATTTTTTTTAAAAAAAATTATTTTTAAAAGTGGTACATTCTGGTGCGCTACATAATAAGAGGTACTCATGCATTTGAACATAACACACACACACATATAATTTATGTGCATGAAATATATATAAATTTTACGCACATCCACACATTCTAAATGCACGAAATCATGCATCACGTAAATGCAAATTTATATAAGTGTATGTTCACATCATTTTTAGGAGTTAGAGGATGTGAATGTATGTGAAAATTACATATAGTTTTCATAATGTTAATTAAAACATGTTTATGAAATTTTTTAAAGGGTTGTAACATATTGAGTGGTACTCTCTCGAACCATATTCTGTATATACATATAATAATAATAATAATAATAATAATAATAATAATAATAATAATAATAATAATAATAATAATCACTTCCGATTTGAATCGTATACACGAGTAACACGACATAATCATCCACAAAACATTCCTTCTACTTGTAACTTCATTAATTGGAGTTATTCATATAAAATACTCCAATAATAAGCATTGGAATGAAACACAAAACTTGTCAAATTTGGTCCATGTCCTACAAATTATTCGCCAAGTCTTCCAGTTATAAAGTCTTCATACGAATAAAGCTAGAATCATTTTTTTGTCTATAAAGTCACCTTTTTATTTAACAAATCATCATATTACGAATAAAAAATAAAATAAAATCACACAAGTATCTATTAAGTTCATAATTTAAGCAATATATGGTCATTTAATATTCAAAATGCTGACTGCTTCATTTGTATTGATTTTTAATTGAGAAGCTAAAAGAAAATGGATATGAAAATACTACAAAATAAACATGCACCTCAAGTTAATAAATCTAAAATTTATAAGAATTGATATATAGTTCATATCGTATAAAAATGCCAAAAATATCAATTTTTCTCATTGTCGTTACATGCATGTTAACATCCCAATCAAACACCAGCTATATCCAAAGATACTTATTCGTCTATTTATTTGAAAACTTATAAGCTATATTCAAAAAGCAATTACAAACACCATCTAAATAGATTGTGGAGTCAATTAGACACTCAAGTTATTTGGCTGAGCATAATTTATCGAAGGGTTCTAGATATTAATCAAATGATGCATCGTTTTTGTTATCACGTCCAATGATCACGTCATACTAGGGCTGGCAATGGATGTATTGGATTGGATTTGGATCATGATCCAACAGATCACTGATCCAATTAAGTGGATCATGGATTTGATCCATTAGCCAATGGATCATGATCTGATCCATGATCCAATTACTTTGACAGATGGATCATGATCTAGATTGACCCATTTAACTTTTCAATTTTCAGCTATGATCCATCCTACCCTGCCCCACGACCCACGTTGACCTACCGCTCAACTGCTCATTCCCACTCCTCAATCTACCCACCCCTACCCTACCTACCCCTACCTACCCCCTATCCTTCTCCAATCATCTTTCCTCCTACCTACCCTACCCACCCACGCCTTACCTCCTACCTACCCTACCCTACCTACCCCTACCCTACTACCCTACCCCTTACCTACCTTACCCCCTACCCTACCTACCCACCCACCTACCTACCCTACTACCTACCTACCTACCTACCCTACCCTACCTACCTACCCTACCCTACCCTACCTTACCCTTACCTACCTACCCTCCCACCCCCTACCACCCTACCTCCTACTACCCCCTACCTCCACTACCCTACCCCCCTACCTACCTTACCTACCCTACCCCTACCCTACCTACCCTACCCACGCACCCCTACACGCCTTACCTCCTACCTACCCTACCTACCTTAACCTACCCACCCCACCCACCCTACCTACCCACCCACCCTACATGCCTTACCTCCTACCTACCCCTACCCTTACTACCTACCCTACCCCTACCCTACCCAACACCATCCCCTACATGCCTTACCTCCTCCTACCCTCCCTACCCACCTACCCTACCCTTACTACCTACCCTACCCCTACCTTACCTACCCTACCCACCCACCCCTACCACGCCTTACCTCCTACCTACCCTACCCTATTCCACCACCCACCACCACCCCACCTACCCCCTAACCTACCCTACCACCTACCTTACCTCCTACCTACCCTACCCTACCCCCTTTACCTCTCTATCCACCCACCGCTACCCCAAAACCTTACATCCTACCCTACCCCTTAGGGTAAGGGGTTAGGTAGGGTAGGAGGTGGGGGTATATGGGGATAGTGGTAGGGTAGTGGTAGGGTAGGGTAGAGCAGGGTAGGTAGGGGGTAGGGTAGGTAGGAGGGGATAACAGTAGGTGGATAAGGTAAGAGGTGGGTAGAGTAGGTAGGGGTAAGGTAGTGGTAGGTACGGGGTAAGGGTAGGGTAGGGTTAGGTAGGGGCAGGGTAGGTAGGGGTAAAGGAGGTAAAGTAGGTGTGGGGTAGCGGTGGGTGGGTTGGCGGTGGGTGGATAAGGTAAAGCGAGGGTAGGGTTGGGGTAGGACAGGGGGGTAGGTAGGGGTATGGTACGAGGAGGTTGGGTGGATAGGGTAAGCGGTGGTGATGGGTAGGGTAGGGGTAGGGTAGTGGTAGGTTAGGGGGTAAGGGTAGGGTAGGTAGGAGGTAGTGGGTGGATAGGCTAAGCAGTGGGTATGGTAGGTAAGTTGTAGGGTGGGTAGGGGTAAGGTACGTAGGGGTAGGGTAGGTTAGGGGTAGGGTAGTGGTATGGTGGGTATGTGAGGTAGGGTATGTAGGTTGAGAGTAGGGTGGGGTTGGGTGGTTTGAGGGTTTGGTGTTGTGAAATAAATTAATGTGTATTTTTTTTAAAATTAATTGGATCGATCCAGATGGATCATGGATCGATCTATTTGTTGATCCAGATCCATGGATCAATTTTATTGGATCTTCAAATGGATTATTGGATTGATTTCTTTGACCCATTAAACATAAAATTGGATTTGGATTGGATCGGATTTGGATCAAAAGTGATCCATTGCCAGGTCTACGTCATACGTGAAAATAAATTATTTGTATGATCAAGGATTGTGCTCTCCAAAGTAACCGGTAAAAGAGACATAACATTAACATAATAGAGAGTGTGACAGTAAGTTATCTTTTTTGGATAATAAAAATCGGTCGTGACAGGATATATATTAGACAAAAAAATAATAATTTCTATTAAGTAATTTACACTAATCCCACATGTGTATTAACCACTTTTTTTAACAGCAAACTAACCTACTCCTAAACTACTCATTTACCTCAAGCGGGAACTTCAGAACTTACTTCGACAACCTAAATTCAACTTGCTAGGTAAAGGAACAATAGTCCATGTATTATTTAATTCTAAAGCATGTAACTCCTCCTGCATTGCATTTCGCCATTCAGAATATTGCATAGCTTCCTGAAAAGAATTGGGCTCATGCTGACTAGAAACAGCACATACATAAGCTTGGTAAGATGGAGAAAGTTGAGAGTAAGACAAAACATCTTGTAAAGGATATTTTGGAGTCTTGGTGTCAACTGGTTTGACCAGATTGCAATGAAAATCTTGAAGATAAGTTGGTCTAGATCTTTGTCTTTGAGGTCTTTGAGACAAAGTGGATGAAGGTGGTTGAGGATGCTCGACAGGAACAAAAGGTTGAATAAAAGGCTGAGACAGAAAAGACTCATCAGTGACATTGACAGGTTTAGGAATAACATGAGAAATAAAAGGATTTTCATGAGGATGATTTTTAGAATGTTGAAAAGGAAAAATATCCTCATTAAAAACAACATCTCGTGAAATGAAAATCTGTTTTGTCTCCAAATCAATGAGCTTATAAGCCTTCATGCCTTGTGGATATCCAATGAAAACACATGACCTTGCTCGTGGATCAAATTTTGTTCGTTTAGATTGTAATGTAGAAGCAAAAGCCAAGCAACCAAAAATACGAAGTTGAGTATATTGTGGATGAGTTTTGTATAACTTGAAATAAGGAGAAACATCACCCAAAGACTTCGAAGGAGTTCGATTAATGAGAAAGGCAGCAGCAGAAATACATTCAGACCAATAATTGGAAGGCATATGAGCCTGAAAGTATAAGGCTCTTGCAACATTCAGCAAGTGTTGATGTTTTCTTTCAACAACTGAATTTTGTTGTGGTCTCTCAACACAAGAAAATTGATGTAATACTCCATTTAATTTGAAGAATTCATCAAATTGGAGTTCCTTAGCATTATCAGACCGAAAAGCCTTTATATGAGTATCAAATTGTTTTGATATCATAGTGAAAAATTGGGGAATGACAGTTTGTGCCTCAGATTTATTTCGAATCATATAGATCCATGTAAATCTAGTACAATCGTCAACAATGGTAATGAAAAATCTATACCCCTGATGTGATGGGATATGCTAAGGACCCCATATATCACAATGTATCAAAGAGAAAGGCATATCAGATACATTGTTGTGAGAGACAAAAGGTAAACGTTTCTGTTTAGCAATGGGACATATATGACATGTATCTGAATTGAAGTCTTTATGTAATTCTAAAAGACTGTGAAGAGCTTTGATCTTGTTATCAGATGGGTGGCCTAATCTTTGATGCCACTTATGAGTAGTAACAGCAGCTGCATTTATAGGAAACGTCACTTGATCTTGAAGAATGTACAATCCAGCTTGAACATCACCCTTGCCAATCACAATCTTGGACTTGCTCTGTCGAATTAATGCACATTTGTGATATAATTCAATTACCAAATTCTGATCATGAGTAGTTAGCATAGAACAGGAAATCAGATTCAACTCAAATTGAGGAACAAATAGCACGTCTTGTAGAAACAAACCATCATTTAACCTGATATCCCCTTTTTGATGAACTTAAATAATAGAGTGATTTGGTAATCGAATTCTGGTGTTGAAAATGGATCTAATGTTTGTAAATAATTCAAGATTATTACAAACATGACTGGTGGCTCCTGAATCCAATATCCAAACATTTGATTTGAATAAGCCAGAATTGAGAGTAAAAATATGATGCGAACCTGGTGGAGAGGTAGTAACTGCATTAACAGAAGCAAGGTGACCAGAAAGCATAGCAATAAGTTGTTGACATTGGCTATTAGTTAAATCAGTAACAACTTCGTTGGCTGATTTTGAATCATCAGTAGTGACATCAGCATCAGTACAAGCACTGTGAGCGTTAATTCGATTCTCATTTCGATAGGGTTGTGATTTGTATCCATGAGGAAAACCATGAAGTCGATAGCATTTTTCTTGTGTATGACCAGTACGTTTACAGTGAGTACAAAACGGAGAATCTTTCTTGACATATTTGGAATTACGATTCTGATTGTTGTTGTTGGAATTGTTTGCTCGAACGTTAAAAGCCACAACAGAATCGCCTTGAGAATTACCTACATCTCTTTGTCTTTCTTCCTGAATTATCAATGAGAAAATGCGATTAACAGATGGAATTGGATCCAATAACAAAATCTGACCTCGAATTTGAGAATAGCTGTCGTTTAAACCCATGAGAAAAGTCATAGCCTGCTCAAGATCTTTCGCACCTCCACATGTACAGCTTTGATCGTAATTTGACAATTCTTCCCACAGCATCTTCAATTTCGTGTAATAATTGCTAATGCTGTCTTGAGCTTGTGTCAGATTCATGAGATTTCTCTTTATTTGAAAGATCCGTGGTCCATTGCTTTGCCGAAAACGTTCTCGAAGTTCTTTCCACATATCTGCTGCAGTTTCGAGAAAGATGATAGAAGCAGAGATCTCTTTTGAAACAGCATTCAAAATCCATGAAATAACAATGTGATTGTTTCGTAGCCACAGTTTTTGTTTTTCTGGATCTGAATTGCTAGGTTTTGGTAAGGAATTGTCAACAAAATCAAATTTGTTTTTAGCTGACAAAGCAATCTTCATTGAACGACTCCATGAAGCGTAATTTTCTCCGGTTAGAATTTGTGAAACAAGAATAGCACCAGGATTATCATTAGGATGAATGAAATAAGGATCATTTGATTGAGATTGATTCAATCGAGATGCTTCTTCAGCCATTGAAGAACAGAAAACGAATCACAGAAAAGAAATAGATCAAACAGATCAAAAGAAGAAGAATATGATACTAGTCTTTGATACCATATTGCATATGAAACTGAGATTTGAGAAAGGAGAAGAAAACATTCATTCTCATTATGTATTTACAATTTACAGAAGGAAAGGAAATATATACAACTCTTAATGTACACCATATCTGCTATCATACACGTAACTATCTAACTAACTCCAACTAAAACTAACTAACCATCTTAATATCCCAATACTTTCGACGGGAGTCGAACCCATGGCCTCACACTTACATCACACCTCTGTTACCAAACGGGCATTTGATACATCGTGTACAACCTTGGTACTTTCACACGGTTTTCTAGCAAAGTTAGCATTCTATTCGTTGATACAATATTGGAGCACTAGCGAAAGTGGGTGTTAAAAGAAAAATCTATTTTTATTAATGGATAAAGATTAGAGAATAAGCATTAAAAACTAAAAAGAAATTTGTGTTTTTTGGCAATCAATTTCTGATATGTTTATCGTTTTTTTTTAATGTTTTTAAACATGAAAGAAGGTTGTGGCCTTGTGGGCAAACAAAGGAGCACTAATTATTAATCATGATGAAGTTAAATCGGTCGATTTCAATTCAAAGAATACATATATAGAGCCGGTGTGAAAAAAACTAAAAATCAAACTGAAATTAAAAAATAATCCGAATATTTGGTTAGGACTGTGAAGTTTTAAAAACTAAAAATTTTGGTTCGGTCCATCATGCAAAAACACCGAAAAACTCGAGAACAAACCAAAAGTTATATAAATATTAAAACTTTATTAATCTAAATATTTTGTTACTTTATTGAGGAATTTTTTGGTGTTTCATTCTTTATATTATTTGTTTTTTATTTTTCTCTTTTAATAACAATTTCATTTGTTTTATACGTGTTGTTCCTTTAAGCATAAAACTTACTTTTTTATGTGTTATCGTTAAACTTATAAATATACAATGGATATATCTTATGAAAGAAGAAACAACATATAAAATAAAAAAACCTAAATAAACCGAAGTCCAAACTAAAAACAGATCCCAAAAAACCCCGAAAGGTTTGGTTTCTAAAAATTTAAAAACTGAAAGTTTCGGTTTAGACTTTGATAATTTAAAGAAAATGGATCTAAGCCGCCTAATAATAATACAAATTTAGCATAAAATGGGTCAAGTTAATATAAAAAAGGAACTATTAAAAAGCTATAAGGTTGGTCATTTTACAATAAAAAGAACTGTTCATCTTATTATTCGTTAATCTCTCTTAATCTGAGTTTTTGTTCAACTCTGAGTTTGTTTTAATGTAAAAATGGTTTGAATGGAGTCAAAATGGCGTGTTCATGTAAGAAAGATAGTCGGTAGTGATGACCGGAGAATGTGATTAGAGCTGGAAAATGTTGCCGATAGATGTAAACATGTTTATGAGAAGGTGGTGGTGGGTGGCAGAATTGCTTCGTTGAAACATTTAAAGCAAAAAGCCAAAAACGAAAGCATTTTAAGTAACTACAACGTTTTTCGAAGCATCAGTTTAACATTTTTTAAGAACTAATACATGGACATTTCCTTGGGGAATCTTCTTAAATGGAAAGCAGAAAACCTTAAAAAATGAAATTTTATTTGTGAATGAATTTTGTCTTTATGCACACCCTTATGAGTTTATACACAAAAAGATTTCATCTTTTATGTATAATTAAAAATTGGTTTAAAGAAAATAACGATCAATATTTAAATTATTTAAATAAATAAAAATATGTGAAAAAATAAAATTTCAAATTGATTTCCTTGTTCCCTAAGAAAGTTGTATTTTATAAGCTTGTATTTGCTAAAACGGGTATTAATAATATTATAAGATTGCACTTAAAAATTTGATCCACTTGCTATTTTTCATTAAACTTGTAATATATTAATAAAAATCATATATCTTATCTTAGTGTGTCCACTTTTTCTTTCCAAAAGGGGAAACACGATGATCATATTTTCTTTCACCTTTTTCTTAATTTCCCCTTGCATTGGAATATTGTAGAAAATTTTCTTTAACTTTTTGCTTGATTTCCCCTTGGGTTGCAATCTATACTATATATAATAAGAAAATCACTTGGAGTTTCTGGACCATTGGATGCAAATAAATCAATGGTCCAGATTAATGACAACTCATAATTATTTATGAAATGTCTCTTATACCCTTAACTAAAATAAATAATTACACATATGCCATATATTAATTTTTAGAAGTTACCAAATTCAACTCATAATTATTTATGAAGTTACCAAATTCAACTCATTACCTATATATGGATTATTAGGGTTATATTTTTGTCTCCAATGAGTCAAATGAGTATATTATAAAAGATTAAATTACAATTGAAACTGGTTGAATGTCACATAAAGTGTGTTCAAGTGCATATAATATAATTTGCCAATAATAGACATGGATATTTTATGATGTTCAAGTCCTATCTGTATTAGTGACAATTAGTGCCACAAAAATATCAAATTGACACATGATGTAAAATTAGTGACAATTAGTGCCACAAAAATATCAAAATGATAAAAACAAACATTGTAAAATATAATTTTATAAGTAGGGTCTATCCGAAAAAAATTATTGTAATATTAATTAAGTAACTTAATTTAATTTACCCACGTGTCCGTGGGTCATAATCTAGTATTGTAGAAAAATAGCATCTTTTTTTGTGATGTTACTATTTTATTCTCAATGGCCATAAGCCGCCTAATTAAGCAACTAGCAAGGGGACCAAATTTGATTTAGAGGCCATAATCTTTTGGGTATCAATATAATGCTTCAATTTCAAAAAAAGAAAATTAATAATAATAATATTAGCTCGTTTATAAGAATATAATCTTTAAAAAAAACAACTCATAGTCAATCAAACCAAAGTTTTTGGAAAATTTTTAGTATGTACTAGGTTAATACCCATGTATTACATGAGTTTATTTTAAAAATAAATATTTATAAATATGTATAATATGATAATTATACAAATAATAGAGTTTGTTTAATTTTAGTTAATTAGTTATTAAAATAATCATATTAGATTTGAATAGATTTGATTTTCATTAATAATTAAAGTAAATCTAGTAGATGATGTGACAAATGGACAGAGCGACACATGACAAATGAAAAAAAAAAAGTATGACATGTGTATGGTTTTACAAGAGTGTTAATAACAATACCCTTCTATTAAACGCAAAGAGACTTAAGCCTAAACACCCCTACTTGGCACGCCCTTGCGACCTTGTATCGAACCTGAGCAACCAACAACATGAGGACACCAACAATATTTGTAAGCCCTTCATCAAAACATTCTGTTGCAACCAACTTAAGCCTCTATTTTTGGATATAACCGGACATCGGACCCCAAATGCTTAGTTACTAAATTCTTATAGCCTCAACATCATCATCGATACGTGAAAAGCACCAATCAAACCTCTCCCACTAAATTTGCCTGTGAACGGACTCATGATGTTATTTGATTCATCTTACCATGTCGTATTATTATATTTAATTCACATCCAAAGGGAGTTTGTGTATTTAAGATAATTGTTAATTATTAATGTTTTAAAACACATATAAAAAAGGTTAGATAAGCAAAACCATTTTTTCTCATATGTTTTGTGTTTTAAAACACATATAACTTGGAAGCACCCTTTATCAGAACAACATATAAGAGAAGGTTTACTAAAATGTGGAGTTTAAATATATGCTGTTGTTTTATTGAAAATGTGAGGGTTTTAAATAAAGTTAACTCTATCTCAAGGGATTGTATATGTAACTTTACATTAGATAATGGTATTATTACATGGGTGGCTGTTGCCTGTTGTTGGCATTTTTGGTAATGGAAGAAGTTTGTTTGGCTTCACAATTATGGAAATTTTTACAACAATTAATAAAATAAAATAAACTTTTTTTTTTCCATGCGGTGAGAGAGATGACGTGAAATTTTTTTATTAAAATAAATTTATACATTTCTTCATGATACAACTTTCTGTTAGGTTAGAAGCCATCTGATAGATTGATGTAAAGTCTATTTTCATTTTATAAGTATTCTCTCTTTATTAATTTCATGTAATTGCTTTGCTTTATCATTTAAATCATTTAATCAATCCAAATTTAATTAAATAAATAGATGCATAATAAAAGAGAGACAAATTGTAGAAAATTAAAAAAATAGTAATTAAATATTAAACAAATATAGTTATTGAAATTATATTTTAGAATTTTGTTTAAAAATTAATACTATAAAAAATAAATTCAACATATCAACAAAAGATTATAAAACTTAAAGCAAAGATGTAAGAGAGATCAAGAAAAAGAGAAAGAGAGAGATCGTGAGGGAGGACTAGGGGTGACAATCTTGACCCAACGGGCCGAACACTTAAATGGATTCATTGTAAAAACCTAAGATACAACATGATTTTTTTTAAAAACGAAAATTTATAAAACGGCGTATTAAAAAAATTATTTTTTGAAAAAAAATTCAAAATAATGTAAATTTTATGACTTTTGGTCGTCAATCCGTTTGACCCGTTTGCACGAATGAGCTCAAATTGCCACCACTAGGGAGGACATACAAAAGTACATGAAAGACAGATCGAGACATTGATTCGAAAAAGAACAAGCAATTTTCCATCGTCATTAGTTGGATAATCACGATAAATAATGTATGTTTGTCAAATCAACTATAATTAGTGACATAGTCATCGCATGTATATTTAACATTAGCAACATTAATTAAAACATAATGAAAATGACTGATGTTTACATCATAGATATTTTTTCGAATGATATATAGTTATATACATGTTGATATTGAATATATATGCATAAAGATATCAAGATTCAAGACTATACATAATAACTAATTAGCTTTTGGTACGTTGTTAAGTTACCACTGTTTATAGTTCCTTTTTTTTTTTTCTTTTCTAAATGTTATTTTTCGAAAAACAACATATATGGCAGTAGCATTATTAAATCATTGGATATGATATTCAACAAATATACAAAAGTATTTGGGTAAATGAATTTCATTTAATCTTTTTTTTTTCTGTCATTAAATCGGAAATTATTATTTTTATCGTGGCGTTTCTTAAAGGGTTTTTTAATTTAAAGAATAAAAGATAACGGAATCAGATCATTCTTAGATAATAAAATTATATAGGGGAGTTGATTAAGCTATAAGTTATCATGGTAACCAAAAATTATTAAAAAGAAATATAGCTGAACTAGTGTTTACTTGTTAATACAAAAACTGATTAAAAAACATATATATAAATAAATATCTTTTGTGGAATGTTTGTGTTATTCCCATTTATAATTTAACGTTAAATTTGGACTTCTAAAAGTTAAATAAATTCAAAATGATTGTTGTTAGTTATTCTTTAAAAAGATTGAATGTGTCTTGAACATATATTCTTAAAGCTTTGTATATAATACAATAATCATTTTCTTGTCACAATCTTATTGGTCATTCCTCCATAATGAATAAACTAATATGCATTATAAAAACTAATTAATGTGCATTATAAAATATACAATTACACAATACCAGGAATTACATGTGACATGATTGATCTTTGTTCAAACGTAGAAAATGAATTAAATGCAAAAACAATCAACTTTATCTAAATTATGATATCCCGTTATAAGAATTTCAACAAAAGGACTTCAATTTATATAAATTTTCATTTCATATGATAAGTTTAAAGTTGATTGTGATTTTTGGTTTACAGACCAATTTGAAATAAAATCCATGATTAAACGATTCCTTTTATTTGTTATACTTCTTTATAAGTTCTAGTATTTTCTTATGAACAAACTAAAATTTTAAGAAAATTTGCAGTTTAACAATTTTAAAGATCAGCAACGTCACGATTCTTTTTGATTTCTAACTAGTCATTTACTCGCACATTGCATTATATTATAAGTGTGATTTTGAGTGTAGACAAATATGATAAAATTATAAATATAGTATTGTAAAGTAAATATCTTTCAACAAACCCTTGTAAGCATACATTTCATGTCAAATTAAATTTTATTTTCAAACTATATATTAAAAAAAAATCTTTATTCTAACATTGCTAAAAGGAGGCTAGAAATATTTGAAAACCACCATCCCCCGTGGGCTCGTGGGCTCATCCTCTTTAAAGTCCAACGAGGAGCTACAAAACAAGAACAAGACCATAAGAAAGGCCAACTTGCCAATGAATAGCCCAACCAAAAAATAAAATTAAAGACCACAATAATGACCCAAACTACCTTGAAAGACCTCATAATAGAAAATTATGAAATCCACATTTTTTTAAACTCTGTTTATTTGATGGACATTGAATAAAAGGAACGCGTATGGGCTTACAAACTTTGTTTGGTTTATTGTTTGAAAAAAAAAATGGAATTCATTCTCATAAGTTGAAACCCATATACGTTAATGGATTATATACTTTTCATTATTTCATTTTTTTCTTTCAAACTTATACCAATTTACTAATATAACTAATTCCAAACTTCTGTTTACTGTTCAATGAACAGTTAAGCAGGCTGCTAGGCAGCTCAAGCAGCCAGGTAAGCAACTGACTTATTTTATTAATTTATATATAATACGTAACAATTTTGTTTTTCTGTGATAACTTTTGATATATTCTATTTTATTAAAATTTGAATATATCATTATGATCGCATTAATTTATTAACATTCCGATATAAAATTTATTGCTGTCGGAACTATTTACTTTAAGCAGGCAGACATGCAGCTGGCTAAATATTATATTTTATACATGATATAATTGTTTTTTTTCTATTATAACGTTTGATGTATTATATTTTATGAAATTCAAATATATCATCATGATCGTTTTTCTTTTAAGTACATTTTAACATAAAATTGTATTTCGTGTCCGCTATTTTAAAATGACAAATTTTTTATTATTTAGTTGATTGATCGGTCACACTATTTCACTGTTCACCGAATAGTAAAGCTAACTGGCAGACAGGTAAACACCAAACTTTTTTATTACTTCGTGTGTGTGTATGTAACATTTATGTTTTACTGTGATAACATTTAATATATTGTATTTTATTAAAATTTGAATATATTATTATGATCGCATTATTTTAATCTATATTATGATATAAAATTTGTGATCGTCGGAACTATTTTTATTAGGCGGGTATGCAGCTAATTAATTGTATTATTTTATATATAATATAATTGTTTTATTTTTCTGTTATAACGTTTGATATATTATATCATATAAGAGGACGATTATATCATTATAATCGCGTTATTTTTTTTTTTCTAAATTTCAACATAAAATTGTTTGTCGTCTATTTTTAAAATGATAATTATTTTATTATTTAGTTGGTTGATCAATCACATTTTTTCCATTTATAAACTTAAACGGAAAGCAGTGAGTTGTCCTAGGGTGAGAATCACGATCGGTAACTAATATTATATTTATTATTTTAAAATAAATATTTATAAAGATATAATTTATGATCCCGCTGCAACGCGCGTGTTAGACAACCTAGTTCATATCCATTCTCAACACATCTAGAATCTAACACCTAGATCTGCTCTCAAATCCATAAAAATGCCAATTTCTTAATCAAGGGAAAGGATCAAAGGTTCTATTGGAACCCAAACTTGTCGATGATGCGAAAGAACACCCGATTCCTTTATTTTCAAATTACATAAATAGATTCGTAACAAATACGATTAAAAACTCTATCTAGCCACTTGCACTTCAATTCTCCTGTGAGTTCATTAACCGAATTTATCAAACATTGAAGGCATATTGATCTTCCACAAACTCTAAGACATATTTCATTTCGCAAACCAGATGCTACATGGATCCTTTTCCATACACCTTGGACCACCAAGGCCTTCCAGAATAACATGTAAATTTTCAGGGCGGCTGGACGTACTCTTGAAGAAAACATAAAAGCTATCTAAAAGCAAATATTTCGGATTACCGGTATTATCCTTCAAAGGAAAATATCCCTTCAAATGCACATGTTCATCTTATTTCATAACCAGACTGCGTTCACTTGACGAAAATTTTTCATTTGTTTTCAATTTCGGTTTTCAAGAAAATATTTTAAGATTTTTAGCTTTTCCAAAAACAATTGAAAATTCTGAAAACGTGTTTATATTGTAACTTGAAAACTACGTGTTTTCGTTTTAAGTTAGAAAATGATTGAAAACATGTTAAAATTGTTTTTAACATTTAGTTATAAATTTTGAAAATGAAAATTTATTTTAGAAAATATGCAAGTGAATATGTTTTCATAAAACATTGTTTTCGTCAAAAACGAAACCCGAAAAAACTCCGGTTTTCGTCAAACGAACACATCAGGTTCCAAGAGAAATGGGTGCCTCAAACGTAGCTTTTGAATTAAAAGAACTAGCTTGGTCAAAAACATCCCCACAAAGTTTCCACGTTCCTTTTCAAACTATATGTTAATTTGACAATATGTACCGTTAACTATATATAGGTGATAGATACATATATTTCAAATACAAACATTTATGATTTTTTAAACATGAGACAATATATATATATATATATGTTGAAGTAAAAATCGAAATCATACCTTATTAAAACTTGGATTCCTATCAGAATTCATTTTTCAAAACCTATCTTAATCATGCGGGTGCAAAAAAGTAGATGTCATTGGATGGGGTCGTCATATCAATATATCATCAATCTTCATTTGGAAGCAACCTAAATTCCTTAAACACAATTCATAATTTGAGATGACATTTTGTTGCATTATAATGGTGGTTTGTTTGTTACATTTATATCACTATATTATATGTTATATTTATATATCTTTTACTTGTTTATTAACCCATATATTATATTTAATAAAATATAAATTTAAAATATTGTTATTTAATAAAAAAATAAAAAAGTGTTGATATTAAATTAATATAAAAATCATTAAAATATGTGTCATATTCTTATTGTTATAATAAAATGTCAAAATAAAAATATGTTTAATGGGGCACAATTACATTGTACAAAATTTATTAAGATTTTAAAAAAATTAAAATAAATCATTTTTAAGTAAAATTAGGTGTTAAAATTTTGAAGTAATCAAATTGAATCGGATTTTATTAATAGAACTTAAATTGCTTATTACGTTAACAGACAAGCACTATAAGAAAATCACATGCTTGCTAATTTGTTCGGTTAAAGTTATACGAATGAACATAAACATACATTGTTAGTATTCGTTTGGTTCGTTTACAACCCAAATTATTAATGGTGCATGGTATGTTGTTTTCGCTAGAAATAAAACTAAAGTTTAAATTTTAGTATTTTTATATAGTTGAAAAGAATAGTTAATAATGAAATGTATTAATTAATTAATACTCCTACTAGCTAGTCGCTTTTAATTTAAGTTATGATAATTTTTTTTAGGGTTTGGGACGCATGATGTTGTATTAGATTAAACACCCATGACCCGGCCACAATTATGGGAATTCGGACCCACCCATCATCCTAATTCCTAAACTTTGATTAAAACAGCATGCCTTTCTCAAAAACCAAGTAACAAACAACGACATCATCATGTTCTTGTCCAATCTCACTCTGCTAGCTCTAGCTATACATTTATCATTTACTTGTTTAAAAGCTTTATATTTGCCACTATCTTTATCTTTGAGGGTTTTAACTTTAAGATGGAGAATGCTTTAGGTTCGGCTGAAGAAGAGTGCGATTACTTATTTAAAACGGTTTTGATTGGAGATTCAGCAGTCGGGAAATCAAATCTGTTGTCAAGATTTGCTAAAGATGAGTTTCATTTGGATTCGAAGCCAACCATAGGGGTGGAATTCGCTTATCGGAATACCAAGGTCGGTGATAAGATTGTCAAGGCTCAGGTTTGGGACACTGCTGGACAAGAAAGGTATTTCATATCTCTCACACACACACACACACACACACATATATATATATAGAGGGAGGTTCAATGGAAAACCACCATGCACCGGAAAACTTGTGAAAACCACACTGCACCACCACAAATGCATCAAATTCCCCGCGTGATGCATCAAAATCCCGCATGATGCATCAAATTTCCCGCGTGATGCATCAAAATCTCGCGTGATGCATCATCTTATTCACGATCATGTCACCACGTTTTTCATGAAATGCACCAAATCGGACGGTATTCGTGGGTTTCCATAGTTTTCACGTGCATAGTGGTTTTCCATTGAACCCACACACACACACACACACACACACACACACACACACACACATATATATATATATATATATATATATATATATATATATATATATATATATATATAAGATCCATTGTGAACAAGTTATTTATTGTGAACGTTGTGAACAAATAAAAGAAATACATATAATCATTCATATATATAAACAAATGTTTGTAACATGATTCATATGATTCAAAAGGTTTATAGAAGTATTTACAACAAAATTTAGAACATTCAAAAGGTTCATAGTAGTTTTTATAACAAGATGCATAGGATTCAACAAGATTTATAAGATTCGATAAATTCATAGGATTCAATAAAATCCATAGGATCCAATAAGATTTTTAGGTTAATAGAAGGGTTCAATAGTATTTTCAACAAATTAAAAAAAAATGAAGATACTCATCCAAGAATTAAGGAGAAGTTTGAGTACAAGTTTATATAAGTTAATATTGTGTGTGACAATTTTAATTCATTGTTAATTGCTTGTTTTCAATGCTTGCTTAATTTGTGATGCACACATTAATTAAAGGTTTAGAGCGATCACAAGTTCATATTATCGTGGAGCATTAGGTGCGATGTTGGTGTATGACATCACAAGACATGGAACCTTCGAGAATCTAAAAAAATGGCTCCATGAACTTAGAGAATTCGGAGACCGTGACATGGTGATTGTGCTCGTTGGCAACAAGTCTGATTTGGTTGATTTGAGGGAAGTCGAGGTCGAAGAAGGGCACAAGCTTGCCCAATTAGAGAAGTTATGTTTCATGGAAACATCTGCAAAGGAAAATCTGAATGTAGAAGATGCATTTCTGCAAATGATCACTAAAATATATGAAATTGCAAGTCAAAAGAGCCTTCAAGTCAAGAAGGAGGAATTGAATCCGAATCCGAATCTGAATCTGAATCTTGATGGGAGAAAAGAAATTATAGTTGTTGTTGATGATGTGACGCCTACAAAAAATAACACTTGTTGTACCAATTGAGTTTATAATTTGACTAATATTATTCGTTTGATACTTTGAGCTTAGTTTTTTTTTTTTTTTTTTTTTAATATTTATAAAGTTCATAGTAACATTTAAGTTTTATTCATATGTTACCTATTAACTAATTAGGGATTAGATATCATGGATAAAATGACTTGAAATTTTCTAAGCACATGTGATTCATGCAAGGCATTTCCTTATGAAAGTCAAATAGAAAATGTTTTTTATGCAATTTATGTAAGTCATCACTGTTTACATTTAACTTATAGTATGTGTTGTTTTAATCAAGGTTAACACGTGTTAGATTAATGACATCGGTTTGATTCAACATTACTGAAAACTTGCGATGAAGCACATGCTAGTAGGAAAGAACTTAATATAATTAGTTTTATTTAGAGTATGTATATCAGAAGGGTGGTTCAATGGAAAACCAATATGTATCGGAAAACTTTGGAAAACATCCATGCACCGCCACAAATGCATCACAATTCCCGCGTGATGCATTAAAATCCATGTGTGATGCATCAAATTCATGCGTGATGCATCGACTTTCTGTGTGATGCATCACCTAATCCAATGGCTATAAAGTGGTTCCCAGGTTTTCTGATGCATATAGGTTTTTCATTGAACTCACCCCTGTATATCAGTATATGTACACTTAAGAAGAATCAATTGAATGAACAGATAAATCATTATTGAGGTTAATTTAATTATCTAGTAATTAATGTCAAATTTTCAAAGTGCAGGGACTTAATTGGAGTATAGAATAATGTAAGGGGTTAAATTATTATTGGATAATAATTAAATAATTTAATAAAGTATTAATTATTATTAGTCAATAATAAATATGTATAAAAGAAATTATATTATCAATTCTTATTTAGGATAATGAATGAGATAATATGTAATTTTTCAAGATAATTACTTCTATTTGTAGATAACCATTTTAGTTTGAGAAACCTTAAAACCTTTAACAATAAGGTCGGTCACCCCTCCCCTTTGGTGACCTCACGGCCGAACCCCCCAACAGGCCACAGTCCCACAGACAAAAGTTTGTTTGGCTTGTTTTTTGTTCTTTGGCTGTTTTGACAGACGTTTAATCGTGATATCACCAGTGGATGCTGAACACATTTCATTAGTAACGTTCTTGCAAAAGTAATCTAGGAGGTACATGCTTTCGAGTATTTTGATTTCTTATCTTATGTTTTTTATGCGATTTTGAATGTATTCATGTTTTTTTTTTTAAATATTTCGTTGCTCAAATAGATGTTACAAAAATCCTAGGAATCCCTTCATTTTTTTTCAAATTGCAAGTCTTAGTTATATATAAATAATAAATTAGTCTTGCGTAAGCAAATGATATATACATCTATCGACGTTAGGGGGACATGTCATATAATTTTTTTTTATCATTTAAAAAACCCAATGTTTAATTTGACCAATATTTAAGCAAGAATATTGTATTTTTTTAAAAAAATCATTAATGCACTATTATTATTAATTTAAAAAGAAAAAACGACGACTTTTATGTAAGAGGGAGCTCGTGACTATTAAAAGGGGCCTTCGGGTGATAATTGGATGAATTGATGATGGATTATTATATTTTAATGTGTTTAATAATCAACCATAGAATTAATATACACGGGCCAAAAGTTGCAGCCCACGAGTAATTCCGCATAAACCGCATGAAATAGATAAATGATGATATGCATAAAGATAAAGGCAACTTGTAATTTTATGAAAAAAAATGTATTTTATGACCGGTGACGTAAGAATAAAGTTTTTGATATATACATAATATGTATGAATATATAAAATAAAGCAAAACAATTAGTGACATTTGTTGCTTTCACAATGCATGAAAATTTCATTTTCCCACCTCGTCTTTCTAATTTAATTACATTAAGTAAATTAGAATAATTTGGTAATTAGAACTACTTTCATAACATCTAAAAAAAAGTAGCTATTTCATTTGCTTATAGCATCAGCGACCAGGATCACTTATGCTAGTGACCTGCATCGATATTGTATTATATGGACTCATGATTTGCACTAAAACTTATAAACAAGTTTTCCTAACTTGTGACATTACTTCTTTGGGTTTTCCCTTCAGGTGAACTAATCTAATTATGGAGATTTTAATCTAACTAGTGGATTGTGGTGGGGATCAAACCGGGATCTGTCGGCACTTGGGCCTAGCCGATAACCACCACACTAGCCGTTCAAAAAAAAAAACTTCTTATAAACCCATCTTGGGTTTGGTTATTCTTGCCATGTGAGAGAGCATAGTTCTTATTAACTTGCAGTTTTCAAGTCTATCTAATTCTAGGAATTGATATTTTGTTTATATTAGTTCAGTTTGGAGTTTATTTATATTATTGCAAAACTCTTTTCAAAGAGAAGACAAACTCAAAATAATGTCGAACACATTTTTCCACAAAATATAAATTTTATATGAAATCATGTCGAACACATTTTTCCACAAAATTTTCCTAACATATTTTTAATATTAAATAATATGTAAGGATTTCTTATGGACAAAAACATTACAATATTAAAAGGATTCCAAGTATGTCAAAATCGTATATGGGATGATTATTGATCCTTTTCCGATATTGACATGTTGTAAACCGGATGATTTACCGATCCTTTTGGTGTTCATTAATTAATTAAAGAATGCAATAACAATACTATTATAATTAATTATAATTCTTTTTAGTGGTTTCTTCTTTTAAACTTAATTATGAACATATATTTTTTACAACTTGGCATGTGAAAATTGAATCTTAAATGTTAATATGTAAATTTTTATTTGTAGAAAAAGATAAGCAACTACTTTTGTGAAACACCAATAACTAATAATATTGTCCAAAAATAAACAAATACATTAATAAAAATTACATTAATAAGCCGGCAAAAATATATTCTCTTTTGAACCTAATACTCCCAAGCAAGAGACAAATACAACAATACGTTACAAGTTTGTGTATGGAAGGACTCAACCATAGTGTATTCAAGCACTCAAATTAAATTCAAACAAGTTGTGCATCTTATAGTTACTTAATTAGACTTGTCATTAGTTCGTGAAATAAAATTCGAAAGAATTAGAATTTAAAATTTGATCATAATATGTTTATTAATGATTGATAATAAATAGTTTTTGGTGTTAAACAATTCTTTTATGCATCTTTAATAGTATTGTTACTTTATTGATGAATCAGTCATTTTTCATGATAACCCAAACACTTTAGCAGTGGCGGATGCAATTCATTACCATGGGTGTCACTCGACACCTATAAAATTTTAAAATACTGAGTTACGTATGTATCAAAAAGTCGAGTGACACCTAAGATTTTTTTTAGTGACACCTACGAAAAATTTATAAAAGTATTATATACAAATCTAATTTATATTTGTTGATTTCATTACCCAAACATATTAAAATGTTTTTGAGTTTAATCACAAAAACTTAAAAGAAAAACAGAAGCCCAATAAAAATAAAAAGGATAAGAGGCAAAATTCAATAACCAACCCAAAAGATTTAAAAAAAACCCAAAAAAAAAACTAGTCCAAACCTTGTTGAAGACACCGGTTCAATTGGTCGAAAAATCCCTAATCGATATCATCGCTTCATCGATTATGGAGGTACTTAAATATGTTGAAAAATCCCTAACCGTGTGATTCTTTTCGGGACTTTGATGCACAAAGTTATTAAGGTTGTCGGAGATGTATCCGAATGATTTTAATTATGATGAGAATGTTAATCTACTACATCAACTTGAATACTATATTGAGAATGTGAAAAACGATCCAATACTTTTAAACTTGAATGGAGTTTGCGAGCTTGCTAGATAAATGATGGAAATTATTTAGCATCTTTCGTATCCTTTGGTTTATCAATTGCATGTTGAAGCTAATATTGGTTTCTCAGTTGCAACTGTGACAGTTGAGAATTGGTATTGTACTATGTACTTTTGTAATTATAAAATTCTTGTTATTTGTTAATTTTGTGTGGGAACCCGTTTCAGTGACCCGATCCATCTTAGAAAATATTTTGAAAACCTAACTATTAAACTTACTCTTAAAAAGTGACATCGATAACCAAAAATCCTGGATTCGCCCCTGCATTTTAGACTTTATATGATCCGCCACTGCAACATATATAAGCAATGCATCGACAATGTGACGATTAGGGGTGACAATTTTGGCTCATTCAAGCAAACGGGTTGACGACCAAAAGTCATAATTTTTATATATTTTGAAACTTTTTTTCGAAAAACAATTTGTTTAATACACTGTTTTATAAATTTTCATTTTTATAAAAAAGTTATATTGTATCTTAGTTTTTTACTATGGGTCACTTTTAACCGCCCCGCCCGTTGGGTCAAAATTGTCACCCCTAGCGACAATCATAGGCGACAAATTAATATAACCTAATAAACTTACATAATCCTTTTTCAAATAGTAAAATAGATTTACATTATTAAAAAAAAAAAAGCAAAAGAGGTTGAGGCATGATAAGATGTTCAACTATATGCCGATATGGTACATTGGTACAAACGACAAGAGTGGGGATAGTCTCATGCCTCTTATAAGCAATCTCACTTGATCCTTAGATGTCCCTTAACTCCTTCATTTGTCATCCTATATATATCATTATCCTTTTAGGGCAAAAGGAGTGGTCACACTGTGGTCCCACCATCCTATATATTGTCAACGTCAGTTTCACATAAGATTTTCTTTCTCTGTTCCGTTCATATTTCTATACCACACAAACCATGTAAATTGTCATATTTTTCGTACCACTATAAACTATACACACAAACATTTCTCTCTCGATCTTTTGCTCGGCAAGTACGTCATACAACCTAGGGGTGGCAAGTACTTTTATAAATGCTTCTTTGATATTCCAAACTAGAACACGATTAGATAAACATGAGCACACTATCCTTAATTTTTATTTTTCGTACGAAACTCATAGTTCCTTCCATGCATTAGACATTTTATCATTGTAGTCCAAAACCTACATGTGGCATCGGGTGCCTCTAAGGTCTTCTATGTATATAAAGTTCGGTCTACCAGATATACACAAAACCAAAATGACATTAGGTTAAACCATCAAGACACTCCCATGCACGTGCATACGCTCGATTAAAAAACCACACATGAATTGGATGATGATTTCCATTCACCGTGTGCATGGACCATTGTGGGATGTACTATAAGCTTAGAGTGGCAAATACAGACATTAATTAATCCTTAAAATCTAGTAGTGTGAGTGTATTTGGTTTGAAAGATTTGAAGACCTCATTTAGGATTCGAATTTCAAAACACTTGCGTATCATGTTTGGTTGAAAAAAGAGAGAGAAATCTTATTTCATTTAGCATTTGGTATCCCCTCAACCTCCTCT